>JASDQU010103091.1:199240-211606 GCA_032191745.1 Picea mariana | reverse complement strand
CGTTGAAGAAGTCTTCTTTGAGCTATGGCAATGAAACTTAATGTACATTATGATTAAAAGCTCGCATATCTTATAAGATAATTTTGAAAAATATTATAGTAAGTCTACATTTGCTTTAGAGCTACGTCCCACTAAAATAACGTTGAAGAAGTCACTAAATTATTTTTATTTATTTATTTATTTATTTTATATTATTTATTTATTTATTTTATATTGTAAAGTTATTTTGAAATGAATGCATGGATATTTAAAAAAAAATAAGGAAGATATCTTAAAAGATAAGTTGGTTGGTTGTTTTTGGAAAAAATGGTGGAATATTTTTTAACTTTATAAAATAGGCGGATTGACATGTTTCCAATAAGGTGTGGGATGAAACACTTGATAAACTAATTAAAGCAATATTTGAATGGGTGTGGTCGGCAACCATGGCCTAGAGAAGAAACACCAACCTTTTGTTCTATTAGACACTAAATTATTTTTAGTTTTCATTGCTTGTATCATATTTTAAATTAATTCTTTTTATTTTATATTTTATAGTTATTTTGAAATTAATACATGGATATTTTTGATAGAACTAAATAATAAATCTCAAAAAATAAGTTAACCTTCGTCATTTTTGGAAAAAATGATGAATATTTTTTCCAAAGATGAATTTAAGGATTGATCATTTTATTATAAAACATTTTGACCTGGTTTAAAAAAACACCATCCATTGGTTGGTGAAATGTGGCGGAATAACATAGATCACGTCACGTATTAATGATAAGGCATTCTAAATTCCAAAATCAATTATTCAAATGATAAGGCATTCCCTCTCAGAATATTTTTTCAAGAATCTTCTAGATTCTTGAATCAATTATTCAAAGTAGACTTGAAGAAGTTTATATAACAATGTTTGTTTTCTAGAATTGTTAAATTTTATTGTTTTTTGAATTTTCAAGTATTATTAATTTTCTATTAATTTAAATTATTAGTTATCATTTATATCAAAGTAAATTATATTTGTATTTATTATGTATTAGTCATTAAAATCAATGGATTTTATTTTTAGTATATATTAATCATTTTATTATATGAATAAATTGTTAATAAAGATTAATTAATATTACTTCAAATTTAAATAAATCCTTAGTTATGTATTTTTTTGGTCCAATCTTTATCTCAAAATGAATTATTGATATTGGGAATATATGGATGTTTTTTTTGGAGGTCTATGATTTTTAGGGTTACAATATACTACAAACAACTTAATTTTTTCCATGGTCATTACTTATATTATACATATATGTTTATTCGTGACAGTATCAATGTTGTATAAGAGCATTTTGACATTGCCCCATAGTTTATATATTTAGATTTTATTGAAATAAAATACTTCATTATTAAACTTTGATTGGATGAGAGATGAAAGGTTTGTATTTAATTGGGGTTTTCAACCATGTACTATTAAGTTAGTTATTTGATGGTTCTTATGAAAGAAATAAAGAGATAAATGTATTAAAATGGTTTTGTATTATTTTCTTAATCATCTAAAGTGAGAATTGGAGATGGCCACGAATGTGTCACTCTTCCTCTGGTGCACGACGGTTAGGGTTTAACCCTAGCAACTTGTGGCCTCTCTGTGAGTTGGGCTTGCTGTCCTCCTTCTTCGCCTCCAATGGTCACGACTGCATCCCTCTTTGTGGGTGCCCCAAGCAGCGAGGTTGTTCCTTCGTCTTCTTCAATGTCCAAGCCACTTCTGTTTCAAAGTTTGGGGCCTCTTTTTGTGAGGTTATTCAACAGAGATCTGCTACTTCTTCTTCATCTCTTTTGGCTCAAGAAGGCTCTCCCCTTGTCATTCCTATCGGTCAAGATGCTGAGGAGGAGGAACAATACTACAAATCCGTGAGTTTGGTATGTCGTCTCAATGGGTTTTGGCCAAAGTTAGATGATCTCAATAGTTGGATCTCGACTACTTGGATTCCTATCATGCAGGAGAAAGATTTCATCCATTCTTGTGCTAAAGGATTCTTCATTGTCGAGTTCGACATTGAGGAAGACCGTGATGTGATTCTCATCTCTGGTCCATGGTTTTGGGGAAACTCAGGTTTGTGCATGAAACCATGGACTCCATCTTTCAATCCAACTACTGACATTCTCTCTTCAGCTCTTGTTTAGGTGAGGCTTCCCAATCTTCCCTTGCATTTCTGGAGTTTACCTTCGCTTGAAGCCATTGGTTTGACGTCGGGAAAATTCAAATTTGCATGCCATGAAACTTGAAGGCACGACACCTCCACTTTTTCTCATATTTTCGTGGAAATGGACTTCAGTAAAGGATTATTAGCCAAAGTTATTCTTACTGGTAAAAAATATTCTTGGTCTCAGAAACTAGACTAAATTATTCTTAGACCAATTGAAGGTATTCTTGCAATCGATTGTCCCAAAGGGCCTAAGAAGAATTGAAATCCTCGAAAGTCCACTTGGTGGGTGGGATTAAATGATGACCATCAAGTTATCTTGAAGCCTCCTCAAGTTAGTGAAAAGACGTCTCAGCTAGATCCTCCTCCTCATCCAACCTCGTTATCTAGTCTAGAATCCAATCAAAAGTCGAAGAATGAGGCGTCCTCTCCTCAGGTTTCAGATGAGAGACCTCGAGTCCAGTCTTCCCCTCATCCATCAGCTCGTTTGGTAGATCAGGATGATCATGTTGGGGTATTGGATGAAGAAACAATTGAAGCTCAAGATCAAGACAATATAGGAAACACAGACACCACAAGTACCTCAATATCTCCAAATAAAAATTGGACGGTAGTAATAAAGAAGAAGAAATAACATGCCACATCTCAACCAATGGTAACAAGAAGTCAAGCTGGTAAGTTATCCAATTTGGCAAGCTCCTCCCCAACAAGCTAATTTAGATACAATGTGTCTTCTCTTATATTCTCAGAGTTTTTTTTTTCCTGTGTGTATCCAGTAAGGTTGTTTTATGTGAAGTTTTCATCTAAGTAATTGAAATAGTCATTAATAACTTGTAATAGTAGTTTAATTGAGACCCTTAATTGACCTGAATTTTGAAGAACTTTGTAACTCCTCAATAATTTCGACAACGCCTTTTTAATAATTCAAATTTCTCAATTTTTGTAAAAAAAATATCATCTAGAACCTAATCTAGAGATGAGACATTGGTCAAGAATATTCAAAATCACCATCCCTAATAATGCTTAAAACTATTTGTTTGATTATCCATTTATTAATGATATCAATGATAAATATATTTATTATATTTGAAGTATGGAAAAACTTATTTTGAAAATGTTTTTTGATGAGTAAGAATGAGATGTGAATAATGAATTAGTTTGAGAGTTTTTGTTGGAATATTTGTTTGATTATTCATTTATTAATGATATCAATGATTAATTTATTTATTATATTTGAAGTATGGAAAAAATTATTTTAAAAATGTTTTTTTGATGAGTAAGAATGAGATGTGAATAATGAATTCATTTGAAACTTTTGTTGATTAATATACGGAATGTAATTGTTGTTATTATTTTGAAAAATTAAATATATATTAATATTAACATATCATTATTATTTTTTCAATTAAGAGTATAATTATTAATTAATTTATTTTATTTTTATTTATTTGATTCTAGATATAAGATTGATTATTTATAAATTTATTATTATTATTTATTTGATTCTAGATATAAGTTTATTTGTAAATTTATTATTATTATTTTTCATATGAATAGAGTATTTTTACATACAATTCATAAAACATAATTTAAAAAAAAATCATTTTCCAAGAATCTTAGACATTGATCTTCCTACAAAGGCTTATTTGGTAGAACAAGGTGCTAAAGAATTCATTTAAAAGTGACTTTGTATATTCTACGTTGGTCTATGGACATCAATACAATATTTAAATGTTAATGAGTTTTTCCCATATTTATTTGAGCAAACAATGTTGAAAGAAAATAAATTAAAACTCATATTTATTTGAGCAAACAATGTTGAAAGACAATAAATTTAAATTGATATGAGCAAACAATGTTGAAAGAAAATAAATTAAAACTCATATTTATTTGAGCAAACAATGTTGAAAGACAATAAATTTAAATTGATATGAGCAAACAATGTTGAAAGAAAATAAATTAAAACTCATATTTATTTGAGCAAACAATGTTGAAAGACAATAAATTTAAATTGATATGAGCAAACAATGTTGAAAGAAAATAAATTAAAACTCATATTTGTTTGAGCAAATAATGTTGAAAGACAATAAATTTAAATTGATATTAACAAAAGAGGATTATGATCATATGCAAGAAATGGTTATGTTGGTACTGAGAATCCATATCTGTATCTAAAACATCTAAAGAAAATTTTGGAGAAATTTGAGTGTGGTTGTGACTCTAGGAACACAATGATTGTAGACGATTCCTAAAAAAACATTGTTGTAATGATGAGGGGAATTGTATAACTATAAAACCATATAACTATAAACATGTGAATGATAGATACTTGTTAAGTTGATTGTGGCCAAATTTGTTACACTTAGAAAGTGTTGATGATGTGAGACCTATTGTAAAGGATTTGAAACTATGGTAAAGAATGTGATTGAGGGTGGGGAGAAATATAGAGTAAATATTTATTCCCCACCCCCCACCTCTATGAGGTTCGAGGTGGGGGAAAATATAGAGTAAATATTTATTAATATTTACTCTATATTTCCAAATATTTACTCTATATTTCCCCCCACTCTCATAGGGGTGGGGGGGAAATATAGAGTAAATATTAATAAATTTTTACTCTATATTTACCCCACCCCCACCCCTATGAGGGTGAGGGGAAATATAAAGTAAATATCAATAAATATTTACTCTATATTTCCCCCCACCCCTATGAATGTGATTGGTATCTTTTACTCTTATATTTTCTATCTAAACATGTATATTTTTTTCAATTTTTTTTTTTTAATAAGAATTGGTAAATTATATTATCAAAAATGGTTGTAGAGAGGTTGATAGCACTATAAATACATATATAAAGTCAACAAGATTCAAACTTATCGTTGATTTCCAACCTCCCTTCATAGGACATGGGGATAGAGAAATAGTATTTTGCTATTGGTACTTTTCATATCTGTTTCTTGAATATGTGGATAAATTCTAGTAAAATGGTTAAAAAAAAAACCTAGAAACATATCAAAATAAACCTAGAATAAAATGATCAAGGGATCTCTAATGCTCCTATTGAATCTTCATTTATGCCTCATGAGTTATCTAGTTTTGGTTGAATTTTCTTCCCCTCGTAAGAGGAGGGTGGGGGCGGATTTGGTGCCTTTTTTAGAACTTCAACGAAGGAGAAGGATTTGTAAGGCTTGATATGGAACTACTCTTCTAGATCCATCCATTTTCACTCTTCCTAAGATGAATCCCTTTATTCTTCCTTTGTTTCCTTTACTTCCTTATTTTCCTCCTCTAACTCTTCTAAATATTATCTGTTTTCCTCTTCTTCATTCTTCTCTTCCTCTTCTGCATTGGGTACTGGATCTTAATGGGATGGATTGAAACCACTATTGGGATGAGTTGATTCAATATTAATTGTTCCTCTTCTACTTCCTTCTCTATATTTTCCAGATTTTTTGAGTTACTATTTCCTCTAATTTCTCGACCGATTTATGTTAGTTGATGTTTGATGAAGATAGACCCTATTATGATGGTTTTGGGTTGGGTGACATTTTACATTAGTTCCTTCATCTATTTGAAACCATCTTGAACTAGGGTTCCTTCCTTTACTATTGATTTGAAGAAGGATGTTCTTCTTCGAGATTTGGACAGTTTTTAACAAAATGTCCATATGCATGGTAGGTCATGCATTAAAATGGAATATGTTCATAATCTAAAGCTTACTGGTGACTCAAACCATCAATATTGATTTCCAGGGCTTTAAGGAGTCCCTTCCCCATATCAACCTCCACACATGTTCTTACACAAGAATATAGATTTCCTTTTGGTTCTACCCAATCAATGAACTGAACTAATTTATTTCCAATCACTCCAAGGGAGCTATCATCCTAGAACATGAATGAGAGATGAGGTAGTTGACCCAAATAAGAGTTGTAGTAATTTCATGATTTGGGTTGAAATCTAGGGTCCATGGACACAGGTACATTCCCTAGATCACATGAAATATGACCCATATCTAAATATTAGATCTCTCTTCCTTGTTTAAAATAATAAATATATAATACCCTTGGTTACAGGTGATTGCAAATACATGACCATTGATTTTTGGAGCCCATTGTTCGGCTACCCATGTGTCTACAGCTTTTGGACTAGGCCACGGGCATGTACACTTTCCAATCAAAGCCCTCTCAGATAGAATAAGGGCTTTCTTTCTTGTCTCCAAGGACAAGAAATCCAAATAGGGTATGCCATCTTTTCTTTTGACAAAACGAATTTTTTGCAACTAAGGTCGACTACTTGGGGATTAGGGCCTAGAAAAGTGTGCTAAACACTTCAATTTCCTTGTTGATTTGACCCTATGGAAGTGGTCCTTCTCCTACATCATATTCTAATGACAACAACACTTGCCAATGACTGCTTGAGCCCTACAAAGCATTGGCCTTTCTTCTCAATGGTTTGTTCAACTCCTTATGAACAAACCAACTCTAGATCTTTGTTGATTCCAAATTTTTCGACCCAACAACTTTTTATTTCGTTTGGAACGACACAACAACCAATAATGTATTTGTATCCTTGTGAAGAAATAGACACTAGATTTACGTTGTCTTCAACCCAACGACTTATGGGATTCAACATGGTGAATTGAAACAACTTAATGGTGTCTAGGGTAAACCCTAGAAACTGCGAGGTTGCTCAAACACAACTTCCTCAATGCACTCGAGGATCCACCATGGTTTTATGTATAATGTTTTATATGGTTAATGAAATAATTTGAATTGTGGTTTATGAAAGAATTTAAATTTGTGTGTAGTTTGTTGTGTTTGATATGATAATGACTATTTTAAGTTAATTGAAACTATGGTATATATTATGATTGATATTTTTACTCTTATAATTTTTAAGTGTAAAAGTTTATAATGTTTGTTTATGGTGAATCAAATTTATTCAAAGATATATAACTCTAAAGACATAAATGGAATATACTTCTTGGCTAAAATTGTTACACATAGAAGATGTCGATGACATAAGATCTATTGTAATTTGAAACTATGATACATGATATGATTGATATATTTTACTCCTATATTTTCTCTATGTAAAAGTGTATGGCATTTTATATGATTAATAAAAGAGTTTGATTTTGTTTGTAGTTCATTGTGTTTGATTATGTTGGTGGTTAAGTTTCCCTCCATCCATATATTCTAGGGAAGAGGGGAGGTCTCACAAGGTTTTGATTGGAAAAAAATAACCCCAAGAACTAGCTTAATTGATGAACCATCGACGAGAGGCATTTTTCCAATGGAAATATCATAGGCCACAGATTCAATCCAACTGAGTCCCTCAAGGTTACCAACCACTTGTGTGGCTAGTAGTTAAGCCTCCCTCCTTTATATATTTAGAGAAGAGGAGATAATCCCCAATATTTTTCTTGAAATGTATGTGTTTGTATGAGAGGAAAACAAATTTCCACATTATGATGAAATAAGGTGCTTTTATATTTTTTTCACTAACTCATAACATGTACTGATTTTATCATTTATGTAGGAATTTTGAAAATCAACAAATCTATTCTCACACACATATTTATGCGTGTGGATTGTTGGATCATGTTGTCAAAGGAACAATGTCTTGTCATAGTATATTGATGTAGTGATTGATGGATCATGTATTTACCTTGATGTCAATGGATTGAAGATGGATCAATGAGTTGTCATTGATATATGATGCATAGTTGGATTGATGTAAAGATGACTCATTATTGTCTTGTCATGGTTGTACAAATGGATGAACTCCAAAGTGGCCCCCTTATGGTGAAATCCCTCACGGGAAGATGCTTTGCGATGAACTCCAAAGTGATCCCCTTATGGTGAAAGCCCTCACGGGAAGACACTTTGCGGTTGAGTTATCCTAGAAGTATGGTTAGATAACCCATGCTTAATTATGGAATAATGAGATGAATACCAATGAATTTGTCAGTGAAACTATCCTATATGAATAGTGATTGTCAAGCCATTTTCGGTGGTATGTGGAACGTCACATAACTCCTCACGGTTTGAGAGTTATGACCTTACGAAGTTGAAAGACCCTCATATGTTGGATTGAAGCCCCAAAAGGTCAAAGAAGTCAAAGTGCTTTCAAAGAAGAGATTATTTAAATAATAAAGTGAAGTGACAAAGTCAAGAAATATTATTTAAATAATAAAGTGAAGTGACAAAATCAAAGAGGATTATTTAAATAATAAAGTGAAGTGACAAATTCAAAGAGGATTATTTAAAGTGAAGTGACAAAGTCAAGGAGGATTATTTAAATAATAAAGTGAAGTGACAAAGTCAAAAAGGATTATTTAAAGAATAAAGTGAAGTGACAAAATCAAAGAGGATTAATTAAATAATAAAGTGAAGTGACAAAGTCAAGGAGGATTATTTAAATAATAAAGGAAATGGAGAACTTTCTAATTATGGAAAGTGGTTATAAGAAGGTTAACCCTAAAATGAGGAAAATAGGTTAAGTGGTCAAGTGGCTATTGGTACATGGACAAGTGGAAAATTGGGCAAAGTTGGACATAGGTGACTATGTGGACAAAGTGGCTACATGGACAAAGTGGCCTAGAAGATGCTTCTAAGGAAGCTACTTGGAGAGTATAAATAAGAGGCAAGGGTCTCTTGTGAAAATCATCTCTTGAGCATATATTGAAGATCTATTATGAGAGAAAGAGTGACCAGAGGATCTCATGGACGCATCAAAGTTTCCGTAAGTCTGATATCTTGACAACGAAAGTTTTGGAAGTTCAGAAACCCTAGTTTCTGAAGGAGTACGTGAGAAACAGTGGGCCAGAGAGCGTACATACACGGGTTGTAGTGATACAAAGCGCATACACATGCGGGATGAAGGAAGGAAAAGCACGTACATTTGGATGAAGTCATGGAGACTTGAGTGTGAGATGATGCCAGGTTCTTGAAGTTTGAAGAAATTTCTAGATCTGCATTCTATGGGGTTAGATCTACCATAAAAGTTCTGGTATGGTTACATAGTTGTCTTGATGGATACTCTTGCTTATTGTATGGTGAATGATTAATGAATTCTTGGTATGGTTGTTGTGATATGGTTATGTTGGTTGATTGATAGAGTGAGCAACACTCTTATGGTTCAGTACTGATATGATTGCCATAGTATATTGATTTCTTATACATGATTAAGTAGCATTCATATTGTATGGTTGAGGAGAATGAGTAAGTTGTTGGAGAGCATAGATGTGTTGTGATTGTTTATGGTACATATTGGACAGTGAGAGACAGAAGTGGATGTGACTGAGGGCTGCAGCGGATCTGAGTTTTACAAGTAGAGAAAACCCTAATTGTTTAGAAGGCATACACAGGATGTAGTACAGACATGCCATGTACATACGCAAGTTGTACTACTAGTAGGGCGCATACATACGTGTGTTGCACTACTGGCAGGTCATGTACATGTTGACAGATTGGTATATGTTGAGGATTGATTCCTCTTCTTAGTTGGTGTTGAGTTGTGTAAGTTGAGACTTGCATTGTAGAGTTGTTTCTCTTATGAAGTTGTAACTCTATTCAGTTGTTGATGATAACCCAAGGATTGTAGTCTGTAATAAAAAGAAATTTGTACATACATCTTGTGTTATTTGTGTTCCTTGTGGTGATGACTTATTGATGATATATGTTGCTGGTATATGTTGTTGATGTATGTTCACATTTAATTGGTTATAAATGCCAACAATAAGTAAATATTAAATGGTGATTGCTAACTAAGGAGTGTTGTGAAGGGAAGTTTTAAAAAGAGCCCTACACTAATTCACCCCCCCCTCTCAGTGTGGTCGGTGTGTCCAAAAATTGGTATCAGAGTAGGCCTTCACTATAAGCCTTGACAAGCTTGAAGGAGATCCATGGACACGCAAATGGATGATGAAGTTCCAATCCTTGATGAGGAAAATTATTCTACATGGAAAATATAAATGAAAGTGAATTTGAAGGAGATAGGAGCGGGTGTTTGGAAAGCAGCCATTGGTGGATCATTTCCTTTGAAGAACAAGTCAAAGTTTGTAGCTCAAAGGGAAGAAAAGAAGAATGATGCATTGGATCTCAAGAGCATTCTTAGTGGACTCTCAAATTATATCAAAGAGAGCATGGGACAATGCATTTCCACCAAGGATCTATGGCTAAAGCTTGAGGAGACATACCAAAGCAAGAAGGACACTAAAGACAACTCCATCAGGAACAATGAAGGTAAATAATCTCCAAAATACTCAAATTTCAATGATTCTAAATGTGATGATGTTGGAAAAAAGGAAGACCTTGAAGACAATTCCATCAAGATAAATGAAGGTAAAGAATCTCCAAAAACCCTTGATTGCAATATTTCAAAATGTGATGATGTTGAATATTTCTCTACAAGTGAAGAATAAAATCTAGAGATAGTTTGTGTAGATTCAAATGATAGTTACCCCATGGAAGAAGTAGAAGAAGAACTATCATATATTAAAAGGAAATTTGAATGGGGTCTATTTAATTACAACTATGACCATTGTTACATAGAATATATTTATCTTTTTTATAACACTAAAAAGTTTCTTAAAAAGAATCAAAGGCATATCTTGAAATTAATGGGAATGCTCAAGGAAAAAGAAGAAAGTAAAAAGACTCAATTAGAATAAAAAGAAGAAGACATCAAAATACTAAAGAATGAAATAGAAGAGAATAGGAAGCTAGATGATAATATTAGCAAAAGTCTTGAAATTAATGACCATCTCAAGACCCAACTTGAAGAATCCAAAAGGGTAGAGAAGTTACTAAAGAATCAAGTAAATGAAAAGGAAGAGCAATGTCATAAGTTGGAAGTTGAATTTGTTGATCTTAGAAAGAAAGTAGAGAAGTCAGACAAGTTATTAAATAGCTCAACAATCTTGAATGAGATCTTGGATATTCAAAGATCACCAAATGATAAATCAGGTATTGGATACAACAAAGAAGCTACGCATGTTGAAGCAAGCACCTGAAAGAAGCATGAGGTAATTCCCTCACTCTCAAAGGATGGAAATAATGTTGCAGGTCAACCATCTACACAATACAAGGAAAGTTTCAAAAGAACAAAGAAAGGAAGACATCAAGAAGCCATCCTTAAATCTCAAAACAAATTCAAGACACCTTCAAGATGGACACCAAAGCAAAGGTATGAAAATGTTTTTCATGATAAATGTTACTCATGTAATGAATATGGTCACAAAGTTTTGGAATGAAGATATTATGAAAGGAAATATAGTGAAATATTTCATAACACCCTAAGGTGTTGGAGATGTAATCAAGTAGGACATATTGTTTCTCATTGTCACACCATGAGATGCTACAGTTGTAGTGGATTTGGCCACAAATCCCAGGATTGTTGGAACAAAAGAAGAAATTCCATGATGAGGACTTCATATAGCATGACTAGAAGAAGGCATGAAGTTAGAAAGGAAGACATTTTTTAAAATATGGAAGCTCAGAGATCAAGTTTTGAGAAACTGGGGCACCTTCAGAAGTGGGTGAAGAAAGATGAACAATCAAAACAGAATGGAAGCCTTAAGGGAAGTTCAAGTTTGTCATCTTCAGAAGCATACATGGGTTACACTAGTAACAGTCAAATACATACGCAAGTTGGCCTATGAATAGGCCACGTACATACGCAAGTTGTCTGGGGCAACAGACTATGTATATGTGGTAAATCCTTGGGGAAAAGGCTAGGAATATGAGTTGCAACATGGTATGATGGTATAACTCTGTGTTGTAGAATATGACATGGTGTTTTGCAGGGTCTAACATGGTTTTTTGCAGGGTCTGACATGGTTTGTTGCAGGTTTTCATAATTACATGTTGGCATACATAATTAATGTATGTATGGTTATGACATACAGATGAGTGTGGATGCATGGTACTAACCCTAGAGTATGGATTGAGACATTTTTCTTTTGAATAACAATGTTGGTTGTGATAGTGAAGTTATGGCACTTTGGTTGTGAGATATATCATGATGATGCTAGCTAGAGATGTCATTGATCTATTGAGGCACACTTCTAGTACATGTATTATTGGATGCTTAGTACTTGTTGTAGTGAATGGTGGTTGAGGCTGATTTATTGGGATACATGGCTGATACATATTTGAGCTCCATTGATATATCTTATGATGTA
>JASDQU010103091.1:161166-178890 GCA_032191745.1 Picea mariana | reverse complement strand
ATAATAATAATAATAATAATAATAATATATTTTTAAGGTCAAGGCCAAGCTAGACACCAAATTGTTTGATTGGTAAAGTCAACGGAGGTATGCATACCCTACCCCCTCTGGATTTGAACTTGTGACCTCTTAGGATGAAACACATGTTCTTAACCATTAACTATATATATATATATATATATATATATATATATATGCGTTGTCTAATTGTTCTAGGTTTTGTTTTTTTTCATCTGAATCCGATGACTTAAATCTACATGAAATCATAATTTTTGAATGCATAAATGGATTCAATGTGCTGAAAAACTCCTGGGACACCCAAATTATATAGAAATAACCACTCAGATATGTTATTTTTATTATTATAAAACGATTTTTAATTATCTTTGTGCACAGTGTTGAACCTTATACACTATATTTAATTCTTTCTAAAAATTGCATTTGGTTTTAGAGTTTGGTGTTGATGTGGTTTGATATGCCTATCAAATGAATGAAGAGAAGATGTAGTTAGTAGTTTTGAGTATTATTTGAAGGCACCGTGGGTGTTTGATATGAATCATTAGAAAATACTATATTTGATTTACATGAGAAAAATATTTTGGTTTAGAAAGAAATAGTTATACTTTTTTTTATCAAGCAACATACTAATCCTCACATTTGCAATTTAATATTCAATATCCAATTACTTTCAAATATTTATTATATAGGTATTATATTGAAAAATGTCTCAAAGAAAAAAAAACTAGTCTTCAGTTAAAAAGTTCTTTCAATGGTCTACTATATCACAAGTTTCATCATCGAATACAAAGGAACATAATTTTGATTTGAATGAAGACTTAGATATATTCGGGTACAATGAATAATGTGTTGAAGAATTTCAAGGGGGAGAACCTAGCACTCAAAATAAAAGAAAATTGAAAGCAAAACAAGAGTTTCGTGAGGAATGGAAAATTAAGTATAAGTGGTTGGGAGACAAAACATGAAGGACAAACAATGATGAAATGCATATACTATGAAACACATAAGGCAGTCAGGCCATGGGGAATTAGCATTGGTTTCTCTACCTTGCAACATGATTCACTAGTTGTTTATGCTAATTCAAGCATCCATAAACTTTTACAAGCAAAATGGATATATGGAAATCAAAGGAAAACAAAACCTATCAGAGAACACATAACATGCATTGATGATACAAACAAGGAAAGAGTTATCACAACTACGAAACATTTTTTTTTGTTGAGCAAGAAGATTTACCTCTCTCAAAATATGAATCCCTTTGCTTGTTTGCAATGTCCTTACAAACACCAAACATACCAAAGAATAAAGACTACACATCATATACAAATAAGATGCATGCAAAAGAGTTCATTTTTGCTATACATGAGTATCTTGAAGAGGTTCAAATTGCAAGAATGTTGGATAGTTCTTTTTTTTCATTGATGCTAGACAAAATATAGATTGTAGCTTAGAGAAACACCTTGTGGTTTATGCCACATTTCTAGACTCAAAAGGGTTGGGGCCTCCAAATTCACAATTTTTAAAGCTCATAAATGTTTGCGATGGAAGAGGGAAAACAACATATGATGCAATCAATGATTTAAAGGAAGCAAAGGGTCTTTCAAATATAAGATTGATAGCATTTTCCACAAATGGTGCTTCATCAATGGTTCGTTGGCAATGAAAATGGGATCCATCTTAAAACCAGATCTATCAAGCACTGTGAGGGATCAAATTTCTTAATGTGTAATTTTTTTTTATCATTTCATTTCATGCCTTAATTCCTAATTTGATCATTCTCGGTGCTTGATAGATTCAATGTTTTTTTATTGAGCCTACTTTATTTTTATTATTGTTATTTTTTTTAATTGAGCCGACTTTAATTTTTCTTAAATCTAACATTAAATCTAACATCATGCTAATGTGACAACATCTCTCCATACTAGGTTGTAGAGCACCTTGCTACTCTTGCTACTAATTCTCACATTTGCAATTTAATATTCAATATCTAATTACTTTTGAATATTTATTATATAGGTATTATATTGACAAATGTCTCAAAGAAAAAAGAACTAGTCTTCAATCAAAAAGTTCTTTCGATGGTCTACTATACCACAATTTTCACAAGTTTCATCACCGGATACAAAGGAACATAATTTTAATTTGAATGAAAACTTATATATATTCAGGTATAATGAAGAATGTGTTAAAGAATTGAAATGGGAAGAACCTATCACTCAAAAGAAAARAAAATTGAAAGCAAAACGCAAGTTTCTYGAGGAATGGAAAATTAAGTATAAGTGGTTGAGAGACAAAACATGAAGGAAAAACAATGATGAAATGCATATACTATGAAACACATAAGGTGGTCAAACCATGGGKAATTAGCATTGGTCGCTCTACCTTGCAACATGATTCACTAGTTGTTTATGTTAATTCAAGCATCCATAAACTTTCACAAGAAAAATGGATATATGGAAATGAAAGGAAAACAAAACCTATTACAAAACACATAACATGCATTGATGATAAAAACAAGGAAATAATCATCACAACTATGAAACCGTTTTTTGGGTTGTGCAAGAAGATTTACCTCTCTCAAAATATGAATCCCTTTGCTTGTTTGCAATGTCCTTACAAACACCAAAAATGCCAAAGAATAAAGTCTACACATCATATACAAATCAAATGCATGCAAAAGAGTTCATTTTTGCTATATATGAGTATCTTGAAGAGTTTCAAATTGCAAGAATGTTGGATAGTCCTTTTTTTTCATTGATGCTAGACGAAAATGTAGTTTGTAGCTTAAAGAAACATCTTGTGGTTTATGCCACATTTCTAGACTCAAAAGGGTTGGGGCCTCCAATTTCACAATTTTTAAACCTCATAAATGTTTGCAACGGGAGAGGGAAAACAACATATGATGCAATCAATGATTTAAATGAAGCAAGGGGTCTTTCAAATAAAAGATTGATAACAGTTTCCATGGATGGTGCTTCATCAATGGTTGGAAATGAAAATGGATTTGTTACTTTTTTGAAAAATGATGTACCTAATATTATAGGTATCCATTGCATTTCTCATTGTGAATTTCACAATTTTATTTTTCTCTAGCATAGATTCATCTTAAAACTAGATCTATCAAGCACCGAGAGAGATCAAATTTCTTAATGTATAAATTTTTTTATCATTTCATTCCATGCCTTAATTCCTAATTTGATCATTCTCCATGCTTGATAGTTCCAATGGTTTTTTTTAGCCTACTTTACTTTTATTATTGTTATTTTTTTAATTGAGCTGACTTTAATTTTTCTTAAATCTAACATCACGCTAACATGACAACATCTCTCCATACTGGGTTGTAGAGCACCTCGCTACTCTCGCTACTAATACTCACATTTGCAATTTAATATTCAATATCTAATTACTTTCAAATATTTATTATATAGTTATTATATTGAAAAAGGTCTCAAAGAAAAAAGAACTAGTCTTCAATCAAAAAGTTATTTCGATGGTCTATTATATCACAAGTTTCACATGTTTCATCACCGAGTACAAAGGAACATAATTTTGATTTGAATGAAGACTTAGATATATTCAGGTATACTGAAGAATGTGTTGAATAATTTCAAGGGGGAGAACCGATCACTCAAAAGAAAAGAAAATTGAAAGCAACACGAGAGTTTCGTGAGGAATGGAAAATTAAGTATAAGTGGTTGAGAGACAAAACATGAAGGAAACATAGTGATGAAATGCATATACTATGAAACAAATAAAGCAATCAGACCATGGGGAATTAGCATTGGTTGCTCTACCTTGCAACATGATTCACTAGTTGTTTATGCTAATAAAAGAATCCATAAAATTTCACAAGTCAAATGGATATATGGAAATGAAAGGAAAACAAAACCTGTTACAGAACACATAACATGCATTGATGATACACACAAGGAAAGAGTCATCACAAGTATGAAACACTATTTTGGGTTGTGCAAGAATATTTACCTCTCTCAAAGTATGAATCCCTTTGCTTGTTTGCAATGTCCTTACAAACACCAAACATGCCAAAGAACAAAGACTACACATCATATACAAATCATATGCATGCAAAAGAGTTCATTTTTGCTATATATGAGTATATTGAAGAGGTTCAAATTGAAAGAATGTTGGATAGTCCTTTTTTCATTGATCCTAGATGAAAATACTAATTGTAGCTTAGAGAAACACCTTGTGGTTTATGCCACATTTCTAGACTCAAAAGGGTTGGGGCCTCCAATTTCACAATTTTTGAAGCTCATAAATGTTTGCGATGGAAGAGGGAAAACAACATATGATGCAATCAATGATTTAAAGGAAGCAAGGGGCCTTTCAAATAAAATATTGATAGCAGTTTCCAGGGATGGTGCTTCATCAATGGTTGGAAATGAAAACGGATTTGTTACTTTTTTGAAAAATGGTGTACCTAATATTATAGGTATCCATTTCATTGCTCATCATGAAGCTTTAGATGCATTAAATGCTTCCAAAAGATTACCTAAATTATTATTTGTTGAGAAATTGGCACCCAAGGTATACTCTTGGGTGCAAAATTCTACTAAAAGAAATAGTCAACTTATTGCTATGCAAAAACTTGTGCAACTTGAAACTCTTCAATCTCTTCAAATCCATGGAGTTAGATGTCTTTCAAGAGGACAAAGTAATTGAAAGGCTTGTTGTACTGATGCCTTCTATATTGACTTTGTGGGAAAATGAAAGGAAGGACTCATGTATGATAAGGCAAGGATCTTTTTAGTGCAATTTTGTTTACATATGCTTGCAGATGTAATGTGTGAACTAAACAAGTTGAATAAGAAATTCTAGGAGGAGTATGTTGAATGTACATGTTTAGGGGAAAGCATAGATGTTACTATAAACACTTTAAAAAGGTGGTTTTTAAGAAATGAAACATTTGTAGACAACACATGTTACTTATCTATATTTTTAGATGCTCTAAATATGGTTATTATCAGTTGATATTGAGTCGATCTCAATCTTAACTCCCTTCTATCCCTAGAATTCATGTGAATAGGGAATGACCATGGTGTAAAAAATACGTCATATATGAATACCATGAATAATATATGGCTGGTATATATAGTATATCATTGGAACAAATGGAAAACTCATTGTCCCATCCTTCTTCTTTAGTTATAGTATCATGTGATTCAACAACTAGTTTTCATAATCCTCGACCTCATATGATATGAGAAGGTTTTATTTCAAGGTCAAATTCTTGTGTAACAATCATCCAATTTCCCCTACATTCTCCTAATTCTTGTTATGTAAACAATGACCGAACCATGGGAAGAGGAACTATCACCTTAGTATGATTTTTAAGGATGTATGATCTAAAATGTTTGACATCTCTAAAAGCTGTGACGACTTTCTTGTCTATGGAAGGGTAGTTGAGCTCAACTCCTTACAAATTAGTACTCGTGAGTGAGATTGGTGATTGGCTTCCCTCCATGTCCTTTTGTGTCAACACAACAACTAGAGCATGATCAAATGCAAATGTATAGAGAAGGAAATCACGTGACAAATCAAGATTTCATAAAACAAGGGCATTAAAGATATCAATCTTACTTTTATCAAAATATTCTTTTTCTTCTTTATTCCATTTGAAATATGCATTCTTTGTGATCATCATTGGTAGTGTTTTAATAGTCTTGGTGAAATTAGGGATAAATTTTCTAACAGAGTTTATTTTATCGTGAATTGATTGCATTTATTTCTTATTATAAGGCAAAGGAAATTGTGATATCACTTTTACATGTTCAATATCTATTGTTATGCCTTCCTTAGATATGATGTGTCCTAGTAACTTCCCTCCAATGACTTAGAAAATGTTTTTCTTAGGATTGAGGTAAATTCCATACTTTCTACATCTTTCAAAAATTTCTATAAGATGGGAAACATTATCATTTTTTTTTAATAAATAGTTACATCATCCAGGTAGACGCCCACACTTTTATGGTAAGTCCTCTAAAAGAGACATCCATTGCTCATCGAAAAGTGTCCCCAACATTGATTAAACGAAAGGGTATACATTTGTAAGCAAAAGTCCCCCACTTAGTATGAAATGTCTTCTTGAGCCTATCATCTTCTGATGCCGGGATTTAATTGTATCCAAAAAACATGTCAAGGAGTGAAGACATTTCAAACCCATATATGGTATGTAGGAGTTGTTCCATAGGTGGGACCGAATAATTATCTTTTTCCGAAGCTTTGTTCAAGTTCCTGAAATCAACACACATGTGGATTTCTCCAATTTTCTTTCTTATAGGAATGAGGTTAGCAACCCTAGCTGAATGCATGACCTAGAAAATTATCTTGGCATATAAAAGTTTCTTTAATTCCTTTTAGATTTGAGGTTCAAGAGAAGTATGTACTTTCCATAACTTTTGTTGGAAAGGCTTAGTTTCATTTTTCATTGGGATGGTATGTTGAATGATTAATGTGTCGTAAGTTTTAAGATCATCATATGACCATGCAAACACATGTTGATATGATTTGAACAACTTGATATCATTTTTTTTTCTTGCTTAGAGCATACTCTTCCTAGATTGACATTTTTTGGATTTCTAATGGTGCCTAAATTAATCACCTCATGCCCTAGACTTGAACTACCAATTTTCACATTCGACAACCCTTTAAATTTGCTTTGTAGAGCCAATGATCTCTCTAAATTTACAACACCTTTAGGCATGGTATATGACTTTTACTTCATCCCTTCTTTCTTTTCCTTCTTTCAAAGTTTCCTAAAAATCATCATCATCCATGGAGAGATCTTTGAAGGTCTCATCATTAGTCAAGAACTCTAACATCTATTCATCACCTTAAAAGATTCTCCAATTTTTACATTATCATGTATGGATGGTTGGTATAACAATTCAATAGAAAATATTAAGGCTTCAAAATATTCTAATGAGGACAATATAGAAGCGACAATAGCTAATGAATCTACTATAGTGTTTTCACATATTGGAACAACCATAATATTGAAAGCTAGAAAATGATCAATTAGCCTGTGAAATTCCTACTGGTAATTTCTGAGATGCAGGGAACTACAGTGAAGAATTACACCCTGTAGCACTAAATGGATTTCCCTTCATATTCTCGGCATATGATCATAGGAGAATGAATAAAGTTTTGACTATCTAATTTCTTAGTGCATAATCAAAAAAAGTGAGTGTCAATTACATATGTTCATAGATTCACCTCCATTAGACTGGCCAAAGTATCGTACTAGATCTTGCTTATCTTTGTACATGGAAACTCATAGTTTTCCATTTCTTGCTTCCCTTTGGTAAATTTACTCATTGGGCAACCAAAAGTTTGACTCCATCTCCCAATATAGAAAGATACCTGTTTGCAAATATTTCAAATTATGAAGAATGTTGAGAAGGCTCATCAATAATACACTTTCAAAGTTCAACCAAGTATGAAAAGCATGGACCATACAGTAGGAGACGCACTCACTTGCATAAGTGTTACCTGTTGGTATGGAATTCCATGCTTAGATAAATTCCAAGAGAGAAGAAATTACAAACAACCTTGTCTTTCCATTTTTCCTTTGTGTGTGTGGTTTGAATACTTGCCCTAGTTATAGAGATGAAACCTGTTCAAATCCTACCATACCTGATCTATAACTTGATTTCAAAGAGATAACAAATAAATGAGGTGCTAACAACAACTTTATCTTGGAGGACCTTACTTAGTTGGGAAAAATCATCAAAATACACCACCTTAGGGAAAATAATTGTTCATCAAAGTCAAGGTCACTTGTTGCTCAAAAGGAAACCTCCACTGACCAAAGAAGATTCAAGGTAGATGAATCCATTTTTCTACTGGGATCTTGGAAACGGGAAATTGGTAAGACTCAAAATTAGACCTAATGTGTTCCAATAGGTATGGTTCCTTGTGAATTCAAAGAATTATTGTTTGACTTACATGTTTCATGCCAACTTGGATATAACCTTAATTCTTGTTTATATCTTGAGATCTCCACAATTGTGTTTTCCTGGGAGAAAATGTTTTGGTCAGTATTGCTTAGCAGTCAAATTCCACTATGCTAGAAGCTAGTTAAACTAGTAGAAGTTTTCTTATTTTATTAGTGATATTCAACATATTAAGTTTAACTTGGCATAGTCTTATTTTTCAAATGTCTATGCAGACCTCAATCGTTAAAGATTTTTTTCACTTGAAGAGGAAGACACAACTTGAGAAAACAAAGCCTGCAGAAATTTGACATGATCATGGGACAGGACACTTAGAAACATTACTCACAAACCTATTTTTTGGATTCTACCTTCAATTCTATGCATATGATTATCTTGAGCATGTTCATTTATGAAAATTTTGGTTAAAATAAATATTATGTCTTGAATGATTTTCCTATGTAGGTACACATGTCTAGTTGATATCACACGCTTGATTTGAAGTGGTGATGATTTGAGCATGTCCACACTTCATAATAAGTTTCCATACTTGGAAAGTTAGAGAGTGAGCATAGATTCTGAAAGCCTCAAAATATTGTAGGACTAGAGCAAAGTCGCTAACGAAGTAGAAAATAAATATGTTTTTAGTCCTTCACTTCTTGAAACACAAGGCCACAAGGATAAGTTGGTAGGATTCATGAAATAAGATGCGAGATTCAATTCTCAGACAACCTAGTGTCGAAGCCTATTTAGATGAAATTATATGCATCTAGTCTTTCACATGGATTAGTCTTTTCAAGAGGCTAAAAAATTACTTGTTGTGTTGGGATGGATGAATATTTTAAAGCTACTTGCAATACTGACATTCATGTTTTCTCTTTCAGATATTTTTCTTATCGATTGCATATCTTTACTCATCATTTACTAAAGGTTTCAGTTTTCAATTATATCGAGTTTGAAATTGATTTTTATCTTTTGATCCTGAATATGATTGCTCAACTTTATTTCACATTGTTTCTTTCCTTGAAGGAAATTATTCTTCCAATTCACACATGAAACGTGCTTGAAGCAGTCTGCATGTCTTCCCTAGCTCATGGGATGAACTGGAGGGCCCTATTGAAGATAAATCAAGGATGTTTTTGGAATATTGTGACAATGATTGAACCATGACCTGACATAGTGGCTAATCAATGGTTATCCTTGCATGTTGGTTGGTGAGTAGTTCCTATGTAACGAGGAACCATTCATATACTAAGCAATTTCTCTTTGTGAATGGTGAATGCCAAAGTTTAAGAGATGAAAACAAAAAGGGATTATTTTAATTAGCTAGGTGCAACAAATAAACAAAGACAATCCCAATAGTTGGAATTCATCCCCTACTAGGCTAAAGTAATTAAAAGGAAAAAAAAGGATGCCACTGCCTCCCCCATCCACCGAATGATAAACATATAACAAATAAACCAAGAAGGACTGGGAAAGAAAGTTCGATCAGAGTAGGGGACATGCAAATATCTTTGTTGGGGCTATGGATGTTTGTTGGTAGTGGGGCAAGGTATGTGACGTTGTGGTGACTCCATCAGGGCTATGGATGTTCGCGAGAAGTGGAGCAACACTCGAAGGATATATACACACATCCTCTGAAAATATTTTTATATTCCAAACCTATATCATCCCCGTGATGAAGATTTAAACCTAGATCATCAATGCAATATCCATCATTATTCATCTTCTTATTACAATAGATGAACTCCACTAGCCAACATGCAAGCATTACTAGTGAACCCACCACGATGAAATTTTTCAGATACCTATTGCACACTTATTCCATAATGACCCTTGAAGTAAGAACATGACTCTCTACACTTGTGCTCACAAGTTAGGGAAGACTAGTAGAGATTTTGGATTTGTCTAGTGTATCACCAATTGTTGAGGCCTCAACAACTTCCCCAAGCTAGCAGGCTTGGGGCCCCTACTAAAATTTTCTAGCTCAGATCTTTTGGTCACCACACCCATAAGCCAAGTTCTCTCGATTTTTAATTATTGAGCATTCCCTATCTGAATGGATGTCTGATGTTTGATTTCCAATTGGTTTTGAGCTATGTCATATTGCAGTCTTGCTTTAGTGTGATAATAGTCTCATCAAGTTTTTTTGTGTCGCTAAGCAATTTTCATTTCTCTTAACATACTCACATGTATTTTTGTGCTTGTTGGTTCTTTGACTAACCCTGACCATGAAAGTGCCATATATTTTTACTTGGATTGATTGCAATATCTGCGAGACATAAGCTGGCTCTAAATTGCTTCTTAGAAAAGAATCAATACTCTTGCAAAGTACTTAGTATCAGGTGCTCCAAACGTTAATTGGTTGTTTTCACAAGATAATATCTCTCATCTATTGATAAATTACCTCAATTTCAAAGGACATACTGAAATGATGTATAACACAGATGATGCAAGAACTGTTGAATCATGTTGTCATTGATGCCAAAGGTTTAATTGATTGATGTAAAAGAATTGATGTCAAGTGATTGATTGATGCCAAAGTATGATTGGTTGATTGATGCCAAAGGATGATTAATGATTGAATGATGTCAAAGGTCAAAGGTTTGATGTATACATGTCTTATCATAGTGCATAGATGAAGATGGATCAATGAGTTGCCATTGATACGTGATGATGAAGATGGATTGATTGGTATATGATGCAAAGATGAATCATTATTTTCTTATCATGGTTGATAAGGTGTACAAATGGATGAACTTCAAAGTGGTCCCCTTATGGTGAAAGCCCTCACGGGAAGACGCTTTGTCGTTGAGTTGTCCTTGAATTATGGTTGGAGAACCCATGCTTATATGTGGAATAATGAGATGAAGATCGGTGAAGTTGTTAGTGAAACTATCCTAGATGGATAGTGTTTGTCATGTTATTTCCGGTGGTATGTGGAATCTCACATAACTCCTCATGGTTTGAGATTTATGGCCCTATGAAGATGAATGACCCTCATATGTTGGCTTGAAGCCCCAAGAGGTCAAAGAAGTCAAAGTGCTTAAAAATAATAAATTATTATTTAAATGGTAAAGAAAAGTGACAAAGTCAAGCAGGAATATTTAAATGATAAAGAAATGGAGAACTTTCTATTTATGGAAAGTGGTTAACCCTAA
Source organism: Picea mariana (assembly GCA_032191745.1). Taxonomy (NCBI): domain Eukaryota; kingdom Viridiplantae; phylum Streptophyta; class Pinopsida; order Pinales; family Pinaceae; genus Picea; species Picea mariana. The sequence goes on along the minus strand of JASDQU010103091.1, from coordinate 167,756 downwards.
AATGAGGAAAATAGGTTAAGTGACCTAGAAATGGGTTAAGTAACCTAGAAATGGGTTAAGTGACCTAGAAGTGGGTTAAATGACCTAGAATATGCTTCTAAGGAAGCTACTTGGAAAGTATAAATAAGAGTCAAGGGTCTCTTGTGTAAATAGATCTTATGTGTATCTCTTGTGTATCTCTTGAGCATGTATTGAAGATCTATTATGAGAGAGAGATGATCTAGAGGATCTCATGGATGCATCAAAGTTTCGACAAGTCTGAGATCATGACGAAAAAAGTCTCAAAAGTTCAGAAACCCTATTTTCTGAGGTATATGCGGGTTGTAGTAAGCCAGGGCGCATACATATGCGGGATGCATGAGGATAGAGCGCATACAGTTCATGAAGTGATGAAGACTTGTGGTTGAGCTGATGACAGGCTCTTGAAGATTGAAGTAGGTTCCAGATATTCATTCTATGGGCTCAGATCTGCCACTGAGACTCTGGTATGGTTACATTGTTGTCTTGATGGATACTCTTGCATGTTGTGTAGTGAATTCTTAGGGCTTTCTTGGTATGGCTGTTGTGATGTGGTTTGTGTTGGTTGATGGAGTGAACAACACTCTTATGATTCAATATTGATATTATTGATATAGTATACTGGTTGCTTATATATGATGAGTAGCATTCATATTGTATGGTTGAGAAGCATGAGTTAGTTGTTGGAGAGCTTGGATGTGTTGTGACTGGTTATGGGTAAGACTAGACAGTGAAAGACAAAAGAGAATGTGATTGAAGGTTGCAGAGGATCTGAGTTGATCTTGAAAATAAAACTCTAGTTTCTCTGATGTGATACACAAGGTGTAGTACAGACCGACCATGTACATACGCGAGTTGTACTACTAGTAGGGCATGTACATACGTGTGTTGCACTACCGATAGGTCGCGTACCTGTGACATATTGATATTCGTTGAGGATTGTTGCATCATCTCAATTGGTGCTGAGGGTGTAAGTTGAGTCTTGCATTATAGAGCTGGTGCTCTTGTAGAGTTGTACTCTATTCAATTGTTGTTGATAAACCCAAGGATTGTAGTCTGTAATAAAAAGAAAATTGTACATACATCTTGTGTTCCTTGTGTTCTTTATGGTGATGATTTGTTGATGATATATTGTTGATATATGTTTCTTATATATGTTCACATTTAAATAGTTATAAATGGAAACAATAAGTAATGAGTAAATGGTGATTTTCTTACTAGTGAGTTTTGTGTAAGAGGGAAGTTTTGGGAAAAAGAGCCCTACACTATTCACCCCCCCTTCTTAGTGTAGTCGGTGTGTCCAACAATCGGTATCAGAGCGAGCATTCACTATAATCCTTAACAAGCTTGGAGGAGATCCATGGAAACACAAATGGATGATGAAGTTACAATCCTTGATGAGGAAAATTATTCTACTTGGAGAATAGAAATAAGAGTACATTTGAAGGAGATGGGAGTGGGCATTTGGAAGGCAACCATTGGTGGATCATTTTCCTTGAAGAACAAGTCAAAGTTTGCAGCTCAAATGGAAGGAAAGAAGAATGATTCATTGGCTCTCAAGACCATTCTTAGTGGACTCTCAAGTCTTATCAAAGAGAGCATGAGACAATGCACTACCGCCAAAGATCTATGGCTAAAGCTAGAGGAGACTTACCAAAGCAAGAAGGATGATATTGAAGACAACTCCATCAAGACAAATGAAGGTAAAGAATCTCCAAAAACTCTTGGTTGCATTATTTCTAAATATGATGATGTTGACAAAAAGGAAGATCTTGAAGACATTTCAAATGAAGGCAAAGAATCATGTGATGATGTTGGCAAAAAGGAAGATCTTGAAGATATTTCAAATGAAGGTAAAGAATCTCAACAAACTCTTGATTGCAATACTTCAAAATGTGATGATGTTGAATTTTTATCTACAAGTGAAGAAGAAAATCTAGAAGTAGTTTGTATAGAATCAATTGATTGTTATCCCATGGAAGAAGTAGAAGAAAAACTATTGGAGCTTAAAGAGAAAGTTGAAAGAGGTCTATATGAATATAGCAATGACCACTATTATATAGACTATAGCTATCATTCGGATAATACTAAAAGGTTTCTCAAGAAGAGTCAAAGGCATATCTTGAAGTTAAAATAAATGCTCAAGGAACAAGAAGAGAGTAATAAGACTCATTTAGATGAGAAGGAAGAAGAGATATCAAGACTAAAGAATGAAAAAGAATATAAGAAGGTAGATGATGAAATTAACAAAATATTTGAGTTATTGTCCATCTAAAGACCCAAATTGAAGAAGCCAAAGGGGTAGAGGAACTATTGAAGAAACAAATAAATGAAAAGGAAGAGTCATGTCATAAGTTAGAAGATGAAGTTGTTAATCTTAGAAAGAAAGTAGAGAAGTCAAACAAATTCTTGAATAGATCATAAATCTTGAATGAGATCTTGGAAAGTCAACGATCACCATCACCAAATGATAAATAAGGGCTTGGATACAAGAGAGAAACTACACATGCTGAAGCAAGCACCTCAAAGAAGCATGAGGTAAGTCCCTCACTCTCAAAGGATGAAGATAATGTTGCAAATCAACCATCTACACAAGCCAAGGAAAGTTTCAAAAGAACAAAGCAAGTAAGACATCAAGAAGCCATCTTTACACCTCAAAAGGGATGGACACCAAAGAAAAGGTATGAAAGTGTCTTTCATGGTCAATGTTATTCATGTAATGAATATGGTCACAAAGCTTTGGAATGCAGATCTTATGCAAGGAGAAATAATGGAAGATTTCATAACACCATAAGGTGTTGGAGATGTGATCAAGTAGGACACATTGTTGTTCACTGTCATAGCATGAGATGCTATAGATGTAGTGGATTTGGCCACAAATCCCAGGATTGTTGGAACACAAGAAGAAATTCCACGATGAGGACTTCATATAGCATGACTAGAAGAAGGAATGAAGTAAGGAAGGGAGACATCTTTGAAAAAATGGAAGCTTAGAGCTCAAGTTCTGAGAAGCAGGGACACCTTTAGAAGTGGGTGAAGAATACTGAACAACCATAGTAGAATGGAAGCCTTAAGGGAGGCTCAAGTATGTCATCTACTGAAGCATAGACGGGTGACAATGGTAACAGTCGTGTACATACGCAAGTTGACCTTGAATAGGTCGCGTACATACGCGAGCTGTCTGTGCAACAAGCTGCGTATATGTGGTAAATCCTTGGGAATAGGGCTATGCACATGGGTTGTAGCTTGATATGATGGTATAACTCTGTGGTGCAGGGTCTGACATAGTTTGTTGCAGGTTCTAACATTGTTTGCTGGAGGTTTTCATGTTTACATATTGGATTATGTAAAGTGATGATATAAAATGAAAGGCTATCTTGGATGGGTGTCACTAACCCATGAGTATGGATTGAGGCATTTTCTGTTGAAGAACAATGATGGGTATGAAAATAAAGTTTTGGTACCTTGGTTATGTGATATATCTTAATGATGCTAGCTAGAGATGTCATTAATCTATTGAAGCACACTACTAGTACATGTATTGTTGGATGCTTAGTATTTTCCATAGTGAATGGAGGATTGAGGCTGATCTGTTGGGGTACATGGTTGGTACATATTTCAGTTTCGTAGATGTATTATTAGAAGCATATTTGTTGGAGATATTGGTGCATACATTTGGCATATGGTTGGGATACATATTGGGATATGTAGTTGGTGAGTTGATGAGGTGATCATGTTGTACATCATTGATGAGTTGATGCATGATTGGTACACTTCTAGTACATTGGTAGAGGCACCTACTAGCAGGCCAATTGGCACATGTTTTGTGGTGGATTTGGCATACATGCATGATAATTCATTTAGTTTTGGTGCATGGTTGATTTACTTGCTTGGTACAAGTAGTGATACATGTTGATGTACATGTTTGGTACACTCATAAATGGTATATGTTTGGATGATAGTACTTGGCTAAAAGTACACCATTGGTACATGATGTATTGGATGATATAGTTGAGACACTTGATTGATTGAATTACATGATTATGGCACTTGGTTCATGGTGGAAATGTGATATAACACTTGTTTGGCATGTTGGTAGATGTACATGGTTGACATGTTGGTAGAGGCATATGGTCGATACACTCCATTGATGATATCTTATGGCACATTGTATGGTGTTGATGTATATAGGTGTTGTGCATGGTGGGCACACATTTTAGTACATGATGCACTTGGTTGATATTTGTTCATGATTCTCTATTCATTTTTGACATATCTTTTTCTTCATGATGTATGGTATGGCACAAGTTTGATGCATGGACAGGTCCAAGGATTGTCATAGAAAGAGCAATTGATCTATGATTCGATTGAGAAATAACATTTGCAACAAAAGCATATTGCAGTGGTAGCATGTTGTTCATATTGCAGATAAGATAGGGGGATACATACCCATAGGGGGAGTCATTCTTCTTCTCATGAATCTAGGAGGAGATATTTATCAGATTCATACTTGGTAAAAGAGCCCTATATTTGAAGAAAAAGCACATAGGCATAATTCCAGGGGGAGCAATGATCATAGGGAGAGCATAAGCGATGTATCTTCAACATTACATCATAGTGAGATCCCTTTTTCAAAAGGGGAGAGATTATTTAGAGGGATATCGAAGACATTTAGACAGGGGTAGAAATAGTCAAAGGGGGAGCAACCCCAAGGGGAGAATGACCCTTTTCCATTGATGTCAAAGGGGGGGAGATAGTCACATTGACATGATTGATGATTATTGATGTGGAGATATAGTCACATTGATATATGACTATTGATGTAGAGCATGCCTTGTCTACATGTTAACATCAATGATTGGTGTTGACATCAATGTTGTTATTGCCATCAATGCCAAAGGGGGAGATTGTTGAATCATGTTGTCATTGATGCCAAAGGTTTAATTGATTGATGTCAAAGAATTGATGTCAAGTGATTGATTGATGCCAAAGGATGATTGGTTGATTGATGCCAAAGGATGATTGGTTGATTTATGATGTCAAAGTTCAAAGGTTTGATGTATACATGTCTTATCATAGTGCATAGATGAAGATGGATCAATGAGTTGTCATTGATACATGATGATGAAGATGGATCGATTGGTATATGATGCAAAGATAAATCATTATTTTCTTATCATGGTTGATAAGGTGTACAAATGGATGAACTTCAAAGTGGTCCCCTTATGGTGAAAGCCCTCATAGGAAGACACTTTGCAGTTGAGTTGTCCTTGAAGTATGGTTGGAGAACCCATGCTTATATGTGGAATAATGAGATGAAGATCAGTGAAGTTTCTAGTGAAACTATCCTAGATGGATAGTGCTTGTCATACCATTTCCGGTGGTATGTGGAATGTCACATAAATCCTCATGGTTTGAGAGTTATGGCCCTATGAAGATGAAGGACCCTCATATGTTGGCTTGAAGCCCCAAGAGGTCAAAGAAGTCAAAGTGCTTAAAAACAATAAATTATTATTTAAATGGTAAAGAAAAGTGACAAAGTCAAGAAGGAATATTTAAATTATAAAGAAATGGAGAACTTTCTATTTATGGAAAGTGGTTAACCGTAAAATGAGGAAAATAGGTAAAGTGACCTAGAAATGGGTTAAGTAACCTATAAATGGGTTAAGTGACTTAGAAGTGAGTTAAATGACCTAGAAGATGCTTCTAAGGAAGCTACTTGGAAAGTATAAATAAGAGGCAAGGGTCTCTTTTGTAATTAGATCTTATGTGTATCTCATGTGTATCTCATGTGTATCTCTTGAGCATGTATTGAAGATCTATTATGAGAGAGAGATGATCTAGAGGATCTCATGGACGCATCAAAGTTTCGGCAAGTCTGAGATCATGACGAAAAAAGTCTTGGAAGTTCAGAAAACCTAGTTTCTGAGGTATATGCAGGTTGTAGTAAGCCATGGCATGTACATACACGGGTTGAATGAGGATAGGGCGTGTACAATTCATGAAGTGATGAAGACTTGTGGTTGAGTTGATGACAAGCTCTTGAAGATTGAAGCAGGTTCTAGATCTGCATTCTATGGGCTCAAATATGCCACTGAGAATCTGGTATGGTTACATTGTTGTCTTGATGGATACTCTTTCATGTTGTGTAGTGAATGCTTAAGGAATTCATGGTATGGTTGTTGTGATGTGGTTCGTGTTGGTTGATGGAGAGAACAACACTCTTATGATTCAATACTGATATGATTGCTATAGTATATTGGTTTCTTATATATGATGAGTAGCATTCATATTGTATGGTTGAGAAGCATGAGTTAGTTGTTGGAGAGCTTGGATGTGTTGTGACTGGTTATGGGTCAGACTGGATAGTGAAAGACATACGAGAATGCGATTGAAGCTGGCAGAGGATCTGAGTTGATCTTGAAAAGAAAACCCTAGTTGCTCTGATGTGATACACATGTTGTAGTACAGACTGGTCGCGTATATACACGAGCTGTACTACTGGTAGGGCACGTACATACGCGTGCTGCACTACCGACAGGTTGTGTACGCGTGCTGCACTACCGACAGGT
>JASDQU010103091.1:78823-99657 GCA_032191745.1 Picea mariana | reverse complement strand
GAAACTGATGCTGATAAATTGCAACAAATTGAAGGCACTAACAAATCTTTCAAATCTTGTAAATCTTAAATTTATCAATATTGTTTAGTGTGAAGAACTAGAAACTGTGAATGTTGAAGGTCTGATACTATTGGAAGAGATTCAAGCGTACAGATGTTTGAGGCTGCAGAGAATAAGAGCATTGAGTCAGCTGGAATGGTTAAATGGTCTAACGATTTCAATGGACAATGAAAATGGAGTTATTTATGATGACATTCTTCGACTTTTGGTAAGTATATGTTAAAAATGCTTATGTTTTTTTGCCCATGAAAAAATGTGGGAGTATTATAGTCTGTGCAGTGAATGCGTAGCGTGAGGCAGATTTAAGCTAAGCCCATCATAATAGTTGGAATTTGTTTGCAATACATTATATAACTTGTACTGTGAGATGATCAAGTTCAGTTTCATAAATTTTTGCAAGCATTGTGTTCTCAAATGTCAACCACTCTCTTTAGTGCAACTGATGGTGATCACAAGGTGAATTTGGGTGTCTAACTTTCCGTAGAGAATCAACCATATATTTGAAGTAATATTCACTGACTTTGAATTTCAATTAAGAAACTTAAATGAATTTATGGAATTTGTGTGACGTATTTTTCAAAATCTTAAGGAAGTAGTGCGACGTATTTTTCAAAAATTTATTGTGCTCGATGTCCCTGCAACAACCACATCTGAATCTCCTGTGAAGATAGAAAATCTCCTTTCATATGGTACAATATTGATGTTCTTTATCCCTTACAGTCTTAGTTTTCATATAAAATTTGGGGTAGGTAACAATCCTGCCAAAAAAAAACGAAAATTTGTTTTGCTATGGTGACATTAGGAACATAAATCTGTTTTCTGTACTTTCTTATCAAAGTTTTGTTTTCTGTACTTTCTTATCAAAGTTTTGTTCATATTGTCTTCCCAAGATCATGAAGAGTTTTAAAAATATATATCCAACAAATAAATCTGATGGCTCTGGTAGTAAAATCCAGGACCCCAACAACTTGACATGCTCGACTCCTTCATTCCTAGGCACCATAATACTTGGCCATCGAGTCAAGTTCAAATTTCAAGCAAGCTGTCCCAGTTCGTTTCTTCTTCAAACAGCTCCGTGTTTCCAAAAATTGCAGAATATGGAATTTCCCATAATGCTTGGGAAACTTTGGAAAAAGCTTATAAAGGTTATGTCAAGGTAAAGGTTGTTAAACTCTAGATGTTGAGATGAGATTTTGAGTCTCTATCTATGAAAGAAAGTGAAAATGTTGAATTTTTTATTACTAGAGTTCAGAATATTGTAAATGTTATTCATGCTCATGGTGAAATACTTGAAGATAGGAAGATTGTTGAAGGAACTAATGCGTGAGTTTTCGACATGCCTATGACAGTTGGAGGGGCCTCTTCTTTGAATATAATCATCTCTTCCATTTGTCGTTTGAAGATGCCATGTTTCTCCTCTTAAATCTCTACGTTTCATTTACATTTTCCCATCAAAATCTATTTATAGAATGTAATTCGTGTTTATGTAGAGAGAGTTAGTAAGTTTCATTAGTGATAAAATTGTGTTACTTGTGCACTGTAACATTATGAAAATTTTCTGTGTAGAAACATATTTTTTTATTTTATTTTTGTTTTGTAATAGAGGCACTTTGTACCCTCTTTTTACTATTTGGAATAAAATATTTTGACAGTGATTTCTAGAATTTGATATCTGAGTTTTTACTTTTGTTTCTCATATGCTATAGCCGATATTCACTGATCAGATTTTCAAACAGAGTTTATTTTTGAATCTGTGTTTTCTGGGCATGACTCCTCAGTGAGCACTTAAATCCATTTTTTTTCAGATTCTTCATTTGGTATCAGAGCTCTCAGGTCTATGGTTGTTTGCAGTTTGTGGTTGTTTTCAACTAGAAGAAGGATACAATTGCCCAAAATAACAATTCAGTCTAGTACCAGATTCCTCTTTTCTGTGGGGAAAATTATGAGTATTGGAGTGTGAAGATGAGAACTTTGTTCATCTCACAAGATTTATGGATGTTTATTTCTGTAGGGTACATAGAGCTAGCTGATCAAGATGCTTATAATGCATTATCAGTTGATCAGAAGTTAGAATTGAAGGAGAATAGGAAAAGGGATGCTAAGTTTCTTCTTCAAATGGGAGTTGATATCTCCGTGTTTCCAAAAATTGCAGAATGTGGAATTTCCCATAATGCTTGGGAAACTTTGGAAAAAGCTTATAAAGGTTCTGTCAAGGTAAAGGTTGTCAAAACTCCACATGTTGAGACGAGATTTTGAGACTCTATTTATGAAAGAAAGTGAAAATGTTGAATTTTTTATCACTAGAGTTCAAAATATAGTAAATGCTATTCATGCTCATGGTGAAATACTTGAAGATAGGAAGATTGTTGAAAAGGTTTTAAGAAGTCTTCCCAAAAAGTTTGATCCAATTACTATTGCTATAGAAGAGTCAAGGGATTTATGTGAGCTAACCCTTATTGATTTATTTGTTAGTCTTCAAGTTCATGAAGACAGTTTGAAAAAGAATGAGGAACCTTTTGATCATGCTTTTCAAAGTAAGTTGAAAGTTGATGAGAAGAAGAAGCAATTTTCAACTACCATGATGGAAGCTTCTACTCCCTTTTTTAGAGGAGGTAGAGGTCGTGGCAGCGGTAGAGGAAGAGGTGGCCGAGGTAGAGAAAGAAGCAACAACTCTGGCAGAGACGTTTTTCATTGCAGCTACTGTAATAAAGATGGTCGCCTTGAAAGTTATTGCTTTAAGAAGAAGAGAGACACCTCTCAAGCAAATTTCAGCAAGGAAGAAGGTGAAATCTCTCAAAATTTATTTCTTACAAGTAATTGCCTTGAAGCTAAAGATGATTTTACATGGTATTTATATAGTGGTTGTTCAAATCATATGACTGGAAACAAAAGTTTGTTTGTAAAGTTAGATGAGAATGTGAAGGGAAAAGTAAATTTTTCCAATGATAATGAAGCATATATAATGGGTAAAGGTACCCTTGCCATAAAAGTCAAGAATGGAGGTGTTATGTATGTACAAGATACTTTTTTTGTTCCAGGTTTAAGGAACAATTTGATTAGCATAGGGAAGCTAAACTCTAAAAATTACAAGACTGTTTTTGAAGGAAGGTTTTGTAGGATTTTCAACAATACTTCCCTAGTTGTTGAAGTTCTATGAAATAAAATAGGATGTTTTTGATGAGAATGGAACCAAATGTAACTTGTTTGAAGGCCTCATCTGATGTGTCTTTTCTTTGACACAAAAGGTTAGGACACCTTAATTTTGGATCTCTTTCTATTCCGCAAAAGATGAATTTAGTAAGAGGTTTATCCTCTTCTACAAATCTTGATAATAAGATATGTGAAGGTTGTGCAGTAGGGAAGCAACATACAGACAACTTTCCCCAACATCATTTTAGAGCAAGTGAACCTTTGGATTTAGTACATGCAGATATTTGTGGCCCAATGCAAACTTTGTCCCTTGCAGAGAACAAATATTTCTTTCTTTATGTCGATGACTTTTCAAGAATGTCCCGGGTTTATTTTCTAAGTGAGAAGTCTCAATCTTTTAGCTTTTTTCAAAAATTTAAAGCACGTGTTGAGAAGGAATCGGGGTTCTATTTGAAAGTTATAAGAACTGATAGAGGAAGAGAGTTCACCTCCAATGATTTTAAATATTTTTTGCAGCTCACATGGCATAAAAAAGGAGTTAACTACAACTTAATCTCAACAAAATGGTACAGCAGAAAGGAGAAACAAAACAATTGTAGAGATGGCTAGATGTATGTTAAAACATATGCATTTGCCAAACATATATTGGGTAGATGCAATGCATTCAACAATATATATTCTCAATAGAAGTCCGACAAAAATGGTAAAAAACTCTACTCCTTATGAAGCTTGGTTTTGTAGAAAGCCAACTGTTTCTCATTTGAAAATTTTTGGGTCTACATGCTATGTTCATATTCCTTTTTAACTAAGACAAAAGCTTGATGGAAAGTATGTAAAATGTATTTTCATTGGATACTCAGATGAAATTAAGGCTTATAGGTGTTAGGATCCTCTTACTGATAAGATTTATGTAAGTAGATATGTGATATTTGATGAAAGGGGAGTTTATTTTAAGGATGAAAGTGAAGATAAATTGGTTACCCCACATATTGTGAATTTAACCCTTGATGATAATGATTCATCAAAGCATCCATCTACAGTAACAATTTCAGGTTCATCTACAAGAGGTTCTCCATCAAAGGCATCTTCATCTATTTCTTCAATAAGTTATCAAGCAACATCTCCTTCATCTAGTTCATCAACAAGTTCTCAAGCAACATCTCCATCTAGTTCTCCTAGAAAAATCAGAAGTTTGAAGGAAATTTATGAGACATCAAGGTATGCTAATGATCATTTTGATCTTGTTTCTTTTGCAAATGTTGAGCCTGTCAATTTTAAAGAAGATTTTTTTGCTAAGCATTGGATGCAAGCAATGGAGGATGAAATGTCTCAAATACAAAAAAAATGACACACAAGAGTTAGTTGAACTCCCTCATGGAAAATCTTCCATTGGAGTAAAGTGGATTTACAAGATAAAATATAATATGGATGGAAGCATTTCAAAACACAAGGCATGTTTAGTTGCAAAGGGGTATGTGCAACAATAAGACATTGACTATGAGGAAACGTTTTCTCCTGTAGCAAGACTTGAAACAATAAGAACTTTTCTTTCCATTTCATCTCAATTAAAGTTGAAAGTTTTTCACATAGATGTCAAATCTGCTTTCTTAAATGGATATTTGAAGGAAGAAGTTTATGTTGAACAACCTCAAGGTTTTATTGTTGAAGGTAAAGAAGATAAGGTGTATAGGCTTAAGAAGACACTTTATGGTCTTAAACAAGCTCCTAGAGCTTGGTACTCTAGGATTGATAAATACCTTCATGATCATGGTTTTGTTAAGTGTTCTTCTGAAAGTGCAGTCTACAAAAAGGTCATTATCAGATTTTATTATTCTCTGCTTGTATGTAGATGACTTAATATTTATGGGCACCTCAATATCACTTGTGAACGAGTTTAAAGAAGAAATGAAATTGGAATTTGAGATGCCTGATTTGGGAGAAATGCAATATTTTATGGGCATGCAAAGCAAAAAAACAACTGAAGGTATATTTATTTGCCAAACCAAATACGTTGAATACATGTTGAGGAGGTTTAACACACAGAATTGTAAAGCTGTGAGTACTCCTCTTGTTGTTGGGAGCAAATTGATGAAAGAATATGAATCGTCTCTATGTGATGCCATTCTCTATAGATCCATGGTTGGATCTTAATGTATCTAACCACTATTAGACCATATATTATGTTTTCTGTAATTTTAGTTGCTAGGTTCATGAATCAACCCCATGAGTCTCATTGGTAAGTAGCTAAAAGAATACTCAGATATGTAAGTGGTAGCATATTTTTTGGATTGTTTTATAATGCTACTAATAATTTCAAAGTTGTATAATATACAGATACAGATTGGGTAGGTAACTTGGATGATCGAAAAAGTACTTTAGGATATGCTTTTCTTTTTGGAGGAAATCTTGTTTCTTGGAGCAGCAAAAAACAACCCACAGTTGCTCTTTCTACAGCCGAAGCGGAGTACATTGTAGCATCATGTACAAGCACTCAAGTCATTTGGATGGCAAGATTGTTAGAAGAATTGGGCATGGAAATTCGTAAACCTATTAAAGTTTATTGTGACAATCAAATAACAATCTCTATGACAAAGAATCTAGTTTTACATAGTAGGAGTAAACACATTGACATTCGCCATCACTTCATTAGAGAACTTGTCCAACAAGAGTTTTTTTTTTTTTTTTTTTTAATTTTGTAAATCTGAAGATCAACTTGCAGACATTTTTACGAAAGCTCTTCTAAAGGATCGATTGGAGAAACTCAGATCACAGTTGGGAATCCTCAAACTTGACATTAAGGGGTAGATTGAAGAAACTAATGCCCGAGTTTTCGACATGCCAGTGACAGCTAGAGGGGCCTCTTCTTCGANCTCTGTTTTTTTTTTTTTTTGGGTAATAGAGGTACTTTGTACCCTCTTTTTACTGTTTGGAATAAAATATTTTGACAGTGATTTCCATAATTTGATATCTGAGTTCTTACTTTTGTTTCTCATATGCTATAGCCGATATTCACTGATCAGATTTTCAAACAGAGTTTATTTTTGAATCTGTGTTTTCTGGGCGTGACTCCTCACTGGGCACTTAAATCCATTTTTTTCAGATTCTTCAGTATTTAGCCTACATCCATCTTACCCCAATATGTTCACCACCGTGTGAAACATGCACCATCATGACCTCCCTCTACACATCATGTATTGTCTTCTATTTAATGTCTTTAGTCTAGGCATTGTCTTCTATTTACTGTCTTCAGACTAGGTAAGAAACATTGGTGCCGACTGAAGCTAAAGACCATCTGATGAAGCGGCGATGTCTAGGCCGTGGAGACTTCGGGTGGCCACATTTATCACAATAGACCCTCACATTCAAATGCAAAATTATTAATGCAGGTGTTAATGCACAATGACAAAGAAGGTTAAAACTTAGGATATAATGAAAACATTGCATTGTCTTGGCTATAAGGTGAATGGAAAATAAACATTGAAAAAAAAACAAAAAATTTTAGGAACAAACTCATTGGGAAGATCCAAGTTTGCAATAAGACTTTGAATTATCTTTCTATAAGATAAAGAAGATTAATTTTATTTTATTATACAAAAAATAAAATATAAAGTTTGTAAAGTAACATTAAAAATTTGATAGAAATTTATATTCAAATACATAACTAATATCAAGTCAACCATAAAGTGAATGCTAAAGTCCAATTTATATTCAAATGAATAACTAATATCAAGTGAACCATAAACGGAATGCTAGAGTCCCTATAGCCTCAGCAAGCAGGGACTAATAAGAGAGTATATCATACTCTACAAAATATAGGTCCCGTTACAAGTTACAATATAGTCTCATATCAAACAATGAATCATATGCTCCAGTAGTAGTGAGCCTTCCACACGGACGGACTAATAAGAGTATATATCATACTCTACAAAATATCGGTGCGGTTACAAGTTACAATATAGTCTCATATCAAACAATGAATCATATGCTCTCATGCTCTCAGTAGTAGTGGCAGAGATGTCCATCCAAAACTCCTTGGATGGACATCTTATTTATCTTTAGAGAACATTAGATATTTTAACCGTTCTGCCTTGGTTAACTCATTGTAACCTGATTATAGAAATTGGTCGATTATCCATATCTGCAATTTGGTTACATGTATCGGGAATATTGAAAATAAAACACAAACCCTTTCCTGGTACTATCCAACTCTGCGGGTCCCAACGCAGAGCTTCGGCCTGGAATATTAGGAGAATTGCAGCTGGTTGTGTCCAAACTCTTCCCATGGTCACCCACTGAGGTCCACTCTCGGGACGATAAATAAAGGTCTTGGTCCCTTGACAGTAGAGCACAAGATGATAAATAAACAACCAATATCACCAGGGATTCGATCTGGAATGCTTACTTTCTAAGCTGCTCGCTTTCCTGATCTTATAATTGAACAGAAAATGAGTTGGATGTCACCTGCGATTACAACAGATTACGCCCACCCTTTCTGTTTCTGCTGAACTAGTTTTATAAACAAATAAATTTAACAAAAACTGGGACGAATTTTGGCGTCCGCCTAAATCGTAACAAACCTCTTCCATGTTCTTTTGGACAACATACCTATAACATTGGCAAGACTCCATGTTCAGTACTCATATTCTTCACTCACATCCTTTGCGTGATGGTAACGATCACAGTCTTTGTGGTACGAACAACACTCACATCCTTTGCGTGATGGTTGACAGTCAAATATTCTTTGTGGAACGACCTGCATTCATTCTGGAGATGTCACCCACTAGCCTTTGACAACAAACCAACATCCAACATCCATCAGCAAGTAGTAAGAATAGTTTTATGTCCATACATCTCTCACAACAAGACACGGCTAATCAAATAAGAAACTTTATTTTCACACATTTAACAATATCTAATCAAATAAGAAACTTTATTTTTACACATTTAACAATATTTATTTGCATTTTACTAATTGATCAGTGTGAGGATTAGTTCTATTTGTTTTATTTTCCAAATTTTATGGACATCACACCTCAAATCCTTAGAACCATTTGTAAATATTTATTTACAAATGCATTTATTTTCTTATAATGTAATAATATTTATTTACATTTATTTTCTTATGATGTAATAATATTTATTTACATTTTATTTATAAAATGCATTTATTTTCATATGATGTAATAATATTTATTTACACTTAGCTATAAAAATTTAAAATAACAACAATTTTATCATGGAAATCGTCCATAACATTAGGCTAAACTGGTTAGTCACTTCTCAGCACAGCAGAGCCCTTGCTTTACACGATAAGGAAAGGTACATTCACATCCAGTTTCATTTTTTGGTTAATTAAAATCAATTTGATTGATTTATTTTTTGAAATTTTAATTATTTTAATTTTTTTAAATTTCGAAATTTTTAATAGTAAAGTTATATCGTGAATAATATATTATTATTCTCAAAATTTAGATTCTAAAATACTTAAAATACTCTATTTTAAATTCATTAACTATGCATATTCAAATTTCTACCAGTATTCAGATTCATTCATTGTACATATTCTATTTTAAATTCTTTTTATGAGGATTCAAATTTGTATTTTAAATTCTTTTTATGCGGATTCAAATTTGTAACAGTATTCGAATTCATTCATTGTACAGATTCTTAACAAGGAAAAAAATTAATGTTTGTGGAAGAGATTTAATTAATAAAAACTGAGGTGGCAGATACTAGCGATGGATATTATTGGATAGAATTATGATACGGGGATACCTATAATAGAAAGCTGCCATTTCTGAATGTTTTTTTAATTCAAGTTTGTTTAAATATATAGTTTCAGTATTCAGAGGTATATATGATACTTTAAATAAAATTTCAGTATTCAGAGGTATATATAGTTTCAGTATTCAGAGGTATTCAAGTTTGTTTAAATAAAATTTAATATATTATAATAAAAAAAAATTATATTTAAAATAATTATAATTAAGAAATAAAGTTTAATTTTCAACTTATATTTACTTTATAACATAAAAAAAAAATAGTAACTATAACATTTTCAAAATGAATTTGAAAATATACGTTTTTCAACTTTATTATATGATTCAAGTTCTACACAACATAAAAAAAATAGTAACTATAACATTTTCAAAATGAATTTGAAAATATACGTTTTTCAACTTTATTATATGATTCAAGTTCTACACAACAACACATATGTTATTGTATATAAATAACAGATATATTATTACACATATGTTATTGTACAGTTTAATGAGAGAAAAATTGTGTCTATAGATGTATATCGACCACTTTTAATAAAGTGGTTGTGCTAGTCTATATCTTCATTACTACAAATCAAATCGTGTTTTATACGTCACACAATAAAATCATTTTTTAATGATGTTTTTCTTCGAGTTTTTCTTCGATTTAACACTTTCTTTTTTATGGCGATTTTCTTCGATTTTACACTTTCATTCAAACCAGCTTCTAGAATATAAATATAAATGTCTTTTCTTTCCAACATTATCCAAAACATTTTCTATATGAAAAACATACACTTTATCAATAATTTTTTTTAAATTTTACTTTGTACAAAGTTTGTTTTAATCATAAATTTTGTGATAATATCATTTAAGATAATCATTTCTATATAATATGTTGTATAAATGCAACATTATTGCATCTATTAATGCAACAAGTTGCATTTCACATTTTGAAGTGTGACTTGAATTTCTATTGAAGGTTCCATTAACTATACTAGGTATCATTTCCAAAAAAATGATAGGGAAGGAAATCCTTGCACATAGGAAAGTAATAAGGTTTATTGACTACATCCATAAAATTGATGATGAAGTTTGAGAAAATTTACACAAAATTCAAGGGAGGCAAAGGGCTAGATATGATCAACATGTCATAGACTATCAATTTTGCATAGGACAAATAATCTAGATTTACCTTCAAAAGGAGTGCTTTAAGGACAAAGACAAGAATATCAATATGCTTAGGTATGGTGGTGGTGGCAATGGAAACAGAAACGTTGGTGGTGGTGGCAGCGACAACGATGATGTTGGTGGTGATGGTGGTGTATTGGGTGTTGAGCAACCTAAGCAATGGAAACATGGTGAGGTAAAGACAATTCCAAAGTGACATTTGAGACATAAATAATGTTAACACCCTTTGTCATCCATTATTAGTGAACCAAATTGTTTGACTTCCATATCTTATTAAATTGTTTGGCTCCTCCCTTTAAGATGAAAAACTTAAGGGAAAATGTCATATCCCAAACATCATAATCAATATTACCAATGTGAAAATAATATTCATCTTCCTTACCAACATATATAACATCATATCTAAAATATCATTTATTTTTTTCTTGTTGTTACACAATTTTGCCTAAAAGATTGGATATACTATCTTATCTTTATACACAATTTTTACAGTTACTAAATGTAACAAGGGATGCTACAAAGTTGCAAGTCCCTATCTTAAGTCGAGATAACTTGAGAAAAAATATATTATATTTATACACAATTTTTACAGTTACTAAATGTAACAAGGGATGCTACAAAGTCGCAAGTCCCTATCTTAAGTCGAGATAATTTGAGAAAAAACATAGTTACTATGGCGTAAAGATGTTTTGTTTATAGAGGAAACAAAAAACAACTACTTTTTCAATCTGAAAGGGGGGATATAGTGTTTTGGTTGACTACTTATTTGTATTATATATACGGAGCACATGAAAGTGAAGAATTAGTGAAGCACATGAAAGTTAAGAATTAGCGAGGGAAGGATTTGAGTGAGGTATTGGAATTGACAGGTTAGTTAGTCTGCACTCTTATTTCACTACGTAAACCCACTCTAAAAATATACAATTTTGCTTAATTAATAATAATTTTGACCTTTAACAATTAAATTTTGATCTTAAAAATGATAATGTTCTAATGTTATTCTCATTTTGTTGAGTATTATTATCATATTCAATTTCAACAAAGTAAAACAATAAGTCATTAAGTGCATTACATGATTGTACATTACCATATACATTAACAAATAGTATTACATCTACATGCATATTGCACATGCAATATGTTTAATAGCATACTGATTGAATGTATGGAGATAAAAAAAGTGATAATTTTATAGTGTTATTCTCATATAGTTAAGCATAGTTATCATATTGACTTTCCAACGAAGGGAAACAATAAATTCAACCAAGCCCCTTGTTTGTGGGAGAAGGGACCCTCTCTGTGCAACAATTTCACTGTTAAAGTTTATAAAGATATACATACCCTATTCCCTCTGGATTTGAACCTATAATTTTCAAGGAAGAAAAACATATTCTTAATCATTAAACTCACTCATATTCTTACACAATAATATTACATATACTTACATATCACATGTAAAATATATTTAATAACATATTAATTAGATGTGGTAGAAATCAAACAACTTCATTTATCTTTCAAGTATAATTTTTCATTCAAAATCTAAACAGATGCTCTCCGATAAGATAAACAATCATTAAAAACATCAATGTTAATGTCGGTTTGGCTAACTTGAGAATGCTTACATCTTGCATACATCTGCAATCACGTCTATCGGCTCTTATGAGACTCATTGGATTTTCCAATTTGCACGACAAACCATTGGATTCGGTGCTTATAAGGAAGGGAATAAAGTATGGTGGTAGGCAGCTAAGGTGAGAAAACCATCCAGGTGGTTAGCTTAGATGACACTGTTTGAATCCTTTATATAATGTAGATAACCAAAGTGAGACGGAGACATGGACCCACATTAAATAAGGTAATCACATGAATCGATGCATTCAATGGACATATTGATGATATTTAACTTTTTTGGAATTCGAATAGTATAAGAAAACTTCTTATTAGTTCGTTCATATTTAGATACTTATTTCCTCTTTGTAGAAAGTATAACCGAGGTTAGTTCAAGTTGAGATGATTTTTAGTCCCTGCCTCAGACAAGGGACTATAGCAATTGCTTGGCGGTCAACGGTGGATTTTGTATTTTAGTAGCCTATTATTTGGTGCATTTTGCATTTTAGCTATGATCTTTAAAACACAATATTCAATATTCAAAGTTTCCTTCAATCATTTAAGAAATGATATATTAATTTTATTTATTTTAAAAATAAAAATTATATATTTATTTATAAAATTTCAAAAATTTCAGCCATTTATTTATTTATTAATTATTTAGTAGGGACCCAACTGAATTCATAGCTCCCAAGCTTGGTTTTGCGCCTCCTCAACCCTTCTTCTATTTGCACTGGCAGCTGGGTTCGTACCTTGGGGTATTGAGGCTCCCATTAGTGGCTTCCCAATACCACGTTACCCTGACTAAGCCACTGTAGGGCACACTATAGTCCAATAATTTAGGTATAGAATAGATAGAAAGGAAGCTTGTGCAAGGAAATCAACATTGCTTCTCATATTACCTGCATTAGTCATGAGTTTTACAACACACCTGCATTAGTCATGAGTTTTACAGCAAGCTTAATTTTGACATTTATGGCCGACAAACAAATTCTTTATCAAAAAGATTTGGATCTTCGACATATAGATAAAATATTTCATAAGAATATGTTTCTTTCATGACATCGAAAATAACATTCATGTGCATGGTTTTCCTATGTCAATTCTTTCAAGTCAGGATATGGAAGCTCGTAAATATATTTTACTGAACTAGTTAAACCATACCTTGAAAATTAAGGTATCAAAGGATAAAAGTCATAGCACGAGTTTATGCACTGGATTTTTATTGTTGGCCAAAGAAACAGATTTACCCACCTCAACCAAGTATCTATAAGTGTCGGCTCCTTAAGAGAAAGTACGATATAGTTTATGGATGGATAAAAGCTCCCTGGGCAATTAAGAGTAGGAAGGAGGCCATTCCCTTTACGATTTGTTGCTCGTCAGGATCAACCTGAACCTTTACAATATTGGTGGTGGCTCCGCATCATAGCTGGATCAGATTAGGTTAGTCCCTAAAAGGATGCTCACTGCACCATTAGACAGTGTAATCCTTGAGCTACTATACATGGATGTTCACTTAGATAAAGAAGTAGCCCAATGATACTAGAAAACACCTTGGCCAAGACGGGTTGTTAGCCAAATGCAGTTGCTATACATGCTTGGTGCGCCTGATGAAAATAAATAATTCCGTATGTGTAAAGTGCTTTTCTAGAAATCACTTCAAAATAAACTATTTCTTTAGTCTTGGGCGTTTAATCTCATTCCGATAAACTCGCTCATTCATTTATTGTTTACCTTGAGTTGATGAAAAAGTGAAGCACTTTGAGTCTGCATTATACAACAATGAACAAAAATGTTTTAGTGATGTGCATAGAAACAACGTTTTAAGGCAAATTCTCTGGAAGTGCTCTGTTTTGTTTTAGCCATACCATTCTTGGCTCAATAAATAGGAACACACCACGTTTGTTAGTTTTACTAAATAAGTCGTGCTGCAATTTTTAGGTCAATAAAGTGAAGCAAAGTTGTGTTGCAAGCATAAACTATTGTTTCAACATTCATGATTTCCAGTTAATTACAATCTTATGTAGAAAATTTACCTGTAAAAACATAATGAGATACGTAAAGAGAAAGAGAGAGCTCCTATACATGCTCGCTTAGATAAAGATACAGAGAAAGACCATTGACGGGTGAGCCATGTGTCGGCTCTTAATAAGGAGGTTGACCTGTCTACAATAAAATTCCTAATTATTCAATTTGGCCACTAAATCATTAAAAAATCCTAATTTATCGAGAGCCATTAAAGCCCAGAAAACATTGCATGCATATAAACCAATGTTCACAGAAAAAAATGCTCACAACGTGAAGTGGAGCCATTCAAACTTAGGAACTACAAAATTTATGTTCATTACAATGCTCGGGATGTTGCGAATCCGCTCCTTCGGCTGGAATATGATGGAAGAAGTGGCATCATACATTCAAGTGTGGAGATGAGATATTAAACCCTTCTTTGATCGACTTTGCTAATGAGTGCAACCTCTCAACAGTCAAAGAAACATTGGGGGTCCATTGATTCTGACCATAAATAAACAACCAATTGGATTCCATTGATAGAGAACTATAAAATTGTCAGGTCGCGACGGGTCACTGTGCAGTGACTTTTCCATGACAAAATTTCCATTCATGCTTGATCTCCATCTTAAAGGCGATGAGGAAATTTTGAACTCTGGCTACGTGGTTTCCTGTAATGGAAACAATTGTCCAGGCCCATCGGCGTACGGATTTAAACAATCCCCAATTCTGTTTCCCGCATCCATCAGTCCCAGTCATTACAATGCTTTCGGAGCTTGGGCCCTGAAGATAATTATCAGTTGTGTTGTGTGGGAATCCGACCAGTCTTACTAACCATCTGCGAGCTTACATAGGGAGGATAGAACCCGGCTGAGTGTGATGCATACAAACTAAGTGGAGTTGATGTATGGGGAACATGCATGCAAAGCAGGTGGAAGTTAGATGCAAGACTATCCACTAACCTTCTCCAAATCAGTTCATATATTGAGACATGTTACATGTTTTCATGTTTGGGTGTTACATGTTTGCATGTTTGGGCCGATTCAAATATATTCGTTATTCATTTTAAATAAATAAAATAACAAGGATTTTAATATTAAAATAATTTTAGTTTTATTTTTGTAGTTTAGTAATTGCTATGAAGTACTTCATGAAACTGTAAAATTCCTGATGAAATCACATACAGCCTTTGATGACTGCAGGTTGTATATTGTTGTATCTTCACTATAATTTGGCCATGTAAGGTTTAAAAAATCATCTTCAAATTGATTAAATTAAAAATTTGGATTGTAAATTCAATAGCAACTGAATTTTCCATAAGATTTGTTCAACGAGAAAAGAGAAAAATGTCATCATTCCCATTGCACCCTACCATTTCCTATCAGGATATTATTCTTCTTGATGTTTTCCCTTAATACATGATAGCGCTCCTCTCCATCTTCCATCTAAACAAACCCAGGTTTTTGATCGAATCTTTATAGCGAGGCCTTTTATCAAAAGCATGTCTTCCATAACACTTGGCACGACTATGGCCATTCGCTCATTTATCCTTTAGTGTTTGAAAACTCACTAAGTTCATGTCTTTGAGATTTACCGCTTTTGGAAAGTCTGTCCTACATCTTCATGATTGGAGTCGTTCTTGGAACTACTAGCAATAGAAACACTTTGGACGGAAGTTTCTCTTACTTTATGATTCTCTCTCTGAAATTAAATCGGTATTATCTACACTGCCAACAATAATAAGTGTATATTAAGATTATGAATTGTTACTTTCTCTCTAAATTGCTACTATTTAAGCTTTGAAATAGAATAAGAGGATTTACATGTGAAATATTGTGTTGTCTCTGACATTCATAGTGTTTACACGATTGATTGGGCTTTCATTGATTTCGACCTTGACCTAATTTCACGGTAAATGCATTCATGTTATAGCGTGGTTTCACCCCCTGCTGTCACTGTAAATTCATTCATGTTATAGTGTGGTTACACCCCCTTAAAGGCAGGGGCTTGTTGCTTTTCAACTCCTCTTGTTCTTAAACCAAAAATTGACTCATTCGGCCTTGGAGGAACCAAACAACCCTACTGACTCGTTCGACCTTTGAGGAACCAAACAACCCTATGGATACAATGACCGATCACCGTGTCATTCTTTAGGTTCTTGGTTCATCTTAATTACCAACATTGGAGATAAAAAAATGGGAGCATTGCTACTTCAAAATGGGATGTGTAAAAAAGGGTCAGAGGAGCTAATTGACATGGGAAAATACTGGGCATATTACATTAAAAAGAGTGAGCCTCACATTTCCCCCAAACCAAAACTCTTTAATGTGCTAGTTATGGGGTGAAACCAATAAGAAATTGTCAGTGCCTATCCCTGACACATAAGCTTGTCGAGCTAGGTAGGGAAGGGCATCATATAAGTATGTTCTCTAGTTAAATTTTTGAGAAGATGGAAGCACCTTTATCCAACCACTTGTGATAAGCTCTTGATATTAACATAAAGTAAACACGTGTGTCCTTGTACACATCTTTATAAATGGTCATTACTCCAAGTGTGTATTGTTCTCTTTTTGTTCATATTTCTGCTTCTTATACGACTTTTTCGGTTGAATCATGCATATCAACAGTGGTGGTTAGATTGACTATTATAATTTACTGATCTTCAAACCCTATTTATCAGTTTTATTGAAGGGAGGATGACACAAATTTGTTTTGGGGAACTGGGTTTGTGGGTAAAAACCTAGATTTAGAAGTGATTTATGGGGGTTCAAAGGAAGGAGAGCTCTCAATATCTGAGGTGGGAAATAAAATAGGTTTAGGAAAAAATTGAAAGTATTGAGTTACATTCACGAATAAACTCAATTATTGCATAGCCCCGATAAATATGATAGTTTCACAACTATTTTTCGACTAACGGGTTCAACTGGAACTAGATATGGGGTGAGTAAAACCTTTCCTAGACATGCCATTAGGGTTGCAGGGTAAATAGATAGATAGCATCCTCTCTGAATTGTAAGTTCTTCTATTAAAAGAAGCCCTGAGTGACATGATAGTTTGGTTAAAGGATACCCTCTACTTACTCCATAGCTCACTATGTCAACCACTAAATATAAATATAGAATGGGATGAGTGAGAGGCAGTAGGTAGAAATAGAAGGAGACATCCCTTGACCAAGCTTACCTTGGTAGAGATAGAAGGAACCATCCCTTGACCAAGCTTACCTTGGTAGATATATTTAGAGTGATGCATCCAAGCATTATATTAATGGTTTTGGGAATCCTAGATAGGTGCACCTTTTGTTCTTTTCATTAATAATATTTTTAGATTATTTGGTAGCATCCATTTGATAACTAGCACAATGTTATCTTTCTTGAAATTTGAAAGTTTTTTTTTTGATCTATTGTGTTGCTCGGTTGATTTATTGTAGTCTAATTTACAAGATCGGGTATTTTCTATTTCAACTTCTCATTTTCATTGTACATATTTAAAGTACTGCAAGCACAACAAATACAATATGTTGGGGCATTGAGATAGGGCAATACTGCTACAACTCTAGATGTAGGTGGAAGGTAACTCATCTTTGTTCTTTACCATTGTGTTTTATAGTGTTTTAAGGTATTAGTCTTTTCACTTGAAGAATCTAATCTTCTTCTCAAGATATTTGTGGCATATTTATAAAAAGAAACATATATTTGATATTCTTTTTCTTGAAACATCTATCAATTTAATAGATAACACACTCCTTCCAAGTTTCAATATTCTTCTTTTTCTTTAAATATTTAGCAATATAATAAATAACACACTCCTTGTTTCTATTCTTGTTTTTCTATTTGTAGGGTTGCATATTATCTCCCTGGAAGGGTAAGTGCAATGAACACTCCTTCATAGGAATATGGAACACCTATGAGGGATCTACTAGGCATATCTTATGGTTCAAGGATTGATGTAGATGTGGGCTTGCTTGGACCCCATGGTGTTGGTCCCATTGGTGGTTCTACTGGGGGAAGATGGATTGAAGATCTAATGTATGGATAGGGGGAATGTCATGCAGTCTATGGTGTTAGCTTGCCACCCGGACGAGATTGTAGCTCTAGGAAAAGCAGTATTGGTGGTTCTTTTTTATTCCCTTATGGAAGATTCTATTATTGTAGCCATTTTCTCATATCCTCCCATTAATGGAATTTTTTTCTTAGTATATTCTTTAATTTCCTCAGTTTTTTCATGGTATTGATGCAACACTCTTAAAACAGACTATAGATTTCATAGATTTTGAATAAATATTAATATTTTTCTTATAATTTCGTGGATTTTATAATTAAAGAGTAGGCTTAGATTGTATTTGCCTAAATAGAGCAACGGTGTCATATTCAACATGGACTAACACTTTTTTGGTAGTCATTTGGTAGAAGATCCAGACATTTCATATGAATAAATTTGTCTAATGATACATTTTTTCTATTCATATACTTGTAAAACTACGCATAACAAATTGAATGTTAGAAGCAGTGAGGAAAATGCCTCATATACAAGAAAACATGAATACAATAGTTAATCTTGTCAAATTCCAAGAGATACTTGTACCTTCAAAGCTGGTGCCAAGGAAGTTTCCTCAAATGAAGCATTCTCTTGATATTCTTTCCTCTCTATCAATTAGAAAATGCTACATCAATAGTACCATAAATTCTCATAGCAAAGAGATCTTTGTGCAATATATCTCGGTAAGTTTCTATGCTTTCCTTTTGTGAGAAGGTATATATCCTTCATTTCCATCCCACTGAACAAATTTGAAACTAGTGTCTTAGATCGATGGGCAAGGGAATTTCTCCATTGATTTCTCGACATAGTGAAGTGACCCACATGAATTGGAGAAGGTCGGTAAAACTAAGGCATTTCAAATGGTGAAGCGAGTTGTACTCTTGACTTGATATATTCTTTTTTTCTTTTGCAAATATGTGTTGCATATTTTGTAGAAGTACAAATGTAGAGTAACAATAGAAACTATTGAAGTCATGTCATAGAGTAATAATAACAACTGTTGAAGTCATTTCCATGTTAAAGGATGATATTTAACATGTTTCCAAATATCTATATGAAGACATTGTCATGTTGAAGGATGAGATTTAACATATGTCCAAATATCTATGCATCTAGATAAGGGTAGCGAACATTTTAGAGTGTTGAAAGGAAGTAGAGGTGTAGAATACACTTCCTACATCCATGAGACAAGAATGTGAAGAAACTTAAAACATAATAGTTTCAAAGATATGAAATAGACAACAAACCATTAACAACATGATATCCTGGGGAAAACCCTTTTGAGAGAAAAAACCCACACTTTAAATCCCACCCAATGTATTATTTAGCAACTAAATGGTTACAATACATAGTCTTTGTGATGTCAACAAGAGTGTTCAACAATATCATAAGGATTCTAGAGAATATTTGGCAGAATAATAGTAAGTTAAAGCTTACACTTTATTTTCCTCCAACCCTAGCATATAATAAATAGGCATAAAAAACCATAAACCATTTATGGTTTTCCAATTCTACATGCTAGAAACCACCAACAAGTAATCAGATAGTTGTAGTTGCTTAACATTGATTTCTTACTGGTGCTTTTCATTTATTCCCCATTTATTCCCTGCTATTGCTCTACATTTATTCCTCGCCACTACTTTGCATTTATTCCATGCTACTACTCAACAATCGATGTTACTTACTCCACTACAAGGTTGCAAGGTGGATGACACACATATACCAACATTCTCCAACTTGTCATATACCTTTCAAGAGTATAAGGGAGAATGCATCAGACTATGAGATAATTTCTAGGGGCCATAAGTCCCATAGACTCACAACACCACTTGAATTTACTTATGCTCACTAGTTTTGTCAATGCATATGTAGCATTTTGCAATGTTTCAACTTTCTATAGTATCACCTTTCCATCCTCTACTATGTCCCTAACAAAATGGTACCGATTATCTATATGCTTTGTCTTCGCATGAAAGGTTGGGTTCTTAGCAAAACAAATGGCATTTTTACTTTCACATTGAATTGTAATAGCTCTCTGACTTAGCCCTACTTATGAACATAATTTAATAAGCCAAATGGAATATTTACATGCATGAGTAACTACAATATACTCTACCTCTACAGTGGAAAAAGAGACCACAACTTGCCTCTTTCTCATCCAAAGAGACCACAACTTGTCTCTTTCTCATCCAAATTACTGCTCCGCCAAATAATCAAAACATGTATCTTCTCATAGATCTCCTTCTATCTACATCCCTTGCCTAATCAAAATCTACATAACCATGTATATACATTGAGAGTGGGTCCCTTGAAACATCATTATGATAGAAAATGGAATATTCATAAGTACCTTACAAATACCAAAAGACCCTCTTCATTGCAACCCAATGTTCATGTCTAATAGCTCTCATGAACTGTAATAGCTTTCTGACTTATCCCTAATTATGCACATAATTTCATAAGACAAATGACATATTTACAAGCATGAGTAGCTACCATATACTCTACCTATGTAGTGGAAAAAGATACCACAACTTATCGCCTTCTCATCCAACTTATTGCTCCACCAAACAATCCATGTATCTTCTCATAGATCTCCTTCTATCTACATCCCCTGCCTAATAAAAATCTACACAACCCTGTATATCCATTGAGTGTGGGTCCCTTCAAACATCACTATGATAGAAAATGGAGTATTCATAAGTACCTCACAAATACCTAAATACCCTCTTCATTGCATCCCAATGTTCACATCTAGGATTATCCAAGAATTGACTCAAGATTCCCACTACTTGGGAAATATTTAGTCTATTACAGACTATATCATACATCAAACTACCAACTATACCAACATAAGGAACATAAGATATATCATATATCTCTGACATTGTTGTAGGGATATTCTCAACTAAAAGATCAGTTCCCATAGAAATTGGAACACTCAACAGTTTCCAATCTACCATGCAAAAAAAATGTAGCATAGAGTTTACATACTTACTCAAGCTCAACCAAATCCTT
>JASDQU010103091.1:28903-42420 GCA_032191745.1 Picea mariana | reverse complement strand
CTTGATCGGGTCCTTGCTCTTCGGCCTTTGTTGGGACCTGTTTCTCCCACTTCCAGACTCTCAAAACTCAAGAAACCCATCCCTTTGCAAAATTATGCCCTTCCCATCAGCAGGGATAATAGACAGAAGAACCACAATGTGCCAAGGACTGTGAATTTGCAAGGAGTCAAGGGACTACTTGTTGAACTAGACCAGCGAGACCCTGAGATGGAATGTGCAAGGTGCCAAAGGATGTGAATCCATGTGGGAGCACTCAGCTCTACAGTAACCTTCGAGCTTGAGACCCTCTCTCAGCACAGGCATCTAATTGAGAGGATGTGAGATGAAATATTTGCTCAAAGGAGCCAAATCAAAGAGCAACACAACAGTTTGGAGATTATGCAAAGTAGAATGGACCAGATGGAAAGAAGTCATCAACAGCCCAACTCCCCAGCAAGCATTCAAGGAGCTTCTAAGAATGTTCCTTTAGCCACAATAAATCAAATCATGTATCTCAACAAGCCCTTACCAGACCCGATTTGGGAGCAGTAGGGGCAATCAAAGATCAAAACGGAACCGGGTAGCTGAAATTTTTTAAATTCAAGTGTCATGTTTTGTTTTATGTTATATATAAACAAAGTCTTCTATAGACTGTATTCTTCTAGATACAGTAGCTATGATATAGCTAGGGAAGGTCAAAACTCAATGGACACAAATTTTGTATTAGCAATTCCAATCTTCAAATCTTTTATCTCTCGAAGGTCATTCATGACCCCTTTTTTTGTACTACAGTGGATTTATCCACACTTTTTAATATAAGTTTTCCCAGTTCTTGTTAAAAAAAAAAAGTTTGTTATTCATGCTAGCCTCTAAGCCAGACCAAGACCGAAGAAGAAAAACACTTAGCTATTACCCAGTGTTATTCACTCCATCATCTTTAATACTACTTAGTCATTTTATATAACATTATGTTTCGTAGCAAAACATTGTCATGATCTTCAACAAGCTACAAAGAACCTAGATATTATGATGGCTCCCCTGTATTGGATGCACAATGCACACGATTAAGTGAGGTGATTCACTTTATGAATATTTTTATAACTATTTTTCAAAAAAGACAAGTGAATCTTGCACAAGATAAGTAGGTAAATCACCTTATGATTATTTTTTCTAAAGACAAGTAGGTAAATATCAAACCTAACAAATGATGAACATCGGCATTGTTGAGAGTATTTCACATATCTTTTAAAATTGTAAGTATACTATGCTCCATAAAGTTATAATTTTAAGTGATTTCACATATCTTTTAAAATTCAAAATATATTATGCTCCATAAAGTTAGAATTTTGTATATTATTCTTTATGAAGTTAGAGAATTTTGTATAAGGTTTTATTATTATTATTATTAAATATTCAATTCAAAAATAAAAAATAAAAATTTGATGATTATGAGTTTTGTTTTTTTATTAAATATTTAATTTAGGAATTAAAAAAAATTAATGATGAAGAGGATAGTAGTGGTGGTGGTGGTTAACATAGAAATCAAATTTGTGATTTAATGTGGGTGTATGTAAAACATTTTAAGAGCAAATGATTTTCATCTTCAATCTTTTTAGTGTCATAAAGATAACAAATTCTTTGGATCCACTAGGTTTTGATAATTGTCCAACACCTTGTTTCACTATGGAGCTTGTGAGAGTTTGTTCTTATTTTAGTAATGTTTATTTTCTTCTTTACAATAAACAAAGCATAAAAATACTTTTGATCTTTTAGATTAGGGTTGACCACCTCCTTATAGTATCTTAATTTTTTGTTATCCTCTAATTCTTTATCCCACCACAATTTCTTCTTGAATTTAGATGTAATAATATTTTTAATATTATGGTTATTAAGTAAAGTGACCTCTTCCTTTATTCTCCAATGATTTAGCCAAGACTTTGCATCTTTATGACACCCCCACTTGAGGAGGATAGGATAGGGTGTATTGCCATTAATTTTAAGATTATAAGTTATAAAACATTTTTGGATTCGTTCCATCTTTCTTCAAGATTTCTAGAGATGTTGCAACCCCAAATTTCACAATTTTTATAAGATAAATAAGAGCGACAAGAGTCTCAAAGAGGAGTTTCTTCTTATCCCATCGCTTAAGATATGTTGATTTTTTTCAAGCCCATAATAAACTTTCCACCATATTTATCATTTTCTCAATGATATATTTTTGGTTAAGCTTGTGATGAATATTGATTCCAATATATTTGTATGAAATCACTTCCTCCAAGTGATTTTCATACACGAAATTAGAGTAAGTGATTTTATTGGATTTAATTATCATAACCTTTGTTTTGTCAGTGTTAAAAGTCATACCCATACTGAGTAGAAATCAACACAATCTACTTCTTCCAAAAAAACCCTCTAACTTGTCAATGTATCTCCCAAAAAAAAATAGCTCAGTAAGAGATAACCTTATTAACTCCTATATTGCAATTATTTTTTCTATCAATCCTTAGTGTTCCTAAACTTAACAATAACATTTTCATACAACTCTTTATATAAAAATAATAAATTTCATATCTATATATATATATATATATAATTAACCAAATTAAACATATGTTAAATAGTATGGATATAACAACCAACAATGTCACTTTCGGAACTTGTCCTTTAGGTAGACTCCGAGGACTCACAAATGTTTTATTTTATAACAACCAACAATGTAACTTTTGGAACTTGTCGTTTAGGTAGACTCCGAGGACTCACAAATTTTTTTTGTTATTCTTTTATATATATAAGCAAATATTAAATTAGAAAATGGAGTATTCTAAACCATGTATTTTACTCTTGAACAACCAGTCAGCAACTTCCTTATAGGGGAATAGTACCATTTGTAATCAGAGACCATATTGAGCGTATTTTAAATAGCATTAATTAGTTGAGGATTTATAAATATTTGTAAAAAAGTTTATTTAAAAATATAACATTAAGATTATTGATTTAATTTTTAATATTTTAAACACTGTAAAGTTTTTTATATTTTTCTCCCATCAAAACCATCCAGGGACAACTGCATCATAATTATTATCCTTATGTTTTTTAATATAAATAATAGTAAATCAAAAATATATATCCAACAACCAGTCGAAAATTATAAATAATATTAACTTAAAAATATATCCAACAACCAGTCAACGACTTTCTCGTGGTTACAATTCAATCTTTCTATGGTATTTTCCCACGTAGTCCTTGTAACAGTTCTCATTTCCTCTCCAGTAATTCACTTCCATATCCTCTCGGCTCTCTGCTACCCATTCTCCTCCACGAAGTAAATTTCAGATACACTTCCGGATCCTCTCGGCTCTCTGCTACTCATTCTCCTCCACGAAGTAAATTTATCTTTTCAATGTATGCAAATATATTTCCATATATTGGCTGGCTGGTGTCTGTAACACTTTAAGATCGGCTTAGGATGGAGAACAGAATGAATGTAACTAATCTTCCTCCTCTATATGAAAAAACTGTAGAGAAGCCTAAACTATATCGAGCTTATGCTTGCCTTCACTTGGTTCTTATGCTATCCTTCTTGGGCTATCGTCTATTAAATCCTCTGGATGAATCTTATGGGGTTTGGATTCTGGCCTTTGTCTGCGAACTTTGGTTTTCTTTCCAATGGATTCTTTATTGTAACATGAGATGGTTGTTCGTTGAATATACAACTTACCCGGATAGACTTGCATGCAGGTGAATACCATCAGCCCTTTGTACTATACTCATTGCATATGGAAGATTTATTTTATTTATAGTGTGATATGGTTTGTGTACATATAGTAGAAGTTTTTGATGCTTTCTTAATGTTCCAGATATAGTGGAGAATCTGCTTCAAAGCTTCCTCCTGTGGACATTATTATCACTACAGCAGATCCTTTCAAGGAGCCTGCTATAATCACCGCCAACACCGTTCTTTCGGTACTTGCAATCGATTATCCAATCGAAAAATTCTCATGCTATGTCTCAGACGACGCTGCTTCTCCCATCACTTTCTACTCTCTGGTAGAAACTTTCAGATTTGCCAAAAAATGGGTGCCTTTTTGCAGGAGGTTCCATATAGAGACAAGGGCTCCTTTTATGTATTTCTCCAAACAAAGTACTCAACATACCAAGAGTTCCGATCCGAACTTTCTCCGAGAATGGCAGGAGATGAAGGTATGTGAATCTATTGGATAGAGCAGAATGTTAATTTGTCTACTAAATAATGAAATGTTTAACATTTTTTAACGTTATGTAGGATGAATATGAAGATCTGAAGACGAGGATTATAAAATTATTGGAGATGCACGGTAAAGTCTTATTAGATTCAATTTGTCAAAATGGTGTTGACGATTTCGCTCATAGAAGCTCAGACGTTCGCAACCACTTTAGTATTGTCAAGGTGATGAAACTTACTGTAAGAAACATTCATTTCAAGTTTGAATTTATGAAGTATTGAGAATATCAATCATTCGGAAAGATTTAAAAAAATACAAATCTATAAATGTTTAAAATTTGAAATTCAAAAAAAAATTATACCAATAAAATCTTATTACAATCTCCAGTTTACATCAGGATCTATTAAAACTGAAGAATCTAATAAATCCCTTCCATTATAATTTTTTCCTCAAATTTACAATATCATATCTTCCTATTATAAAAGAATTCTCAATTTTTCACACACAAACTATTAATGCTTGTACCCTGCTTATCCTCATTTTAGTGAATGCCATATTAATATACAGGTTATCCATGAAAACAATAGAGATGAAGGCGGAATTCTACCTCACCTGGTGTATGTTGCCAGAGAAAAACGCCCCGAGGTCCATCACCATTACAAAGCTGGAGCAATGAATGTTATGGTAATTCTATTTCTGAGAGATTTTAAATGACCCAATTCCTTTTTAGTCCTGTAAACGTCCTATGAACCTTCTGTAAAGAATAGTTATTTTGATCAATAAGATTTGAATTGAATCTATACTTATAATACCATTGATACTTCATTGAATTGAATCTATATTTATATTGCCATTGATACTTCTTCTTTCAGGCAAGAGTGTCCGGAGTGATGACAAACGCACCGTTCATACTCAATCTAGACTGCGATATGTTTGTGAACAATTCCACTGCCATACAACACGCTATGTGTTTTTTTCTCGACTGTAAGTCCGAAAAAGAGTGCGGTTTTGTACAATTTCCACAATTATTCTATCAAGGCTTCAGCGATAATATATCTTTTAGGGTAAGTATCAGTTCATCCTCAATTTTTATTGATCTTGAATGTTTATCAGTAAATCCAGTTTTTGGGTCGAGAGAAGATGGATGCTTTACATCCCTCGTGTGGATCCTGGATCTCTCAAGGGCCCAGATTAATCGAAATAGAATCAATGAATTAAGGGATCTATGTTAATGTATGTCAAGTGAAGATGAGTATTCTGTATACAGATAGTATTCAGAGGCATGAATGGACTCCAAGGTCCCGTCTATGGTGGAACAGGCTGCTTCCATAGACGAAAAGCGTTATATGGGGTACCACCAGCTGCAGATAAATGTAACAACAAAGAAGATTTCGATAGCTGTGGAAAAGGTAAATTCTTAGCTCGGTAACCTTGATGCGCTGTGATGTGCTGTTCCTATCAGGCTGAGCTATTTTGTGTATTATAATGGCCATGCTCCAATCATTCTTGAAATTGAAATGAAAACTTTGATCCTTTACTTGGAGTGATATATGCTTCTAATTTTTTTTCGGTTTTTGATATATTGAAATGAAAACTTTGATCCTTTTACTGGTATTGATTAGGATCCGAACTGTCTACTTGGAGTGATATATGCTTCTATTTTTCTTTTGGCTTTTGGGCAGTGTTTCACCATTTAAAAACATCTTCCCCGTCGTCCGAGGGTCTCGGAAGTTTATTTGGTCAGTCCTCTGTCCTTTCAGCATCTGCTCAGACGGTTATGACAGACGCCGATCAATATGTTATCCGTTCTTCTCCTTCATCGGCTATAGATGAAGCCTTGAATGTTGCTAGCTGCAGATACGAAACAAACACTGCGTGGGGTAAAGAGGTGGGTCGTCTAATCCCTCGCTTTTCTTGAACCGGTGGCATTGAGAGATATCAATCTGGTTCAAAGTAGATTAAGCCCTAATACTATATATATATATCCACCAAAATACATATTTTTTTTTATGAAATGCAATATCCCATCCGCTTTTGATTAGGTCGAAAGTGCGTACACCTATTGACAATGGGCACATTTAATAGGTTTTTAGTTTTTAATAAGTTTTCTATGGACGAGATTAAATATGTCTAGAATATTCTTAGTCGTCACAATAAATAAATGGCTCTGATTTCATCCATTAACTTCCGAGCTGTTATAAAGATATCCATTTATATGTTTATTTTTTACATTTACCTAATCGTGTTTAAAAATTATTGTGTTCATTAACTTATTGCCACATCTACCTGATTAAAAAAAATTAAAATATTCACACAAGTATTAAGGAGTTTCAGATATTAGCACAGATATTCACACAACCACCTTTCTGCGTTCACCAGTCACAAGTTAGCAACTATACTAATATTATATAGATTAAATACATATAAAAATTAATGATATCCACAATCTCATTTCCACTCATATGTTAATGAATGCACATCCTCTATATTATCTATCTCATAGTATACATATACTATCTATCTATACACACATCTCATCTATACATTAAAATAGGGTGAATATTCAGCTGGGTAAGCAGCAGGTGAATTAGGATTATAGATCGTTGGATTTAAAAACAATTTAGATCCGATAATTTATAATCTACCGAGAACAGCATCAGCTTAGCAAACTGAATATTGGCCACCGCAAAATAATGGTCCCTTTAGAGATTTCATGTTTTTT
Organism: Picea mariana; assembly: GCA_032191745.1. Lineage (NCBI taxonomy): Eukaryota > Viridiplantae > Streptophyta > Pinopsida > Pinales > Pinaceae > Picea > Picea mariana. Next base: position 35,517 of record JASDQU010103091.1, on the reverse strand, counting down.
TAAACTGTTTTAAAAGTCGTGTACTAAAACTTTGAGATTTCATTTTTTTTTAACTGTATCAAAAATTAGATGAGTCACGTGACACATCTCACAATAATGGTCCGGCAAGGTACTGTACTAACAGTTTTAAAGATTCCATTTCTTTTTAAGTTTTAAAAGTTAGGTGAGTCACGTGACACATTTCACTATAAATCAAAATATAAAAAGTTATGTAAGTCACGTGACACATCTTACTATAAATCAAAATAGTGGTATGAAAAATTAATATTTTATTAAATCTAATAAAAATAATTAATTATTTTGATAATAATTAACATTATAAAATTAAGATTGATTTTAAGACACAGATTTCATTTTTTTTATACTGTTTTAAAAGTCGTGTATTAAAAGTTTGAGATTTCATTTTTTTAAACTATTCTAAAAGTTAGATGAGTCACGTGAAAGATCTCACTATACATCAAAATATTGGTCCGGCAAGGTCCTGTACTAACAGTCTTAAAGATTCCATGTACTAAATATTCCATTTCTTTTCATCAAACTGTAAATCAAAATAATGTATGAAAAAAAGGTATTTTTTAAAATTTAATAAGAAGAATAATAAAAAATATTTTGATAATAATTAACATTATAAAATTAAGATTGATTTTAAGGCAGGTTTAATATTAAAAATTTGATGATGATGACAAAATTGTATTAGTAACAGATTTGAAAAAAATTAAAATACAAAATATTTATTTATTTTTTAAATAAATAAATAAATATACATTCAAAACATGTGAGTTGCACACTATAATAATGATGGACTCTTAGAATTTTTTTTACTGTTTTTTTTGAGTTTAGGTTTTTAATTAATTTTTTATTGTTAGTGGGGTGTGTGGATTTTTAATTGTGCATAAGGCACATAGAGCTTATCAAGAAGAGTCTTTGAGAAGGTGGGGAGGGTGGGATCCTCTTTGGATAATGTCTCTTCATTAAGGATATGCACTTGCCATCACCGAAGGTGTGCTCACTTGAAAGTTTAACCATTTATAAATCACTTGAAAGTTTAATCATTTATAAAAATGACAAAAATGTTTGTTGATAAGAATAGAATGGAAGCAGCCTTAGAGGTGTAGGGCATTAGATGATGGAGTGCACTCTTAAGACACTCTTTAATGTGAAGTCACTAGTTCTAAATCCTAACTTACTTTGTGTGTCCAGTAAACACACCTAGAAGTATTAGTGAGCTATCAAAGTAATTTTTAAATATGATTAGGTAAATGCAAAAAAGTAAACACATAAACGGATATCTTTATAATAGCTAGGAAGTTAATGATTGAAATCACAGCCATTTATTTTGTGTGACTACTAAAAATATTCCAACCATATTTAATCCTATTCATAGAAAATTTATAATATAATCTCATTTGAAGTTGGACTCGGTAAAGAGGGCCATTAATATAGTCTCATTTGAAGTTGGACTTGGTAAAGAGGGCCTGGCATTTGAAGTTGGACTTGGTAGGTTGTTCACGTTTAGATTTGCAAAGGTTTAACTGCCTTTGAAGCCCAGCTGTACTAGAAACTCTAGTGAGGCCCAGCTGTACTAGAAATTCCGGTCCTCCTTCGTGTTTGTTCAAATCGCTTTGCATTAATAGAAATCAGATAGATTTTATGGCTTGTGGCTCCTGTGTGGACGTGGAACTGGTAAATTGTATATATTAAATATGGATAATATGATTTAAATGTAACATAAACTATACTATTTAGTGACATTTTATCTACAAGATAAAATTTTGGTTTGGAAGTTAGGTTTAGGGCTTTTGATTTAATTTATAATTTATAAAATTTAATAATAAAATTTCCAGTTCAAACATTTAAATTCCAGACATTCTCTTCTTAAATTATGATTTAAGAAACCATTAAATTCCAGTATATTATGAGTATTTTGAAAACTAAAATAAATGTATTATAAAAAATTTAAAAATTTTATATCAAAATATTTTAAATATTAATACAAACCATTCAAGATTGAGAATTGATAGATCATCCCTGTCAAATGCAAGTCTGACAACTCACCGTTATGATAATTCATGGCAGAGCGTGTAGACATTAAGACCTGAATTGAGAGGGGAAATAGGATGGGGACCGGTAAAAGTAAAAGATTCAAACTTGGCATCTTATGAATTCCTTTGGGCTTTAATAGATCCAGTCTACGGATTTTTTCTGATCCCTATTGCCTTTAATCGTGTATTGCATGGATCAATCTCACCCAATATTTTGAAAGCTGTAGAACCCAATTACCTTCTCTAATTTTCTTCAAACTTGTCATCTTTTAATCCTCTTTTGGGCTTCAATAAATTTATGGTTAAAATCTATGCTAGTTTCTGTTCTGTATCGATTCCAGTAGATGTGATGTATGGTATTGTATGGATTAACCTCGTCAAACACTTTGAAGGCTCCACCTACTTTTCTAATTTTCTTCTTTCTGTATCATATCTTGCACAAACAATTCACAAGATTGCAGAAGAAGAATCAACTGATTTGTATATTCTCCATTGCAGCTGGGATGGATATACGGATCCACAAATGAGGATGTTATTACTGGGTTCAAAATCCATTGCTTGGGTTGGCATTCTGTATTTTGCACACCTGAGAACGCAGCCTTCATGGGATTTGCACCAACAGACAGTCGAGACATCCTTATCCAGCGGAAGAGATGGGCCACTGGGCTGCTTGAAATGTTCGTAAGTAAATTATGCCCGTTCCTTGGCGTTCACAGAAAAATTATGGTACGCCAGAGGATGATGTATGCTTATTTCAATCTGCGGGGAATCTGGTCAGTGGCAACGTTATGCTATGCACTCTTGCCAGCTTTCTGTTTGTTTAGTGGCAGATCATTCTTGCCTGGGGTAAGCTTCGCCACTGAATTCAACTAACTAAACACAATACATGAGTTCATGTCTTACCAATTTATATGAGCCTGACGGCATGAATTATTGATCAACTTGTAGATTTCGAAGCCTCCCTTTGCAATTGCATTTGCACTATTCGTTTCCAGCTATGGATTCAAGCTGTGGGAATTTCTTGGCGTGGGTGGTTCTACTGAAGAATGGTGGAATAACCAAAAGGTGTGGCTGATCGTGTGCTTATCTTCATGGTTATTTGGAGCGTTCGAGGTTCTGAAGAAATTAACAGGAGTATCTGAAACAGTTTTCGTGGTGACCCCCAAGGGATCTGCGGACGAGGATGAGAGTGGAAAGGGGGATTTTAGGTTTGATTCATCTTCATTATTCGTCCCACCGACGATAGTGTTATTTATAAACTTGATAGCCATTGTTGTACGTTTAGTGGCCGGGAATTATGAGATAATGACACACGAGTTATCTGCAGAGTACCTGTGTAGTGTTTGGGTGGTGATAAATCTGTGGTCATTTGTGAAAGGACTAGTGAAAAAGGGGAATCGCGGTATCCCGTGGACAGTACTCATCAAATCGGCCGCGTTAACTCTGCTTTTGTGCATTATTTTTGCACATATTTAATAGCCTGTGGCCTCTCGGCATGATTCCAATTATACTTAATCAAACATTTCAATTTTTAAAATTTATTTACTATTTGAATATAATAATTATTTTATTTTATATGTATAGTTAAGTATAGTCATTCATAGTTAATCATACTTAATTATGGTCAATTTAGTGAATCATGATCTACCATAGTCAATTATATTCAAATATGGTCAATCAAACTTAAACAAAGTTAACTATAGTTATTATTGGTCAATCATAGTCTATCATCATCAACCATACACAACCATAGTCAACCATGATCAACTATAGTCCACCATTGTCAACTAGTCCTCCCACTCACTTATGCTAAAATACTAGCAACAACCACATTTAAGTTAAAGCTAAAGTAGTTGATATACTTCTATCTATGCCATTAGTTTTAAAAGGTGGAAAACCATAGTCTATCACCATCAACCTTACAAAACCATGGTCAACCATAGTCAAGTGTAGTCAACCATTTTCAACTACTCCCCCACTTCCCTTATGGTCAACTAACAAAAACCACATTTAAAAAAAGTGGTTGATATACTCCAATAGGCCCCAATTTATATAATGTATGTGATACATTTAAGTAAAAGTGATTGGTAAAACTCCAATAGACCCCACATGAAAAGTAAAACATCTTCTCCACAATTTTATATAATGTAAGTGGCACAAGTTGAGAGATAAAACAAGAGGAAGGTAGGTGTACACACTAAGAAGTCCCTATGGTGATGTTGAGGTCATTTCAATATTTACATTGTAATTTATGTCCTAACCATAATTTACATTACAATTTATGTCTATAATCATTAATATAGAGCTTAGTGTCTAAAGTATTTTTTATATTTTTCTCTTCACTTTTATTTTATATATAAAAAATAAAAATAAAATAATAATTTTTTTCATTATTTTTATTTTTAGGATGAGAATGGAATGAGGTGAAATAAGGAAAAACTTTATCATGGGAATGAGAAGAAAGATGGAAAAAAAAAAAATCTTTGTTTTTCAATGGGAAGAAATAGGGAAAAATTGTGTTGGTTTTACTCTTATGATTAAGGTGGGAGTTGGGGAAAATGACCAAAACACTAGAGTGGAGGAAGAAATAGGGAAAATATTTATAAAGTTTTTCCCTATGATGAAGATGATTGTTGAGAGAGAAATCCGAAAGAACTTTATTATGAGAAGGTGGAGGGAGAAACGGGGAAAAAATTATGGGGTTGGAGGAGAAATACAAAATAAAACAGTTTTTCCTATTTATCCTCCAACCCCTATCACAACCCTCACATAATAAAGGTTTTCCCTATTTGTTCCTCCACCTTCACCTTCATAGTAAAGTTTTTCCCGATTTCATCCATTATCCCCACCCTGATGAGGGTGGGGGTGAGCCATGATGAGGATGGGAGTGGGAGTGGGCAGAGAAATAGGGAAAACTTAATAAGGATGGAGGTGGGGAAGAAATAGGAAAAAAACTTTGTATGTAGGGGTGGAGGAAAAAATAGGGAAAAAAATATTCATATTTCTCCTCCCTCATCATAATGAGGGTAGGGTTGGGGAGAGAAATAGGGGAAAAATTTATTAATTTTTTTGTTATTTCTCCACTCTCCTCATTATGAAGAGGAGGGTAGCATTGGGGGCAGAACTAGAAAAACCTTTATCATGTAGTGCAGGTGGAGGAAGAAAATAAGAAAAGAAATATTAGGGAGGATGGAGCTAAGCAAAGAAATAGGGAAAACATTTATCACCGACCCTCATCGTGTGGGGATGGGAAAAGAAATAAAGAAAAACTTTATTAAGTTTTCCCCTATGGGAATCCACAATAAGTTGGTCAACAAAAAAGTGGCAACAGGGTAAGCACGAACACGCTCACGTAGGAATGCATGTGTGCTCCTAAGAACACACATGTGCTCCTGGTGAGACAGGCTCGACAAACCCTGAACCGCCACCAAGTATGTCAACTCATCTCCTCGGTGAGAGCATGCAGGAGTTCTTAAGAAAGTGTTAAGAACGTGCACGCCCTCTAGGAATGTGTGCATGTTCCTATTGGGCTCGAATAAAAGGGCTTGTGGTTGGTTTATTTCCTCATTATACCTATCGTGTGACGCATTTGAGGATTTATTGAGCAAATTGAATCCCTAGGATTTGTTGACAAGGTGTCCACACGATCCTAACGTCGTCTTCAAGGTATTACAAGCATTTATTCGCATGTAATTTCATGTTTTTTAGTTTCCTTAAGTATTTAAATGCTTAAAAAATGAACCTTATCTGTATAAATTGTATTATTAAATTGCAACACACATAATTAACATGGAACATGAAGATAACCAAAACTTGACACCACCACAGGAAAGCACACCAAACCCCAACCCACAACCAAGAAATGTAAACACATAAATTGATGAAGGGTTGAGGAGTCTTAGATCTATTGTCAAACACTTACAGAGTACTAAAGATCCCACCCGATTGTCATTAGCTACTTCCTTGGACACCATTGTATCGTCTATTGCAAGTGCCCAAGGGAAATTAACCAATATTTCTAATTACAGGGATAGGATGTTTGAATATTATAGGAATGGCCTAGATAAAAACCAAGTGAAAGATGAACATTACAAAACAAGAATTGATGTCATTGTTCATTGATCCTTGAATCAGACTACAACCACTAGTCACAAAGAGATGCATGTGTATGGATCATGCACCTATCAACAATTTAAGAGTAATTGGATGGATAGGTGGTTTATGGTTTTCGATAAACCTCCCTGCAATAATAGGAAGGTGCCTCTTGTTGATTAAGGTTAGTTGTCATTGATGTCAACCCTTGAAGAAAGACCCGTAGCACAAAGGTTTGGATAATGGACCCAATAGTGTTTGATGTAAATACGACTCATTATTATTTTGTCATGGTTGATAATAAGTAAATATGGATGAACTCCAAAGTGGTCCCCTTATGGTGAAAGCCCTCACGGGAAGACGCTTTGTGGACTAAGAGAACCCATGCTTAATTGTGGAATAATGAGATGAAGGAAAGTGAATTTGTCAGGGAAAATATCCTAGATGGATAGTGCTTGTCATGTCATTTCCGGTGGTATG
>JASDQU010103091.1:3384-18082 GCA_032191745.1 Picea mariana | reverse complement strand
CAAAAGTTATGTTATTTGAGATTTTTACCAAATTTCGAGAGAAAGGTGGGAAAAACCTTCAAAGTTATGATGATCATAACAAGAGCTACAATCAATGGATTTCATCGTCGTCGGGACCAGGTAGGAAAGCTATAACCCCTCTTCATTTTCATCCAAGAATTTATGGAATTTTCCTACAATTTTATTTTGTTTTTTGTTTTTTAGGAAGTGGTGGACATGTACGTGCATGTGCTTAACATAGGCCACGTATATTCTCCCATATAAATGGGGGAATTTAACAACAGGCACATTTGTTCATTCCTGTCACCAAAGATACCCACATACATATCCTTTTATAAGCCAAAACTAATGAAGATTTGGTTTTTCTTTGCAGGATTTATAACATGGTTATGGAATGGCGTGAGAGAGAGCATGAGGATCATGACCAAGAGATTTGGGATCATCCAGTGATTCTGGAAGATCTCCAAAGATGTGGCTTAAAAAAGGTTCTATGAGTGTCCCAACATGCGGGCATAAAAGAGATTGTTGTAGCTATCGATCAGGTATTGGAATCTAGATGTTGATTCTTTCATGTTGGATGGTAAATCCTTGACCATTGAGGTTGAAGATATCTATTTCATCATCGGTTTATCCCATAGAGAAGATGTGGTAAATCTATGAACTCGAGGTGGTATCAATATGATCATCGAGGATTACATCAAAGAGTATTGTACACCTAGTGCATAGTGTGTTGGGAGTCAGATCCCAATTCGTTACCTACAAGACATGAGTGTGAAAGTGATACTTCATACAACTACTTGGATTGCAGGGTATGTTTCTTTACACTAGGCCTCTCAAGCACAGATATTTTATGCAGTTGAGTGTATTTTTTCAATGATATACGGCTAGAGTACCCCATTGTTGCAGAACATGAAGGCACAACTAACTAATTCCAAGACTGACAAGATGAAAAACTTTGGTTATGGGAGTATCCTGTGCTCATTCTTCTTTGAGAGAGTTCTCATGCTAATCTCGAAAGTATTCATGCCACCACATGGACTTAGGTAATCTTGCTTAATATGGTGGGCCACAATTATACAGTGTCTAGGAGGTGGGCAAGTCCCTTATTCCCATGATGATGATTTCTTCATGTGGCAGGATCGTCAAATCATCACCATAGATGATTATTTCTATGAGGAGATAAAAATTTCATGATACCCTGACATGCTTGTGCCTCCTGGTGGTGTGCTAGGAGAGATCGGTAAGAAAACTTTTTAATTTTCAAAATATTTAATTTTTATTATGTTTTGGTTATTTAGAAGTAAAACATATTTTTGGATGGATTCTAACTGACAAAAATCGTATGAATGAACAGATATTGGACCGAGATGTCCAGAGGGATATCCACTCCACTGACACAAGGGTCATGGTGAATCTTAGCCAGGCGTCGATGCTACTCATATGGAGTGCACTTTGTAGACTGTCCAGATAAATCTGGACCTCCTTATGCACCATATTTTGATGGTGCAGATCGAGGACTTGAAGGAGAAAATGCAATGGCATGTAGTCAATGTACCTCGGGCCTGGGTATGGCTATTTATGCATATATTCAATGCATTTGTATGCTACAGAGAGACTCATGCGTGGGCGAGGCCCTCAACATAGATAATGTATGACACATTTTGTATCATCTTATAGATGTACATTCAAGGATAGGAGCCCAGATTTTGTAACTTTAAATCCATATTTTTTTTATTATCGGATATGAAAATAATATATATACATCTCTTTTTTCCTTGGTATAAAATTGTTATGTACAATTATATATGTGTTTCTTTTATGTATGTGACAAATTCCAATCCAATACATAATTAGCATATGCATCAGATACAGAATTCACACTTTTAAAAACATAAATATAAGTAATATAATTAAAGTATCATTCTAGAAGATGTACCCATAAGAGTCGCCAGAGAAACATGGGATTTTGTACATGATATTGACTATTTATTTGTGACACCACCAATTGGGAATCTAGGTGAACCTATAAACATGAGATTCCATGAGCAATAGCCTCTCTTAGGAGTTCTATTACGGTGTTATACTCGAACACCTTATTCATTGTTGTCCCTATACAAGCACCTCCAGATACAACCAGTTGGCTCTCACATGAATAAATCACCCATGCGACAGAAGAAAGCTTCTGAGTGTGATGGCTTGCACCATATGTGAACCCAACATGAACCAAATATTCCATGGGAATCTTCTAATCAAGAAGAGACACAATAAATGATGGAAGACAAAAAGGAAAGAATACTAAACCTATTATCTATGTACAATAAATACAAAGATCATATGCATGAGCACCATGCTCAAGCGAAATATTTCTTAAGGTAGAGCCCATTTCTGGGCTCCATCAGCACATTCTTCTTGTAATCAACTAACTCATAGAATCCATTTTGAAGTGCACACCTCACGATGTAAGGGTTGTGCCACATTGGATTGAATTTTCCGCTGCCTAATGTGTCCTTATCATGATCATAAACCAAGACAAGGTCACCCTCAGAAAAAATCCTTGGGCAGACCAACTTATCATACTGATATTTGACATTTCTTTTATGTGTTTCATTCACAGTGGAAGCATCACAACGCTTGTCATTTAGCATCTCTAAATAAACATGATGTGCTTCTAAATCATTTGTCTCGGGTAGAAGCTCTATTATGATTTTTAGCGAGGGGATTTTGCATTCAATAGGAATGACTGCTTCCACCCCATGAACAAGCTGGAAAGGAGAAAAATGCAGTATTAACCAAGGTTCAATAAGCCCATAATGTTGGGTAAAGCATCAAATGCTAATTATGTTTTCTCTTATTAACAGTGCGTTGAAGGATGGTTTTGAGAGACTTGTTTACGACCTCTACTTGACCATTTGTTTGTGGATAATAAGGAGACGAATGATCCTTCTTAAATCCCAAATTAGATGTTAAATCAAACATCATTTGATTCTAAAAGTGATTTCCATGGTCAGTGACAATATCTCTCTGAATTTTGAACCTATCGATAACTTGGTTGAATAGAAAAAGGGTTGCAGTCTCACCATCATTTGCAAAAGTGAGCATGGCCTTCGCCCACTTAGTAAAGTAGTCAAAAAACATGATAATGTAACTATGCCCCCTAGCCGATGGAGGGTGGAATGTAGTAAAATCAACACCCCACTATGTGAATGGACTGACAATAAGGACAGGGAAAATAGGAGTAGGGTGTGCGCACATTTTCTGAGAAAATATCTGGAAATGATAACACTTCTTCACCGTCTCAATGAAATCTTTAAATATTGTCAGCCAAAAGTACCTGAAGCACAAGATTTTGTGTTATGTCACCAACCCTAATAAGTGACCATCGCATGCTCCATTGTGATAATCATTTAGCACAACCTCTGCTTATTCATGGGTTAAATAGCGATGGAGAATTGAATCAACCCCACGAAGATACAAAGTGTCGCTAATGACGAGATAATTCTTCACCTGGTGGTGAATCCAATGTCAATCATCTCGTGAATAGATTGGATAAAACTTAAGAGTGTGGAGATATATAAGGATATACCACACCAAGGATCACTAGCTAGAAGAGATAAGGAACAGATGTTCATCGGGAAATGAATCTGTAACTATGGGTTCCTCGTTCTCCCTATGAAACTCCGACATTAATTAGATGAAAACCAAAGATTGTTTGGACTTAGCAGAAACGAAGTCCAAATCGAATTCTTACAGAATAATAATCCATTTATTGTACTTTCCCCCTATGATACGTCATGTTAGGATGTATTGAAATGGATTGACATCAAAAAATTTCGTGGTTTTGTGTAGCTACCAAGGCTAATTTCTCAACATGTGAATAATTGAGTTCAAGTCCAATCAAACCAAAGTTGAGGTAGTATATGACATGATCTTGCAAGCTATCATCCTCCCGAACCAAAACCATGCCAACTATGGCATATGTTGCCGTGATATACAGCAAGAAATCCTTGTTATAGGCTGGGGTACTAAGCAGAAGGGTAGACATAAGCACTTTCTTGAGCGCATCGAAAGATCATTCGGCAAACTCATCCCAAACAAATGGAGCCCCTTTATTTAACAAGCGCATAAATCCCTTGGTAATGTCAACATAGTTCACAATAAAACGTCAAAGGAAATTGGCCTTTCCTTGGATACATTGCAACTGATTAATATTTCGTGGAGGTGGAAACTGAACTATTGCATCCACCTTTAATGGATCAACCATGATCCCTTTGTTGAATACAATGAAACCCAAAAGACGTCTCGATACGACATAGAAGATACATTTATTTGGGTTCATCTGAATGTGATAATGACAACATCTTTCAAAAATAATTCTAAGGTGTGTTGGATGATCTAACCTCTTTCGAGAGTGAGCAGTGAGGTCATCCAGATAAGCCTCAACAATATGCTTCAATTCATGGAAAGAAAATGACATGGCCCGCTGAAAAGTGGCTCCGACATTTTCATACCAAACAACATTTTACGATACACTAAAGTCCCCCAAGGACATATAAACATCATTTTGTGTTGATCCTCAGGCTAGATATGAATCTGGTTGTAGCCTGAAAAATCGTCCATAAAGGAGAAGATTTCGCTTCCCGCACACTCATCAATAATATGATCAATTAAGGGTGTGGGGAAGTTGTCTTTCGAACAAGACTTGTTCACATATCGAAAATCCACACAGACACATATGGTCCCTTTATTTTTTTCAACGGGAATGAGATTCGGCACCCATTTACTGAAAGGGACCAGGTAAATAAAACCCGCCTTTAGCAGCTTTTCAACTTCAGCCTTAATAGTTCCCTTTTGTCTCAAATTAACTAGTCTTAACTTTTGTCGAACAGTTTTAGCATTTTCATCGGTGTGAATCTCATGTTTGATAATTAGAGGGTATATGTATGGAATTTCTTCATATGACCATGCGAAGACGTCATGGAATTATTTAAACAAAGAAGTATACATGTGGATCCCTTCAGGAGAACAGTCTGCACCTATAAAAACATTCTCCACAACACCAAGGATTTTAGAAATGTTGATTGGAATGGTTTTTGATATGTTATCTATGTTACCTTCAGCATAGACACTGTGCTTTTCTAAGGGGTTCATAGACAGATCAAAATTTCTACTCACAACTAACTAGAATTCTCTTCTTCCCATAAGACTAATCTCAGGGAGGAAATATGATCGATGATGCATATCCTCCCATGGCCTTTCCGATAGTGTAATTGCCTCTATAATAGCTTCATCAAAAGGAAATATGGTATCGAGATGGTATAGGGAATTCAAATAAATATGAGCCCATATGGGCTCTATAAATTTATCATCCTCCTCTATCCATGAAGGATTATGATCAAGGCCTGCAATAGCTTGTTGGATAGCTTGATAAGTGACCCTAGCTACAGACAATGGCATGGCCATCTCACCATGTGAACGACCCTTTACTAATTCGCACAACAAGGGTAACAACCATGGATCTTACAAAGACAAGGTTCTAAATGAACCGACTCTTGTAACGAGGATCGAGGAGCTCAACTCTAGGTAGTTAATCGGGGTGGCACGAATATAAGACACTGGTGCTGGAAAATTATATTTTCCCATGAGCAAAGGATACATTCCAACACCGATACTCTCAGTTTTCATCTAAATTTTTTCAATCCACGAGACCATAGACCCTGGATGATCTACAGATTCAGGACGATTAAAATTCAACGGGTTGATGCTTACAATCCTACCTTCATGGGGAAATAATAAAACTAGAAAAATTGATGAGAGGATAACCTTCATTATGTAGGTGAAACTCCTTCCTAATAAGATATTACAGTTGAGCAGAACATTGAATACTTCAAATTATATGGAAACATACTTTCCTCCTAAATGGATTGGGAAAGAGGAAATAATCATGTGCGACCTAAAAGACCATCCTTCAAACACAGTCAAAAGAGTGGGAGAAGGTGTAATTTTTGGAATCCAATGGCTTTCCAACAAGATAAATACATGACACACATCGAAGCACCTTCGTCGACAATGGTCCTCCCAATAACATGTTTTGTGTATACAAAATTGATCTAGAAGGATACATGATAAGGAAGGCAAGGTTTCACTTCAATAGAATCAAAATTCATAATGAGATGGCTCGAAGAGTCTGCAGCCCCGATTGCAGACAAAAAAGTGGTTCATTTCATAGGGAAACTTTGGAGCACTTCAACACAAACATCGCACAAAGCATATGAGTTAAGTCCTAAACAATACATTAGTTGGGAGTGCTTCAAGAATTAAGATTGTGTGACGCCATTTTGTACACACCTTTCGGTATGTGTGGCATTATTTCCTTCTCAGGTTTCTCTATATGGAGAGAGACCTAAGGATCTAAATTTTCTTTTCCTTTTGACATCGACTCAAGATTACTATAATCACGAGACCTAGTCAAAAAATCCACCTTCTCTTCTTTCGTATGATTGACCATGTGAATGAACGAATAATATCCATCCAAAAAAGGTGCACTTGAAGTTCCCCCTTATGGATTTGAAGTGGAAGAGTCGCCCTGCATAATTTTCCCTTGCAAGAATGGATTTTTTAATACAATAGTTTGTTGTTGTTGTTGTTGCAATTTTATCAGGTGATTGGCTTCTTCCATCTACAGGCATTGATAAGTAAGGTAATTACGCCCACAAAGATTTCATGGGAATTTCACCTTCTTATTCTCCTTCTTTTCCCCATCATCTTTTGCATCATATTTTTCATTTTTATTATCCCCACCTCTTTTCTTATCCTTGTCCTTTTCAGCTTTCCCTTTGGGTTGTTGGGTACCCTTTGGGGCCATCAATTTTACAACATGAACATCTGACAAATGGATGGTGGGGATGATCGAAGTAGTATCTTGACTGGAAGTAGACGGATGAATAGTCATATGTTGCATTTGGTTTGAGACCATATCTATGGTAGTGCTCTTAATGAACCCAACAATGTCATTGGCATGAGTTCCTGATTTCATTTTCACAAGATCAAAATCAGGTTGTGGTGCGTCTGGTATAATTTAGTAAAGGAGCCCAGACTGTGAATAAATAAAATCCAATTGTTAGGCCTTAAAGATCACTTCTTCCTCATAAAATACTCTTGATATGGATACATATTTAAAGATGACCGATAACGAAGACTTGAGGGACCACTCCAACAAGAATTCAGGATTAACATTAGATTTAACCAGCCTCTTTCATATTTTCCACTCCTGGATATGATCCAAGATATGAGTGGCCTTGTCTTGGTTCATTGTATATAGAAAATCAGTGTTGGCATTGTACTTGACATGTAGCTGAAAATGGTTCATAAAATCCAATGCCAAATCATGAAAAGTGTGAAATAATGCACCGTCAAGTTTGATGTACCACTTTTCCAGAACTCCCGTAAGAGTTCGTTGGAAAAGGTGGATCCAAACTAAATCATCATTTAGCGAATTTGATGAACACCATAGATGAAATGTCATTACATGGTCATCGGAGTCTTCACCGGGATTTACTTCGCACTTAGGAATGTCGGATGAAAATTTGGTGGGGACTGGTGATCAGTTCATATCATGAAAAATCAGATTGTGCATGAGCTTCGATAGGTTTGGCAAGTTTAACATTGTCAGAAAAGGTAACCTCATTTGGGACCCATAATTCCATATAGGGATGTTGGAAGTTCTAGGTTTGAGAACCAGTCGAGAAAGAATAATCTAGATTGGTTTTGGCACCAGGTTTCCAGGAAGATCTTGCGGATAGACCAAAGCCTTAGATAAAACCTTGTTGACCCTAGTTAAATGGAGGAAAACCTCCACCCATCTAGTTCCCAAACGAAAAATCAGGGTTTCCCCTTTTTGACCCCCCTTGCAAAGGGAAATCTTCTTGGATGGGGATATTCTGACCGAGAAATGGGTTACCCCCTAATGAAATCCCTTACATAGAGAATGACCCTTGCATGGGATTCCACTGGCCTTGGAATGGGTTTCCCCCTATCGACATCGCATATGTGGTAAAAGGATTACTTCTAAACCCACCATATAACGTGAACGGGGTGGAAGTAGATGGCATGACAGCAGATTAAAGTATATTTACCATAGGGGAACCCCATCCCAAGACTGGATTAGGGTCGGAAGATGGGAATGACCCACTTCCAATAGAGGGGAACGGTGGAGGAATATGACCTCTTCCCTAAGGAAAATCTTGGTAGAGAATCAAAGAACTACTCGTACCAACATTAGTAGCTTGGGACATTAACTGAGAACTAGTCAATACATTATGCATGCTCATCGACACCATGCCAAACAAAAATGTGTTAGTTATCGAAGGTAACGACATGGTCGACCCAAATATTGAGTGGACCTGACAATCAGTGGAGCAGCAYTGCTGACTTATGCAGTTATTGTGGATTGAGCCACATTGGTTTTTTGGTGTTGGCCCTCGACCAAGTTTGAGGAAACATTGGTCGTGTTTGACCACTTTTGGGACTTCGACAGGCTAGTCGAAGATGGAGCATCTAGGCGGAGCTAAGATCRCGGGATCTTGCTTGTTTTGCGGGCTTGTGGACMGAGAAAAGGGYTTACTAGGGTTTATGTAATGGGTTATGAGATGTAGGTCCATATGTTTACCCATGATTAGGCCTCTTTGTAAATGTATAAATAAGTAGTAGCTAAGAAATGTAAAAGTAGTTATYGATTGGCTTARTGCATGACTTGTTGGCTTTGTGCAAGAATGTGTTAAGGCTTGTGGAGCTAAGTGCAAGTGTTTTGTAAGTTTATTTGTGCACAGATGTTGTATGTAAGGCTCTGGGCTTGATAGAGGAGTTCCCTATGTGCCTTGACCTGGTTTTGGGAAGGAGGATCTGGTGCACAGTGCGCAGATCTCTTGTCCTCTGCGGAGTTTGGCTCTGTGGCTTTGTGCACAGGAGCAGAATTAAGAATATTGAAGACTAATAAAGAAGAAGAGAAGAATTTGGTGGGTGTAGCCCCACACTAGGGTGAACCACATATATCATGTGTTATGATGTGCTTTGTGCGATGTTGTTGATGTTGATTATGTTTTTTATCTATTAGCGTGTTGATATTTATATATATTAGATAGATCTAAGGATGTTTAGTGCTCTATTGATGTTGAGTATGCTATATCTGATTTATTTCTATGTGTTAAGTGATTAAAAGTTCTTGATCTTTATTATTCCTGCGTTGATCTGTAATAAGGGTTTAATTTGTGATGTGAATGAGACTCATAAACTAATGCATATTGTTTTCTAAGTGCTCTGCTAAGTGTTGTAATCACATATCTGTGTCCCAGCTTGGTTGTAGACACCTGTGTCCTGCAACCCCCCATGCCTCTACCGCGGGTGAGACTTCATCTGCTTCGCAAGTGTTTCCGAAAGGGCCGGTAGTTAGGGTTTTGTTGGTGTGCTATTGAAGTGTTGAACCCTGGGTCTGCCCCTGTGCCAACAAATGGTTCTGTTGTCGGGACCTGAAACTGTGATTGTTGGGAACTGAAGAAAAGAGAAAGCTATGTGCGTAGATATGTTGTTGTAGTGCGCAGTATTCTACTTGATTGTGAAGCTCTGTGCTAAGAAATAAACTTGATCTGAAGAAAAGAGGTAAGATCTTAAAGCTTTGTGCTCTGGTAAGGGTAAGCTAAGTGGAAATTTTTGTTTCAAAATAATGAATTTAAGCATGAATCTAGGTATGTTTGATAGATTTTGTCCTAGTTTGAAAGCTAGGGCACAGATAGAAGAAGGGATTGATCTAAATAAATTTGATAGCAATAGAGAAAGATATGTTATTCCTATGCATAGAAATAATTTTTGGACTAACAAGTGGATGCAGGAACCCAGAAAGAATTTTTGCAGATTGCAAGTCCATCATTGTGATTTCAATGCGCGGTACAGGAAAGGCTGGGGATCGTTTAAAATAAAGAGAGGATTGACATTGTGTTATAATTGTAGAAGACAGGGACATCTTGCTAAGGAATGCCTTGGTACAGGTCCTATTTGTCTTTGTTTTAAAGTTATTGGTCATGAGATTGAAGATTTCCCAAAGATGATCGCTAAAGTTGAAAAGATGAACATGAGACAAGAAAACTATAAAGAAGGTCAAGAGACTAAGGATATGTTAGAGAATCATAAAGAGAAAGAGTCAGATACTATGTTAGTACAGTTAAAAGAAGTAATGAATGATCACAAAGACATCAGTTTACCAGAGATCCTGAAAGAAAAATAGCGCATAGTTACAAGAATAGAAGACTTCGACATAGACTGTGTATTGGATGAAGAAACACACGTGAATATTATGCTAGAAAGCACTTGGAAAATTTTGGGAAAGCCTGCTATGGTACCTTCATTGGGAAGGGTAGGCTTGTTTAAAGGAAAGATGATAACCCTATGTGGAAGAGTTACTAATGTACCTATGATTTCTCATGAAATGTCGACTGAAGAAGAGTTTGAAGTCATTAAGTTTATTGAGAACAACGCCCCTTTTCCACTTTTGTTAGGAAAGACTTGGATTGAGAAGGATCGGATTAGAAGGAAAGCAGAGGAGGAAGCTACAGAATAGAAAAAGCAAGAACTAAGGGACTTCATAACCAGAAAAATAGAGTGATTATTAGAAGAACAAGAGGACAAGTCAAAGCAACAGAAGGCAAGAGAATTAGTTGTCGAAGTTGAAAGAACGTGGGAAGACTTGAAGAACCTACCCATGCAAGAAAGAAGTATAGTCACCCCAGAAATAGTAAGAGAAGGGACATTAACCTCGAAATCTGTAAGAACACATCAGCAGTGCGAAGTCACTTTACTAGGAGAAGATAAGAACAAGAATGGAAAGAGGAATCCAGAAATTGTTAGAGAAACTCATCTCACAGGAAAGAAGGAAAGGAAGATCAATAAGAAGAAATCCAAGCAAGAAAAACTACAAGAAGATACAGAGAACAGAAGGAATACTTCGCAGGAGACAGGTCCACAGAAGTTGAACCTCACCGGAAAAGCAGAACCACGCAGAATGGGACTTCACCACGACGAACCTATATGACTGTTGGAGGTGCCCCGACCATTAGAATGACGCTCCAGAATGGGTAGAAACGCAGCTATTGATGGAAATATCATTAATATCACACCATAACGGACGAATTCACATTGATGGACACATTCCTTCCCATTGGAGGAATATGTTATGACGTTGCTTATTTAACCCGGCAGACGCTGCGTCAGGACCACTTTTTTCCACTCGTGATTATCCAAGCTAAGCAAAGAATAGATTGTATATCACTTTGTGATTTCTAGACCTCGCCATCCATTTTATTACCTCGCTTGGTCGTTCACCTACCCGATCTATTTAGTTACAAGTGTGAATGTCGGGTGAAGCTAGCGCGTTAGAGAAGTCTGTGGAAAAGATTCTTGTGGAGTTCATGGTTGAGAGAATTATGTCTGTAGGAATACATGCATCATCAACTAGGGGACTGCAAGCATACCCTTTGACTGGATGTTGTTCTATCCGAACCGCGGTTGAGAAGCGAAGAAAGCATCACGATGATCTGGCTAATGCAAAGAAGATCTCATCGATCTTGCCAGATTATATATCACCTTTGGCTGTCGTGGTTAACCACGACAAAATCCCACATGATTTTGAGTACACGTTGATCACTGCGTACATCCCGAAAGGGATACGCATAGTTGGACCCCAGTTAGTGCAGATTCCATCTTTGAATAACAACAATTTCAACCTTAACGACAGGAAGAACTATGAAATGCTCGCGCCCCATAGATACCTAATGAAGATGACTGGGAAGAAGCCCCATATAGTCTCCCAACCGTGGATAAAGGAGATAGTGAAGTCCATGATAATGAATGTAATGAAGATTCCTCACTTTGGTCGACATCAGGAGGTTAACATTTGTGTTAAACTCCTCTTGTCGTGCTATCACGGAGGATATTTGTGGCTCAACAGGCGCGTTACTGTGGATCTGGAACTGATACACTTGATTATAGGACTGAGCATGCAGGGACTAGACCCACAGTAGTTCTACCCAAGGAATACTTCAGATCACTCCCTGGCACAATGAATAAAGGAGGATTATGGCGATGTAGAAAAGGGAAAGTGAGGCTACAGGGTAGCCTCTATCCAGGATGACAAAATGCACCTCACTTGCCAACTTATAGCTGGAAATATCGTCATAAAGAACCATATGAAACAGGTCATAGGGTTTGTATTAGACCTCGCAGGGAAGTGCGTAGAAGGAATGAAAATGAACTGAGCGAGTCACCTCGTCAACGAGCTCGAGAAAGACTGTCACAAAGCGCAAGATCGGGGTTATGAATTCCATTTTAGTTGGTTACTTGTATTAATCGCATTTGTTGCTTGGAAGATGCCTGAAGGAGCGACATTGATCCATGTGGATATCGATGGCAACCCACCTTTTTCGACTGGCTCAAAATAGTTTTCTAGAAATTTTGGCAATTTACTATTTTTAGCAGTTTTTAACTTCCGAGGCCATTTTGAGGGCCCAAATGAATTTTTTTCGAGATCGAGGTTCTCAATAATATTTAAGGCATTATTAAACCCCCAAAATTAATCTCCTTGATGATACCTTTCCAACGATCTATCATACGCCTAAAATGGAGATCGTATGCAAAAGTTACGACCCCGGGAAGTTGATGCACCAACTTACCCAAACGGGGCCCACATGACTTTTGGTGCTTCATCTCCTAGGGTTAGGTTTTTGGATGTCTAGGGTTTTTGGAATTTTGGTTTATTGTAAAAATTCCTTCAGAGCCTCATTGTATTCATCTTCTTGTGAATGCAAGTAGCTGCCACATCTCTTCTCAGAGATAAGTTGCCACCATTCTAGCAAGTCTTTCACTCTGTATTTTTACAGTCTTTGTACATTTCTTTGATTAATAAAAATCATGTATTACTATATATCTGTGTTTATGGTTGCATATCTGATACATTTCTGTTATATTATTGAATATCTGCGATATCTCTGTGCATTTATTTATTATATCTCCGCTCTCATTTCATGCCGAAAATAATCCGAATCAGACATTTCCAAAAGTTGAGCCATCGGAGTCGTTGGCCACAAGGTTCTCCATCTTGTGGTATATGAATGATATGTCGAAGCAGTGGTTGTCGAACATTGTGTTCCATTCCTACTACCAATAGCTAAAGTGTGCTATTGAGGCATTTCCCCGCATGACACCAAACACATTGCACCAATACAGACCGCTAGTGAAGTTCTGCGCAGATCGGCACTTTATCTATATCACTACGTGCAGGGATGAGAGAAAGGACGAGTTACAGTCCTACTATAAGCTGACCGAAGAAGACATGAAAGAAATCACCAAAGAATGGTCGGCGAAATTCCTTGTACTATTTGAAGATGTAGAGATCTTCGACACAGACATCATAGGAATCCCCTTGGTCACCCACGTCGATCATGTTAGACAGAGTAGTGTGAAGAAAAAGAAGAAAAAGATAGAAGTCC
Organism: Picea mariana; assembly: GCA_032191745.1. NCBI lineage: Eukaryota > Viridiplantae > Streptophyta > Pinopsida > Pinales > Pinaceae > Picea > Picea mariana. The sequence goes on along the minus strand of JASDQU010103091.1, from coordinate 4,553 downwards.
ATTGCATAGAAATTGATGAGGAGGACAGCACCTCTGAGGAAGATGGAACTGGCTCACCAGAAGGAGGAGGAGAAGACCAAGGTAATGGACAAGGAGGACGGGATGACATATAAACACAAGAAGAAGGCAAGGCTACACCACCTCAAGATATCCCTATTGGAACAGAGGCTTCGCAGGAAAGGAAGGCTTCTCTAGAGAAACCTTTGGCAAGAAAGAAGACCCGCGCCATTAGGCCCCAGTCGAAGAATGTGCTCACAGAGGACGATGTTGGTCTAATCATCGCAGTCATGGAGGATGCTTTAGAGGATAGCTTATAGAGACATGGAGCGAAGCAGGAAACATTATATGAAAGAATCGAGACAGAGTTGAAGGAGATACAACAAGCCATCCATTCGAACTGTGCAGTACCTATTGTGCCTTCTTCATCGAATATTGTTGAATTAGGAGATGAGCCCGCCCAATTACGAAGGCTAGTAGATGCAACAGAGGCTTGACTTCATCGAGTCCAAGAAGAAAAGGAACAGACTACAGAAGCCTTGAATCAAGAAAAGGAGGAGGTCTTAGAGAAACTACGAGTTGTGCAGTCTTGCGTAACCACCTACGAGAAGGAGAAAGATGAAATTCAGGTGATGTTAGAGGAGGAAAAAGCAATGATGCAGAAAGAAAAAGACCAGTTGGTCGTAGAGCAGACTGGGGTCAAAGAAGCAGTGACTACGGCACTTCACTCTGTGTCGGGCTTGGCACAAGAGGAACAAGATTCAGTCGAGATTCAAGTGGGGAAGCTCGTTGAGGCCATTCAGCAGCTTCAAGCATGAATAATGGAGTTAGATATCCAAGCATTGTCAAGCACTCCACAAGAAGTGCGTGATCAGAGGGATGAAGCTGCTAGGAACATATTTGGAAGGATCAAGGCACTCACCTCAGAGTGTAAGCAGTTGAGTGATCATAGTGCGCAGACCTATGAACACCTCGCAGAATATCTGGAGCTAAGGAAACTAGAAGCACAGCTACAGGAGGTGAAGCAACGGGCATTGACAGTTCAGGTACAGATGAAGTCACTCACTGCAGTTGAGAAAATGAAGAGATCACAGGAACAGTGTGCAGTCCAACAGTAGATTACTTCCATCCAGAGCAGATTCATGGAAGTTACACAAAGGCTACAGCCGGTG
>JASDQU010103090.1:871026-885738 GCA_032191745.1 Picea mariana | reverse complement strand
TAAGGGGGAGCACTCCCCTCCAAAAACTCAGTTTTTGAGGTGCTTTCAGATGGAAAAAGGTTTGAAAGCCTGTTGACTCATTTCTCCTCTTCCAAATCAAATGTTTGAGGTGTTTTAAGTGTCTTCCTCATGTCGTTATAGGCACGACATAGGCATCATGGCAGTATGCTTTCTTTGACACCTGCGACACTTGTGAGCAACATGCGACACTTGCGACTTTGTGAGAAAAATGTGACACCTGCGACCTTTGTAATGACGACACTTGTGACACTATCAAAGTGAGTAACTTTGATGTGTAACAACTTGCTTATCTTATTTTCAAAGAAAATTATGTATCAGTAAGAGTTCCTTCTCCATTCCAAGGAGAGGACTCTTGGAGCATATGTCCAACTGATGTTGGAGTGAATGAAACATATTGAGAATTTCTTCCATATGGATTGTAAGTTTATAGTTTCATTGTATTTTATGATTTGATATAGTTTATCATGTTGTAGCTTAGTTCACTACCTTGTTCTTGGTATAATTGAGCTCACTCCAAATGGATCATGGTGGTATTTTATTTCATTTTATGCGAGTTTGTTTTCTCCTTTTATCTAAGCATCATTTCATATACAATGTTTTTGTTTTTTGGTTTTGATATATACTAGTTATATCTTGGAGATTTTTTAATGCTAATGTTCCATAGTTTTTAAAATATTGTTTGCAAGGTGTATGGATCAATCCTCTCTTCTTTCCTCCATATTTTTTTTAGTTTCATGATTGAGTTGTTTTGAGTGAAGGTGAATCTCATTGGGGGTTGAACAATAACATTGAGTTTGATTATGTTATGAAAACATTGTGTACCTCATAGTGAAAGAAACATAACATTTTCCCTCGAAAACTCTGCATTTTTACTGAGTGAAGATAATCTCCTTTTGTTTTTGCAATTGCCAATATGTGAAGTAGAACAACCTTTTGCATGCCTTGTTTTCTTTTTCAAATGAAGAGACAAATTTCAATTGAAGGTGGGAACGAGATTTTCTCCAAGAATTGGATACATGAACACTTAGGATTTACTTAAGTGAAAGACTATAGTCTATGCTCAATAGAGCACTTCCTTCTTTTATTGCTTTGTGAATGAGATTATTGTAATTTGCATTTATGCTAGTTAATGCTAGAGTCATAGTTTTATGGAGTTTATGAATGTTTTTTTCCATAGATTAGGAAGTCATTCATGTTATAATATTTGCATATATAGTGTTGGGATCTCTAAGATTACGCCCATGGATTGATGATTCAATGTCCAAAAATTGTGCATATAATTTGAATGACATTTTTGGCATCATTGCCGAGGACATACTACAAGGGATTAACACTTATATGGCTTATTTTTCCTGCATGTTTTAAATTGTAGAGTTTTTTGTGTGTGATTTATTTATTTAAAGGAACCCAAGGATATCGATAGCATAGTAAAGTTGGTCAAGAAAATGTCTAATGAAGTTGTAGATCTCAAGAAGAATGTCGGTGATGGGCCTTCAAAACCCAAAAATTTCATCCCATTTTTAAGGGAAATGACAACCCATAAAGACCACCCAAAGCTCCTTAAATTTCTATAAACCCGTATATCTTCAACAATGATAATTTCTTTTTGTACCATCAACAGAATCACCGGAAAGGACTTTCCCTCAATGGGTCAACTCCATGACCCTAGTTATAAATCAGATGTTGGATCAATAGAATATAAATGATGAACAACTTAATGGGGCTCAAAATGATACCACTGAAGAGGTGCCCCCTGAGTCTGCTATTCATTTTTGGGACTGGTGTATAGACTCACATGATAAGCAGATAGAAGATATCTTTGTAGAAGATGCACTAGTATTTAAAGTTGTTCCTAAGGAATACAACCTATGCAACAAAGGTCTGGTCCCTGTCACCTCCTCTCCCACGGATGAAAATATTCCTCTTAGGAACATTACTCCTCCCCTTCCTACCCCGAAACCAAATGTCCCAACCCAAGAGAAAATATGATAAGATTGTTCCAGCCAACACATACAAACCAAGTACATATAACTCAGCTGGGAACAACACTAAACCTAACATAGCTGAAACCAACAATTAGACATGTGAGACAAAATCAAACCAAACAATGAACACATCAAACATGCATACTTTATACTATAACGTTATAAAAGATGTGAAAAAGACAAAACACAACATCTTAATGTTTGATATCTTCTCATTACCACAACAACATGATCTATTGCATGATGCTTTTAACCCCAATAATTCCCCAAAAAATATCATTGCTACTACTGAAAACATCCCTCTAAATGTCAAGTCAAAGGAAGTACACAAAGTGGAAATTTTGACTTCCATATACGCAACCAACATAGGCTCATACTCAAAGTCCCAGGTTCCACCTTTTCTACTCACTTATAAAAAATTTAATTTCAATGTGCATATTTGTTTAGCGAATTCAGGTGAATACTCTAACATTATGCCTTATTCAGTCCGCCAAAGGATAAATTTTGTTCCGCAAATGACTAAAATGAGTATCATATAGTTATATATAAAATATGTTAAAGTAAAAGGAAAACTAAAATATGTCTTAATTAGGCTTTCATCCGACCCTAGAGTGCATCAAGTTATTGATATTGTTTTTGTTGACATACCAGAAAGTTATTGTTTTTTATTGAGTAGGTATTGGTCGGCTAAACTTCAAGGTTATTTTTCCACTGATTAGTCTCACCTGTGGCTTCTTATAAAGGTAAATCAAATCGGATTTGAGTAAACAGTGAAGCTCACATGAAACACACAGTAACAAAATTAGAAGAATGAACCTATTAGTTTTGCACATTTTGTTTTGGGTAACTATTTCTTGGAAACTGACCATGGTTGTTATGAAGCAAAAACGTATGAAATACAGACATATTTACCATATAAACTCTTTCCACGAACACATAATAGTGCATGTACCATATTAACTAACTTATTTAATGCAATTAACAAAACTAATATTTCTAACATGTGGTCCATGTTATTTGATTTCTCTAATTTCTCTAGGTCACATGAAGGAGCCAGAGTAGGGTGTGTGTTGATCGATCTTGAAGAACGTAAGATGCTCATACCCTGCCACCTAGAATTTGAATGCACCAATAACACTACAGAATATGAAGCCTTATTCCTAGGTCTGAAAAAGGCCATTGAATTTAAGGTGAAGTACCTTAAAGTATTTGGTGATTCAGAAATAATCGCTCGATAGGCAAGAAACACCATTCATTTCCTATCACCACATCTAAATCATATCAACAAGAGTTATGGAATCTTATATACGCTGTCGATGCATTCAATATCACCTCTATTCCTCACAATAAAAAAATGAAGCAAATATATTATCCAACACAACATCTAGGTTTATGCCTCCTAGTGATAGTTTTTTCAGTGAAATGATTTTCAAGCCTTCGATACTAGACAACATCACCAATTGGTAAGTGTTCAATAACAATATTCAAATTAATTTTTTTATCACTAGCTCATATGTCTTCCAAGATTTCGACCAAAGTTATTGTCCCTCATCCAGAGGTCAGATCCCTTTTCATTCAAAGGGAGCTGGGAGAGAGATGAGGTAATTGGATGGTGTCCCTACAAGAATATGACTTAGATTTTAAACCATCCAACATATTTAAAGGTTAGGACCTTTGTAAATTAGTAACATAAGAAACCGGTGATGAAGATCAAGAAGAGGATGGATGGCAAGAGGAGCCAACTATGTACAAACAACAGGCTCCTTACATCCCAGTTGTTGAAGGAACATATTATAATAATCTCAAGTATTGTCTTCAACATGGCACAACTCCAGGGTACCTCAACGCAAATATAAGAGAGCTCTCAAACCAAAATATTTACAATATCAACTCGTGCATGGCATGTTGTATCGGAGAAACTATGATGGAGTATTACTTTGATTCCTTGAAAAACAAGATGTTAGTAGAGTCCTTAAATACATGCATGATGGACCAGTAGGAGGCCTCTTCTTAGGAGATATAATATCTCACAAAATATTGAGAGCTAGATATTATTGGACTAAATTTTTCAAAGATGCTCATGCTTATTCACGAAGTTGCAAAGTGCGCCAAAAATATGTAGGAAGAGAGTACAAGGTAGTTGTTCCTCTTTAACCTTTTGTTGTTGAAAAACCCTTTGAAATATGAGGGTTGGACATCATTGGTGAGATCAATCTTAATTCATCCAAGTATCATAGGTATATCCTAACCTCTATCGATTATTTTACGCATTGGACTAAATAAATATCGTTAACCAAGGTGAATGATGAAATGGCAATCAATGTTTTTGAAAAACATATTACCACTAGGTTTGGCATGCCTAAATCTCTCATTTTTGATAAAGCAACTTATTTTTCATCATTGAAATTGTCTTATTTTTCTTTGGAAAAGGGAATTGCTCTGAAATATGCATCCAACTATTACCCTCAATTTAATGTTTTGTCTGAATACACAAACAAGAACCTGATCTGAATCCTTAAGTGAGTTGTAGTTGATCACCAGAGAAATTGGCATAATTCTCTACCCAATTCCCTATGGAATGATCGTGTCATCCCTAAGGCCTCTCTAGGGATTTATCTGTATTTTCTTGTCTACGGGAAAGAGGCTATTTTACCTTCGAACATCTACCTTGCTTCCCTAAAACTCACCCAACAATGTCGTGGGAGAGAATGTCCCATAATCCAATGACATATTGACACCTTATTGAACTTAGATGAAAATCGAGACAAGGAAAAATAAAAATTTAAAACCCATCAATAAATCATTAAGTGTTGGTTTGATAAGAATTCTGCCAGTGAGAAATATTTCCAAGTTGGGGATTTGGTCCTCAAATGAGACAAACCACATGAAGATAAGTGGAAACACTCAAAATTGAAATTTGTTTGGCTTGGACCCTACATGATCAAAGAGAAGATTGGCCAAGGAACTTACCGGTTAAAAAACCTTGAAGGGGAAGATGATCTCCTTCCTATAAATGGCCAAATTTTAAAAAATTACAGTAGCTAGCTGCCATGGAAACCCTCTCATTGTACATAAACAAAATGTTTATTTTCGCTTTTATTTCTTCCTCAAATTTCACCTTTATTTATGTTAGTTTTTAGATTCAACATTTCTCGGTTTGTTTGATTTTCAGACTTTTCTTTTCCATCTAAAAAAATGTCATCCCAGATTTCTCAATTTTTGGATAAGCTGATTCTTGGACATGCTTCTAAAGTGCATCATATTTGGTTCCAACAACCTAATAACTCTATGACCTAGCTTCCAGACACACCCCATCCTAGTTGTATAGCTTTGAAATGCAACACTTTAAGTCATATCTATTAATGGAACATATCTCATTAGTATGTGAGCATCATGAAATTAAATATGAAAAATTAAGGAACCAAGGACTCAACCTCAGAACATATTTGTATATTTTTTACTAAGAGGAAATGGTTCGGGAAGAGAAATTTTTAGTATTCCTTAGAACATTACTCAGGGAGTTCGCTTATCTATAATCAAGTTGTAAAATATCACTATCGCAGGTGCCATCCCTAGTTCCTTTAAAGAAAATATAGAATCCCCTCATCCAACTCTCTCTAATCATAACCTAATTAAATTGAAAAGGTAAAGTCTCAGGGAAAGGCATTCCAGATCACATGGAACATGCAAGTATCTATGTTCAGGCTATGGATGCTCCCTGGCAGCGAAACAAGGCTTGCAACACCGGGGTGACTTTGTCGGGGCTATGGATGCTCGCTGGCAATGGAGAAACACTAGAGAAATGCATCACAACTTGTATTTTCATCATTCTTTATGTTTCATTTCCCTATAATACTCATTTTTCCCTCCCTAGGTTAGTTTTATATAAATAAGTACACATTAAAAGATAATGTGTTTTAAGGCATCATCCTAACTCCCCTTTTTAACTTACAAATGTTGTCTTTCCAAAACTTGAGCTATGGGACCTATTCATTCTCTCTTGAGCTATGCATGATAATGCTTCCCCCCAAATATATTTTTTTGGATACTATCTCACAAATATACAAGGTTTTTCCGAGTGTGTCGCCATTTGTTGTGCCAGGCACTACAACCCTCCATTTTCATATAGTCTATTTGAAAAATCCTTCCAAGAGAATGGAGCCCATTATGGTTTTTTTATTTGAAGACTCTTCAACTCCCATCTTCACATTAGATCCTTTCTTTTCTCCAAACATGATCTTCAAGCTCCTTTATTCAACTAAGTTATTGTCTTAAAATTGAAACGCTTGTGAAAATTCAAGCTAATATTTGTTTTCGAGAAAATTAATTGAAAATCCCCCGATGTAAATAGAATGAGTTAAAATTAACTCCTTCGATGTACATGAGAGGATTTCCCTCCAGTGTCGTCGATAGAAATTGAGAAACCTCCTAATTCGACCCTTTAATGAGTTTTTCATCGCAAAAGTTGTTTCCAATGCCTCTGATGTATCAAAGGAGTTTTGTCTAACTCTTCCAATGCATTGGAGTTATTACATTTACCTCCAATGAGCTGTGACACACTTAGAGTAAATTCCTTCAATATACATCGACAAACTTTTCATCAACTTTGTCGATTTTAAAAGCCTCACCTACCCGCATTTATGAACCAAACTCGCATGAATCCTATAAAATGTGCTCTTCCTCGACTATTTTTGTTTCATCAAACGTTGAAGGAAGGAGAGTGGTTTTCAAGCATAGACAAGCTAACCAAAAAACACCTCACCCCCAACCACTCAGCACCCTCCACATATCCATGAACGCCAGGTAGACCCTCGACTCCCCCTTTTTCTTTCTTTCTAGGGTTAGATTTTCCATTCTGAGGTTAGGTTTATTGTCATTTTATTTTTAACAAAACTCTTGGTGCTCCCCAAAAATTCTACCTTGACATTTCTCCATCTCTTCCCTTACCCTCCCCATCTCTTGTCATTGGTTTCACCTCCTTCCTCTTCTTTGAATTTTCTCCTGCAAAATCCATAAGTCGTAACCGTTCTCACTATCGATATATTGAAATACTTCCTTAAAATTTTCCTTGGCTATATAATTCTCACATATAAGTTTATGAAAACCCCAAGACCTGGATAAAAGACAAGGGTGTTAACCCATTTCTGTACCTCTCCATTGATATACTAACCACGGACAAAAATACTATCTGGTCTACAATCTTAATATCCTTTCCCCAAAGAATTACAAATCTAACCCCTTGCGGGTCTGAATCATTCCATACTTAATCAATCTCTGAGAATGTACTCAGTATATAGGCCACCTTGGTGTTAAAATATCAATGCCATCAAGAATCTCCCCGTGAACTAGGTTAAAATCCATCGTCGAAGTTCACATAAAATCCTTAGAATTTATTTTCCTTTTGGAACAGTTATAGCCAACTCTTCTGATATATTGGAGGAGTTCACATCAACTCCTTTGATATATTGGAGGAGTTAAAGTTAGCTTTGTCAATTTCTTTTGATCCACTTTTTCATCGACGATATTGTCATTAACATTCGCGATGTACATAATACACCATCAGAGCCATATTGAAATACTGAGAGGGGGGGGGGGTGAATCAATATTACAACTTTTTCACAATCAGAAGTTACATTTTATATTTTATTGATTACCACATTGAATCAACAATGAATTATATGAAAAAACAATTATATAAATATATTTAACAAGAATTACAAGTTTTTATAAAGAATAGTGAAGGACACTAATCCTTTTTAGAGCACCAACTCTAGGAGACACATATCCCCTTCTTCATGGAACCAACCCTAGGAAGCACCAAGTCCCTCGTATTTAGGGCACCAACCCTAGGAAGCACCAACTCCCTTGTATTTAGGGCACCAACCCTAGGAAGCACCAACTCCCTTGTATTTTACAATTTTCTTAGTAAGGATATGAATCCTTCCATGCTCCTCCCTTCCACCCTCACTTCATACGAACCAACAGTTCTTCTTCTTGGACTCTGCTTTTATTTTCATCTTCTTATCTAGACTGCAGAGACACATTCTTCTCACCACTCTTTTTCTTTATATACTCTTCCAACTGTTGTGAGTTATGAAACATTGTGTCCCTTTGTTTGGACCATCGCACCTCTTCATTTTAATAGTAACAATAATCACTATTATTATTCAAACATTATTGTTAATTCTTTAATTCAGTGAGAGTGATTTTCGTAAATCAATCACAGGTATGGATCGATTTTTTTTAAATCGATTCCATGTTTCTGCAAATATTGCAGAAATTGAGTTCTATAGAGGCACTTCCTTCAAACCATTTACATGTGACCATATGCACAAAACCACATGATTATTAATTTAAACATTGTCTCTTCTTTTACTCTTATTTATTTATTCCATATGACTGTAGATGGTGACCAGGAGCTATACCAAGCGAGTGCTTTATCAAAATCAACGATCACATTTTAATGTCATGATGAGATGGATGGTTCTCATTTACTTCAAAACTTTGTCTATTCGTGGCTCCTGGAATCTGGAGTAGCAATTCCTCCAAAGTGATTACGTACTGAATAATTCATAAAGTGGTGGTGACCACTCATTGTCGATTAACACCTCCACTTACACTATCCTTCCACTATGCTTGATCATCAATTGGGAATGCTCTCGAATTAGATCAACAATTAGCGTTAACTTCAGCCTTCGACACTTCGGGTGATTTATTCTACACATGCCTTCAATATTCCGAAGTTCATTTTTCTGAAGTAGATTGGATGGTTGGATTTCACTTGCATGATGAATGGTTCTCGATCATTTCGGAACTTCAGGACTCTAGGAATTTGCTGGTGGTGAAACTCCTGAAGTACATACTCCCGGAGTGATGTAACTTGCTGACGTCACTTGTTGGCGTGGCACTAACTGAATGGCTACCACATGTCACTTATATTAGTGACTTACGCATACCTGAAATGCCAACTGCACTTTGACACTTGTCATCATTTGATTGTACCACATTTCATTGTTGATGTAGTGTTTCTAACATGGATCTCCTCATGTGGCATGTGTTCTTATCCTGGATCTAATGGTTGTCCTAAATCCCAAAATTTATCTCACATCAACCGTTGAGAGTGATTTTAGAACTTTGGCCTTCAGGTGAACTCATATGTTCTGAATCCTTTTTCACCAAAGTGGTCAGCGTCGAAGTTGACCACTACTACCTTGGTGCACTCTAAATAGATCAACGGTCAAGAGATTTTCCAGATCCGATGATTGATGGGAGTTCATGACTCCGGGGCTTTGGCCTTGGTATTTTCTTATCCTATCCTTCCACTTTACTCAATCCAACAATCAGTATATTATCTAAAGTGTTCCTCGTATCAAACGACTCATGTGCACTTCGGGACTTTGGCCTTCAGGTGATATTACTTATTCTCAACTCTTTTATGCCGAAGTGGTCATTGTTGGAGTTGACCATGATCCTGATCCAACGGTCATTGTATATTCTGCAGATCTGATCGTCCTCATTCACTTTGGGACTTTAGGGCTCCAACCTTCATCTTTTCTTATCCTATATTTCTACTTTCCTTGATCTGACGATCGGTGTGGATTGTGGAACTGTAACTTGCGCGTGGTTTAGCTTGTCACCCAAACTACACAATTTGAAGTTGTGTGATTGTTAGTGGATCAACTATAGACGTTGATATTTGAATCGATGAGATATGACAGTCTAGACTAATTGCGGGATTGGAAATAATGCATTGTTTAATTCACCCTTCGTGCTCCGCAATCAATCCATGCCCTTGATCCGACGCTTGCACATCCAATGGTCTAGGTTTATCTCGTGTGGATTTAGATCCTGATTACATTTTTTCAATTCCATTTCCCTTCTGACCTTCATGTGCATCATCAGTTGTTTACATCAATGACAATATGTCCAACAATCTCCCCCTTTTTCATTGAGGGAAACACTCTAACTTCATACACAAACTCCCCCTGTGATGATTCTTTTCTCTATGAGGTTACTCTCCCCCTTTTACATCAATGGAAAAGGGTTGCTACCCATATGGTAATGCTCCCCCTGACCATTCCATTTTTAATTAGGTTTTTTAATTACTCTTAATTTCTGTCAGAGATTTTCAAAAGTACTCTTGGGCAGAGGTTTTGTGAAAATGTCTGCAATATGTTCTTTGGTGTCTAGATATACTATTTTAACTATTTTTTGGGTGACCTAATCTCTTAGGAAATGGTATTTAATTGGGATATGTTTGGTTTTTTAATGCATGACTGGATTTTTAGAGATACTTATGGCACTAGTGTTGTCAAAGTTAATAGTAATAGGATCATTATATTTTATTTGTAAGTCTTCTAGAGTTTGCTTCATCCAAAGAACTTGTGTGCAGCAAGATGCAACAACAATTTATTCTGCCTCTGCTGTAGAGACTGATGTGGTTGTTTGTTTCTTGCTTGATCGTGCTACCAGACTTTTCCTAAGAAAAATGTTCCTCCACTGGTGCTTTTCCTATCATATATTCTACCTATCCGATCTGCATCAGTATATGCAGTTAGATTGAAGTATTTATCTTTTGGATACCATAATCCTAGTTCTAGGGTGCCTTGAAGGTATCTGAATATTCTTTTTATTTATTTTAAGTGGGTTTCTTTAGGTGCAATTTGAAATCTCCCCATGAGTCCTACATCCTGCATGATGTCAGGTCTTGTTGTTGTTGAATAGAGCAAACTCCCAACCATAGATCTATACATCGTTTGGTCTACTTTTTGTGAGCCATCTTCTAGACTTAGTTTACATCCAGTGACCATTGGAGTACCCATAGGTTTAATGTCTTCCATTTGGAATTTCTTCACCATTTCCTTGATATATTTGGTTTGGGAAACAAATATTCTATTTTCTATTTGATTTACTTGTAAACCTAAGAAGAATGATAGTTCTCCCAGCATATACATTTCAAACTCTTCTTGCATTTTGGTTGCAAATTTTCTTCTTAGTGTAGTGAGATTACTCCAAAATATGATGTCATATACATATACTACCACAACAATCATGTTTTGATCCTCAATTTTGATATATAAGTTGCTGTCAGTAGTCCCTCTCTTGTATCCATGTTTTTGTAGATACTGATCAAGCCTAGAGAACCGTGCTCTAGGGGCTTGTTTAAGACCATACAGATCCTTTTTTTGTTTGCGCACATAGTCCTGGTTTTCTAATAAAATGAAACCTTCTGGTTTCTCAACGTAGACTTCTTCTTCTTCTAGTGTTCCATTAAGGAATGTTGATTTGACATCCATCTGATAATTTTTTAAATTTTTGAAGCATGCAAATGCTAGGAACATTATGATTGCCTCAAGTCTTGCTAATGGAGCAAAATTTTCTTCAAAATCAATACCTTCTACTTGAGAATATCCTTTGCAGACTAATCTGGCTTTGTTCTTCATAATTTCCCCATTTTCATTTAATTTGTTCTTGAAGATCCACTTAGTTCCTATCACATTCTTGTTCTTAGGTCTTGGAACTAGTTCCCAAGTCTGATTCTTCTCTATTTGATCTAGTTCTTCATTCATTGATTTTATCCAATCTTTACTTTTGACAACTTCTTTAACTGATTTAGGTTCAATTAGGGATAGCATTGCTTGTTCTGAGTCAAAAGCTAGTTTCTTTCTTGTTTCCACTCCCACACTTTTATCTCCAATGATCTAGCTTTCAGGATGATTCTTCTAAACTCTTTTTGATGGAGTTCTTGGAAAGGGATTTTATTCATTGTCTTCTTCATAAGTGTTAGTGTTGTCCCTCGACCAAGTTTTGAGGAAATCTTGGTCAGGTTTGACCACTTTTTGGACTTCGACACATTGATCGAGGAAGGAGCGCCCAGGTGGAGATGAGATCGTGGATCTCAATTGTTTTATGAGATTTGTGGACCCAACAAGGGGTTCATTAGGTTTTTTGTAATGGGTTATGGGATGTCGGCCCATGGGTTTACCCATGATTATGCCTTATTGTAAAAGTATAAATAAGAAATAATGTATGATAGGGAGATAGACTTGGAGAGAGAATTCTGAGTGGCTAAGTGCAAGTAGTTCTGAGTGCTTTGTGCAACAGAATGTGTATGTAAGGCTCTGTGCATGATAAAGGATTTGGCTTTGTGCCTTGACCTAATTTTGGGAAGGAGGATCTGGTGCTTAGTCCACATATCTTCTATCCTCTGCGAAGCTTGGCTCTGTGTCTTAGTGCACATGAGTGGATGAATGTAAGATGTTGACGAATAATAAAGAAGATGAAGAAGTTGGTGGACATAGCCCCAAACTGGGGTGAACCACGTATATCTTGTGTCTTTTGGTTTCTTTGTGTTGTATTGTTTATGCTATGAATATTCTCAATGCTTTACTTATTATGTTTGTTAGATAGGTCTATCGATGCTTAGTGCTTCACTTAAAGATGAATGAATGTTAGATCTAACTCGGTGTTGTGTGTTAAGTGGTGAAAGTGTTTACGCTTTTTTTTTACTGCACTGATCCATATTAGGGTTTGTTATGCGATGTTAATAAAATCTAAAGAACTAATGCATATCACCTTCTAAGTGTGGCTAGAATACTCCGTGAAGTGTTATAATCACAGATCTGTGTCCCATCTTGGTTACAAACACCTGAGTCCTGTAACCCCCCTGCTTCTACCTCGGGTGAGACTTCACCTACTTCCCAGGTGTTGTCTAAAGGGACAGTAGTTAGGATTTTGTTGGTGCATTTTCAAAGCGTTGAACCCTAGGTTTTCCCATGTGCCAACAAATGGTTCTGTTTCCGAGACCTGAAACTGTGATTGTTGGGAACTGAAATAAAGAAAAGAGAAGCTTTGTGCATAGATCTGTTGTTGTAGTGTGCAGTACTCTACTTGAATTGAGAAGCTCTATGCTAAGAAAGAAACCTGATATGAAGAAAAGAGGTAAAACTTTGTGCTTTGATAAGAGTAAGATAAGTGAAAAAAATTGTTTCGAAAGCATGAATTTAGGTATTTTTAATATATTTTTTCCTAGTTTGAAGGCTAGGGAATAGTTGGAAGAAAGAGGTGATCTAAGTAAAGCTAATAGAAATGAAGAAATATATCTTATTCATATGCATAGAAATAATTTTTGGACTAATAAGTGGATGCAAGAACTTAGAAAGATTTTTTGCAGATTGCAGGCCCAACACTGTGATCCCAATGCGCAGTATAGGAGAGGTTGGGGAACATATAGAAGAAAAAGAGGACTAACACTGTGTTACAACTGTAGAATACTGGGACATATTTCTAAGGAATGACCTGGTACAGGTCCTATTTTTTTTTGTTGTAAAATTTTTGGTCACGAGGTTGAGGATTTCCCAAGGATGATTGCTAAAGTTGAAAGAATGAACATGAGACAAGAAAACTATGAAGAAAGTCAAGAGGCTAAAAGCATGTTAGAGAATCATAAAGAGAACAGATCAGAGGAAGTTCAGACTACATTAGGGTAGTTGAAAGAAACAATGAGTGATCACAAAGATGTCAGTTTACCAGACATCATGAAAGAAAAACAACGCATAAATGAAAGAAAATGAGACTTCGACATAGGCTGTGTCTTGGATGAGGAAACACAAGTGAATATTATGACAAAAGGAACTTGGCAAATTTTGGGAAAGTCTACTATGATACCTTCATTGGGAAGGATAGGCTTGTTTAAAGGTAATATGATAACCCTATGTGGAAGAGTTACTAATGTACCTATTATTATCCATGGAACATCGACTGAAGAGGAATTTGAAGTCGTTAAGTTTGTTATGAACATCGCCCCTTTCCCTCTTTTATTAGGAAATACTTGGATTGAGAAAGACCAGATCAGAAGGAAAGCATAGGAAGAAGCTATAGAAAATAAAAAGCAAGAACTAAGGGATTTCATATCTAGAAAAATAGATTGACTAATAGAAGAAGGAGAAGTTAAGTCGAAGCAACAAAATGCAAGAGAACTAGTTGTCGAGGTTTAAATAACGCAAGAAGGTTTTTAGGACCTATCCATGCAAGAAAGAAGAAAAAGAGAAGGGATATTAACTTCAAACCCTTTGGAAGCACAGTAGCAGTGCGAATTCGCTATGCTAGGAGAAGATAAGAATAAGAATGGAAAGAGGAATCCAGAAACTGTTAGAGAAACTCAGATTATAGGGAAGAAGGCAAGGAATATCAATAGAAATAAAGACAAGTTAGAAAATATATAGGAAGATAAAAAGAATAGATGGAAGACTTCACAGACTGGAACCTTGCAGGAGGCAGGTTCGCGGGATTTGAACCTCGCCGGAACAATATGACCATGCAGAATGGGACTTCGCCCCGACGAAGTTATATGACCGTTAGAGGCACCCTGACCATTAGAAAGACGCTCTAGAATGGCTAGGAAATGCATTTATGGGTGGATGGATCGCTTTTGGGATGTTGAGACTGTGCCATAATGCAAGATACTAGATATATAAAATATGCAGAACAGAAACTAAATGCTAGAAATAACAGAATAACAATATAATATCTAGCATAATCTTCACAATACACAGAAATGATATACGAAATAGCAACAGAAATAGCACTTGAACAGAATAGCACTTGATTCAGATAGCAATGTTCACAGGCCTCTTCGAGGGGGCAACCTCCAATCGAGCAGCGCTCTGTTACAATAATATCCAAGCTAGGGTTCTCATACCCTCGA
>JASDQU010103090.1:828263-866805 GCA_032191745.1 Picea mariana | reverse complement strand
CTACCACCTAAAATCCCATATGTTTGCTATTGACATGGGCGGTTGTGACATTATGTTGGGTGCAGACTGGCTAAGGACTTTGGGTCCCATTCTCATGGATTTTCAGAACTTAACCATGCAATTCGACCAAGAAGGCCACCAATATAAATTCCAAGGCATCGCTGCTGGTTCACCTGAGGTCATCAGTTCCCATCGCATGGAAAAGCTGCTCAAAAAAGGTCATTATGGCATCATTGCCCAACTCCATGCCATACAAGCCACAGAGACACCCCCAGTGCCCCAAGACATCCAAGCCCTCCTTTCTAAACATCAAACGGTATTTTCCACTCCCCAAGGACTCCCTCCTTCCCACGGTGTTCATGATCATTCTACTCCCCTTGTCCCAGGAAGCCTTCCCCCCAATATCCGTCCATATCGCCACCCCTTTGCACAAAGAAATGAAATTGAGAAAATGGTCCAGGAACTCCTTACTGCAGGTGTCATCCGTCCTAGTACGAGCCCTTACTCGTCTCTGGTCGTCATGGTACTGAAGAAAGAAGGTTCTTGGAGAATGTGTCCTGACTTCCGTGCTCTCAATAAACTGACCATCAAAGACAAATTTCCCATTCCTGTCATTAATGACCTCCTGGATGAATTGAGTGGCGCCCAATTCTTTACCAAACTTGATCTTCTCTCAGGCTATCACCAGATACGTATGAAAGAGGCCGGCATTCCCAAGACATCCTTTCGCACTCATGAGGGCCACTATGAGTTTTTGGTCATGCCCTTTGGCTTGTGTAACGCCCCCTCCACCTTCCAGAGCCTCATGAAACATGTCTTCCACCCTTTTCTCCTTCATTTTGTCTTAGTTTTCTTTGATGATATCCTCATCTATAGAAAAACCTGGACAGACCATTTTACTCATGTGGATCAAGTTCTCTGCCTACTCTCTCAGCACCAAATTTTCCTGAAACAGTCTAAATGTTCTTTTGGTGCCTCAGAAGTAGAATACTTGGGTCATCTAGTGGGAAAGGATGGTGTCAGGGTGGACCCAAAAAAGATTGAAGCTATGCAAGATTGGCCGCACCCAAAGACTCTCAAAAGCTTGCATGGATTTTTGGGCCTAACTGGGTATTATCGCAAGTTTGTTAAGAACTACGGAAAGATCGCAGCACCTCTCACGACTCTCCTCAAAAAGAACTCTTTCACTTGGACTCCACTAGCTTCTCAAGCTTTTCAAACCTTGAAGACGGCCATGTGCACCACTCTGGTTCTGGCCCTTCTCGATTTCACAAAGACCTTTGTGTTGGAATGTGATGCCTCAGGGAAAGGAATCGACACTGTCCTTATGCAAGAGGTTCGACCTTTGGCCTTCACTAGCAAGAAAATGTCTGAAAGGAATCTAGGCAAACCCATTTATGAAAAGGAAATGTTGGCGATTTTGCATGCCATTGAGTTGTGGCGTCCTTATCTTTTGGGGAAACACTTCCAAATTAATACCGACCATCAAAGACTCAAGTACTTTCTGAAACAATGCATTTCCTCCCAGGAGAAACAAAAATGGGTGACTAAGCTCTTTGGATATGATTATGAGATCATTTACAAGAAGGGCAAAGACAATGTCGTGGAGGATGCACTGTCCCAGAAATATGAAGATGAAGGATCCCTTTTTTCTCTTTCCTTCATTGCACCCGATTGGCTCCAAGCTGTGTGCCAGGAATGGCTTCAAGACCCCAAAAGTTTGCATCTGATCCAGTAATTGCATAACAAAGCTTCGACTCCCCCAAGGTACTCCTGGCTCCAGGATGAGCTTCGATACAAAGGTCGCTTGTATTTAAGTTAACAATCCAAGCTCAAATCCACAGTACTTTTTGAGCTTCATGCTACACCCACAGCGGGGCACTCAGGGTTCACAAAAACATATGACAGGGTCAAACATTCTTTTTTCTGAGATGGTATGAAACAGGACATCCGTAAGTTTGTCACTGAATGTGAGGTGTGTCAACGCAACAAGGGAGAAACAACCAAATCTTCGGGCACCCTCCAACTGCTTTCGATTCCCCCTACTATTTGGAAGGATATATCTATGGACTTTATTACATGCTTACCCAAATCAGGGAATAAATCAGTCATAATGGTGGTGGTGGATCACCTTTCCAAGTATTCTCATTTTTTCACTCTTCACCACCCATTTACTGCATCCACGGTGGTTCAAATTTTCATGGACCAGGTCTTCAAGCTTCATGGCATGCCGCACTCTATTGTTTCTAATCGTGACCCAACTTTCACAAGCAATTTTTGGCAAGAACTGTTTAAGCTACAAGGCACACAATTGCATCTCAACTCAGCTTATCATCCCCAGATGGATGGTCATACGGAAGTTGTCAACAAGTGTTTGGAAACATATCTGAGGTGATTTGGCTCTGAAAAACAACACCAGTGGGCTCAATGGTTACCCCTAGTTGAATGGTGGTACAACACTACATACCATACAGCCACTCGCATGACTCCTTTTGAAGCGGTATATGGACAAAATCCACCTTCAGTTCTCTCATACTTATTGGGTACCTCGAAGGTCCAGGCGGTTGCCCAAACACTTACAGTCTGAGACGATATTCTTCGTACCCTTAAAGAGAACTTGGTCATGGCACAAAATCGGATGAAGCAGCAAGCAGATCAAGGTCGCTCTGAACGTCAATTTGCAGAAGGGGGTCAGGTTTTTCTGCGACTGCAACCATATAAGAAAACTTCCCTCAAGGCTGAGCATTGTCAGAAGCTAGTGCCCAAATTTTATGGTCCTTACACAGTTCTCAAGCGTGTGGGACAAGTTGCATATCAGTTAGCTCTGCCCATTCAGTCGAAGCTACATCCAGTTTTCATGTTTCATTCTTGAAGAAGGTGATTGGAACCAGGTGCCAAATTCAAACCAACCTTCCATAGTTAGCTGAAGAAGGATCCATTTGGCTATAAGCAGAAGCAGTTTTGGACCAGCGTGAGCCTCGCCTGCGTCAAATAACCATCAAGGAAGTGCTTGTACAGTGGAAAGATATGACTCCAGCAGATGCCACTTGGGAACCAGCTACCATTCTGCAGCAGTTTCCACATCTCAAGCCTTGAGGACAAGTTTTCTTTTAAGGGGGCGGACATGTTAAGGTCCTAACCCACACATAGGTAGATCAATTTATTTGGATGTAATAAAGGTCAATATTAATAAGGCCTTTCAATAAAATAGAATAAGGCGGATGTAAGAAGACCTAATAGAAGCTTCCACTTCTAGAAGGATCTTCCTCTAGATGCTTCTCTTAATAGACATATTTAGTATAAATAAGGGTCGAGGATATGAAAACCCTAGCTTAGAGATTATTGTAACAGAGCGTTGCTCGACTGGAGGTTGCCCCCTCGAAGAGGCCTGTGAACATTTCTTTCTGAATCAAAGAGTTATTTCAGTTGTTGTTCTCATATTATTTATGTGTTATTGTGGAGATTATGCTGGTTATATTACTGTTATTCTGCCATTTCTAGCATTTTATTTGTGTTCTACATATTTATTATAGCTGGTATATTGCAGTGTTCCATGCCTATTATCAGCAAATGAAGGTTGTCATTGAATAATTTTCGTGCATGACACCACGCACCTTGCACCAGTACAGACCGATAGCCAAGTTCCATGCAGATCAACATTTTATCTATATCACTACACGCAAAGATGAGAGAAAGGATGAGTTACATTCATATTACAAGTTGACAGAAAAAGACATGGAGCAGATCATGAAGGAGTGGTCGGAGGAGTTCCTTGTACCGGTCAATGATGTAGAACTCTCCGACACTGACATCATAGGAATCCCCCTAGTCACCTGGGTCGAGCATGTCAGATATTCCAATGCGACAAAGAAGAAGAATAAAAAGGAGGAAGTTCAAAATATAGATATTGATGAGGAGGACAACACCTCTGAAGAAAATGAATCTGGATCGCTAGGAGGAGAAGATGAAGAAAATGGACAAGGAGGAGGGGATGAAGGAGAAAATAAAGGAGAAGGCAAAGCTACACCACCAAAAGATCCCCTTGCTGAAACAGTGACTCCGCAGAAGAGGAAGGTTTCTCCATAGAAACCTTCAGCAAGAAAGAAGACGTGCGATAGCAGGGCCCAGCCGGAGGCCACAATTACAGAGGATGATATTAGTCTAGTCCTCAGAGCCATGGAGGATGCATCTAAGGATCTCTTGCAGAGATATGGAGCAAAGCAGGAGGAGTTGTATGAAAGGGTCGAGAAAGAATTAAAGGAAATAAAACAGGCTATTCGATCTGTCTGCACAGTTCCTACTGTGTCGTCCTCATCGAAGACTGGAGAATTGGGGGATGAACCAACCCAATTAAGAAGGCTAGCAGATGCGACAGAGGGTCAACTTCAAAAAATCCAAGAAGAAAAGGAGAAGGCTACAAAATCCTTGAAACAGGAAAAAGAGGAAGTCTTAGAGAAATTTTGAGTAGTGTGGTACTGTGTAACCACCTATGAAAATGAGAAAGAAGAGTTTCGGTCGATAATACAAAAGGAGAAGGCAGAGCTTCAAAAAGAAAAGGAACAGTTGCTTGCAGAATGAGCTACAGTCAAAGAAGTAGTGAATAGAGCATGTTTCTTTGTGCCAGGCTGGGCACAAGAGGAATAGGAGTTAGTCGAGGTTCAAGTGGTGAATATCGTTGAGACCATCCAACAGCTTCAAGTGAGGATACAAGAGTTGGAGGTCCAATCAGTACCAATCAATCCACAGGAAGTAAACAATCAGAGGGAGGAAACTGCCAAGAATGCAGTAATAAGGATAAGGGACCTCACCTCAGAGTGAAAATAGTTAAGCGATAGAAGCATGTAGACTTACGAATGCCTCACAGAATATCCAAATCTAAGGAAACTGGAAGCACAGTTACTGGAGGCATAGTAGCAGGCACTGTCAATACAGGCACATATGAAGATACCCATTGTGGTAGAAAGAATGAAGATATATAAGGAACAACGTGCGGTACAGTAGGAGATTACTACCATACAGGGTAGGGTAATGGAAGTCGTGCAGAAGCTACAAACTATGCAGGATGAAGCCTGCAAGGTGTTTGAAGAAATTGAGGGACAAGGCTCACAAATGGACCGAGTGGTTGCGACAGCGGAACAACACCTAGAAGAGCCTGTTATAGAGCAGATGATCCAAGAGCTCATTGAGTTGGAGGCTCAGGCAAAGCAACAAGTTGAGGCAGCCCAAGTGAATCTTGAGGCATTTGATGTAGCATTTCCTAGACCTGAGTGACTCGGGACGAGTCACAGGTGAGTGTTGGGGGCTTGTTGGCCCTCGACCAAGTTTTGATGAAATATTGGTCAGTTTTGACCACTTTTTGGACTTTGACGTAGTGATCAAGGAAGGAGTGCCCAGGAAAAGCTAATATCGCGGATCTCACTTGTTTTGTGGGCTTTGTGGACCCAGCAAGGGGTTCATTAGGGTTTTTGTAATGGGTTATGGGATGTTGGCCCATGGGTTTACCCATGATTAGGCCTTATTGTAAAAGTATAAATAAACAAGAATGTATGATAGGGAGAGAGACTTGGAGAGTGAAGTCTGAGTCAATAAGTGCAAGTAGTTCTGAGTTCTTTGTGCAACAGAATGTGTATGTAAGGCTTTGTGCTCGATAAAGGAGTTGGCTTTGTGTCTTGACCTGATTTTGGGAAGTAGGATCTGGTGCTCAGTGCGTAGATCTCCTATCCTCTGCAAAGCTTGTCTCTATGGATTAGTGCATAAGAGTGGATGAATGTAATATATTAATGAAAAATAAAGAAGACGAAGAAGTTGGTGGATGTAGCCCCACATTTGGGTGAACCACGTATATCTTGTGTCTTTTGGTTGCTTTGTATTGTATTGTTTATTCTATGAATATGCTTAGTGCTTTTCTTATTATGTTTGTTAGATAGGTATTTTGATGCTTAGTGTTTCACTTAAAGATGAATAATTGTTATATCTAACTCAATTTTGTGTGCTAAGTGGTGGAAGTGTTTACGCGTTGTTGTTACTGCGTTGATCCATATTAGGGTTTGTTCTGCAATGTTAATAAAATCCAATGAACTAATGCATATCACCTTCTAAGTGTGGCTAGAATACTCTGTGAAGTGTTATAATCATATATCTGTGTCCCATCTTGGTTACAGACACCTAAGTCCTGTAACCCCCCCTTATTCTACCTCAGGTGAGACTTCGCCTGCTTCGTAGGTGCTGTCAAAAGGGCCAGTAGTTAGGGTTTTGTTGGTGCATTGTTGAAGCATTGAACCCTGGGTCTGCCCCTGTTCCAACAGTCAGGTTCATTTTCCCGTGTTTCATCATCATTTTCTTGCTGAGATTCTACATCATCATCCTCTTGTTGATATTTTATATCATCATCTTTTTGTTGAGATTTTTTATCAAATCCTTGGGATATGCCCTTCATTAGATCATCCATTTTTACATTTGCACGTTCCACTACTTTTAGTAGTCTGATATTATAACATATGTATGCCTTTTTATTCGATGAGTATCCTAAGAATATTCCTTCATCAGATATTGGGTCAAACTTTTCTAGGTTATCTTCATCATTATTTATGTAAGATTTACTTCCAAAAATTCTGAAGTATTTTACAGAGGCTGGCCTTCCAAACCATAGTTCATAAGGGGTTTTGTCATGATTGGGTCTCAACTGAGCTCTATTAAGTATGTGAATTGTTGTGTGGATTGCATCTCTCCAAAATTGGTCTGGAATTTTGGCTTCATTTAGCATAGTTCTTGCAACTTCTTGAATTGTTCTGTTTTTCCTTTCTACCACTCCATTCTGTTGAGGAGTCATGGGAGCTGAAAACTGTCTTTTCATACCATGATTTTCACATAATTGAGTGAACTCTTTAGATGTGAATTATCCTCCATTGTATGATCTTAGACACTTAATTTTTAGATCTCTTTCATTTTCTACAAGAGCCTTATATATTTTAAATTTCTCAAAGGCTTTTGATTTTTCTTTTAAAAATAAAACCTAGGTCAGTCTTGTGTAATCATCAACAATCAACATAAAATAATGTTCACCATAAGTGTTTTTGGTTTTGGTAGGTCCACATAGATCTGTGTGAATAAGCTCTAATGTTTTAGTTGTGAAATGCTCTTTTGTTTTGAACCTACCTCTTGTTTTCCTTCTTATTTGACAATGTTTACAAATAGGATCTGAAGGATTAATCACTTTTGGCATGTCCCTAACTACTTATTTTTCATTGGCTTTGATCAAGTTGTCAAAGCTTAAATGTCCCAACCTTATATGCCATAGCCAAATTTCATCTAATTGTCTTAATCAACATTTTTCTTCTTCTTCTATATCGAGGATGTACACATTACTAGATGTTCTTGGTGCAACTGCCACTGGTTTTTCAGTGTCCTTTTTTTTGTTTCACATTTTTTGGAATCAAAAGTAAGTATGTGACCCTGATCACAAGTCTTACTTACACTTAGAATACATGGTTTGAGATTTTCTACCAAAAGTACATCTTCTTCTTTGGTTTTATTATTTCCTAAACCAACAGTGCCTTTTCCCAGTATCTTGGCTGGCATATTATATCCAAAAGTTACTTTTCCTTTTCCTTTCTTATTTAACTTGAGAAATTTGCTTTGATCTCTAGTCATGTGTTTGGAACATCCACTATCTGTATACCACTGACACTCTTGATTTCTCGCATATAATTCTACATTGCACTCTGTATGCTTTTTCTTCCATTCTTTTTTATTGTGGGGAATATTTGTCTTTTTATCATATTTTGGAAATCTACAATCACTTGTTTTATGACCATAGTTGTTGCATTTTTGGCATTCACTATTGAAATCTTGCAAAGGAGAAAATGAGTTATAGTCTCTCTTTTCTTTATTGTACTTGTTGTTCTTATATCTTTGGACATTTCTATTATTGTATTGTCCATAAGCTTTGCAGTGTATTGCCTTATGTCCAAAATTATTGCAAGAGTAACAATACCCGATGAATAGATATTTATTAGGGCAATTCCTTCTGGTGATTGTATTATTCATGTTATTTTTTACTTTAGTAGGGAATTTTGATTTCTGTTTATGTGGAATAGTGTTCAATGGTATCATATATACCTTACTATCTTCTCTTCTTAAGGAGCTCTTTAGAGCATCTGCATAACTAATTGGTCTTTTGATAGATCCTTCTAATGTAGAAGTTGAGTCTTGGGTGTATCCCAAACCAGTCTTGTTGTTTGGTGACCTTTGAATACTGAGAATTTCATCCAAGATATTTGAACTATTTCAAAAGTTTGATCTCTTCTTTTCTTTCTCAAGTTCACTTTTTAGCATCTTAATCTCAGCTTCTAGTTTCTCACATGATTGTTTTTTATCACTAAGTTGTTTTAAACTGACTTCTACAGTTTTATTAGCTTCCAAGAGCTGGGAATTCAAATCATTGATGGTCTGTTCTGACTCCTTGATGGTTTTGTAAACTTCTCTCTCTCTCTCTTGATTTAGTAGCTTCTTTAATCTCTAGAATCTCTTTTCTTAGTACCCTGTTTTGTTTTTTAGTTTTACCTAGTTCTTTAATTACACTAAGGATTTATTCTTCGAAGTTCCCTTCTTCTTATGAATGTTTATCATCTTGAGTTTTCATTCTCATAAACAAAAGCTCTGAATTTTCATCTTCACTCATGTCTGAAGAGTTGATGTCTTCTTTGGAGTAGAAGTTTTTCTTTTTCTTATAAAATTTCTTCTTGTATTGGGTTTTCTGGTTGTGAACTTCTTCATCATTTTCCTCATGCTTGGAATACGGACATTTGTTAGAAAAGTGTCCAATTCTGCCACAGTTGAAACATTTGAAAGGTAAATTTCCTTTATATTTTCCAAGTCCTTTCTTGAGTTTCTTTATAAAGTTGGCCTCTTGTACATCTGATATATCTAATAACTTATCATTGGTCTTTTTCTCCTGCCTCATCTTTGTTTTAGATGTTTTAAAGGTTGTTTCATATTTTGTTGATTTATCATTCCCTATTCTCATTTCATATGCTGTAAAAATTCCATGAAGTTGATCAACTGTGAGTGTGCTTAGATCAGATCTATCTTCAATTGTATAAATCTTTGCATCATATCTCATCGGTCCTTAGTACTTTTTTCACAACAAGTTTATCTGTAATTCCTTCTCCTACTGCTCTGATTGAATTAGCCACTTCATCTACCCTATGAAGGTACTCAACAATATTTTTTGTTTCTTTCATTTTTAGATTTTCAAACTAAGCTCTATAGGTCTGTAGTTTGGCTTCCCTGACTTTGTCATCTCCTTCATATAGAACCTCCAGTTTGTCCCAAATTTCTTTGGCCGATTTACAATGCATAACCTTTACACAGATAGAATTTGTCAACCCTCCTAGAATTTCATTAATTTCTCTTGAGTTGTTATTGCAAATTTTATTTCCTGCATTATCTTTGGGTGGAGTAGTTGGTGCAGTGTAACCATCTACAACAGATTGCCAGACATCAAAATCAAGAGACAACAGGAATTTTTTCATTCTTATTTTCCATATAGCATAGCCTCCTCCATTGAACAATGGTGCTTTGTTGTTAGACATTCCCTCTTGTTGATCCATCTTTAGGATCTACCTTCTAGTTGTTAGATTGTTCTGAAGGCACCTACTCCGATACTAATTGTTAGAATACGGGGGGGGGTGAATCAGTATTACCCCTTTTTCACAATTAGTAGTTACTTTTTATATTTTATTGATTACCACAATGAATCAATAATGAATTGTATGAAAAATCAATTATATAAATATATTTAACAGGAATTGCAAGTTTTTATAAAGAATAGTGAAGTACAATAATCCTTTTTAGAGCACCAACTCTAGGAGACACACATACCCTTCTTCATGGCACCAACCCTAGGAAGCACCAACTCCCTCATATTTAGGGAACCAACCCTAGGAAGCACCAACTCCCTTGTATTTAGGGCACCAACCCTAGGAAGCACCAAATCCCTTGTATTTTACAATTTGCTTGGTAAGGATATGAATCCTTCCATGCTCCTCCCTTCCACCCTCACTTCATAAGAACCAACGGTTATTCTTCTTGAACTCTTCTTTTTTTTTATCTTCTTATCTGGACTGTAGAGACACATTCTTCTCACCACTCTTTCTTGTTTATATACTCTTCCAACTTGTGTGAGTTATGAAACATTGTGTCCCTTTGTTTGGACCATCGCACCTCTTCATTTTAACAATAACAATAATCATTATTAATATTCAAACATTATTGTTAATTATTTAATTCAGTGAGAGTGCTTTTCATAAATCGATCACAGGTATGGATCGATTTATTTTTAACTCAATTCCATGTTTCTACAAATATTGTAGAAATCGAGTTCTGCGGAGAAGCTTCCTTCAAACCATTTACATGTGACCATATGCACAAAACCGCGAGATTATTAATTTAAGTGATGCCTCTTATTTTACTCTTATTTATTTATTCCATATGACCACAGGTGGTGACCAGGCGCCAGGCCAAGCGAGTGATTTATCAAAATCAAATATCACATTTTAATGTCACGATGAGATGGACGGTTCTCATTTACTTCGAAACTTTGGATATTGGTGGCTCCTAGACTCTGGAGTAGCAATTCCTTTAAAGTGATTACCTACCAAAAAAGTCATAAAGTAGTGGTGACCGCTTGCTATCGGTTAACACCTCCACTTACGCTATCCTTCCACTATGCTTGATCATCAATTGGGAACACTCCTGAATTAGATCAACGGTTAGCGTTAACTTCAGCCTTCGTCTCTTCAGGGGATTTATTCTACACACACCTTCAATATTCCGAAGTTCATTTCACCGAAGTAGATCAGATGGTTGGATTTCACTTGCACGATAAACGGTTCTCGATCATTTTGGAACTTCAGGACTCTAAGCATTTTTTGGTGGTGAAACTCTTGAAGTACATACTCCCAGAGTGATGTAACTTATTGATGTCACTTGTTGATGTGGCACTGACTAAGTGGCTTCCACATGTTACTTAAATTCGTGACTTATAGATACCTAAAATGCCAACTGCACTTTGACACTTGTCATCATCTGATTGCACCACGTGTCCTTGTTGACGTAATCTTGTTGACATGGATCTCCTCATGTGGCACATGTTCTTCTCCTGGATATAACGGTTTTCCTAACTCCCGAAATGTATCTCAGATTGACGGCTGAGAGTGATTTCAGAACTTCGGCCTTCGGGTGAACTCATATGTTCTTAATCCTTTTTCATCGAAGTGGTCAACACCAAAGTTGACCACTGCTATCTTGGCACACTCTGAATAGATCAGGGGTCAAGGGGTTTTCCAGATCTGGCGGTTAACAGGATTTCGTGACTCCAAAACTTTGGCCTTGGTATTTTCTCATCCTATCCTTCCACTTTACTCGATCCAATGGTTAGTATATTATCCAAAGTGTTACTCAGATCGAAAAACTCATTTCCACTTCGGGACTTCGGCCTTTAGGTAATATTACTTGTTCTCAACCCTTTTTTGTCGAAGTGTTCAGCGTCGGAGTTGACCACGATCCTAATCCAATAGTCATTGTATATTCTCCAGATCCAATGGTCCTCATTCACTTCAGGAATTTGAGGCTCCAACCCTCGTCTTTGCTTATCCTATCCTTATACTTGCCTTGATTCGACGATCAGTGTGGATTGTGGAACCATAACTTGTACTTGGTTTAGCCCGTCACCCAAACTCTGCAATTTGAAGCTTATTGCTTGTTGGTGGATAAACCACATTCGTCAATCTTTGAATCAATGAGATATGATAGTCTAGACTAATTGCGGTATTGGAAATAATGCATTGTTTAATTCTCCCTTCGTKCTCTGCAATTAATCCTTGCCTTTGATCTGGCACTTGCATATCCAACGGTCTAGGTTTGTCCCATGGAGATTTCAATCCTGATCATGTTTATGCAATGTGCTTTCCCTTCTGAGCTTCATGTGCATCATCAGATGTTAACATCAATGACAATATTTCCAACAAACCCTTCCCACTAACTCTTTCTAAGCTTATCATAGCCTTTCACATTAGTCATTCCAATAGCCTTCAAAAGACTTGTTACTAACTTCTCTTATTTGCATAGGAGAAGTTGACATTTAATTTTTCAATTTTGACTTATGAGCGCCTTTTTAATCCATTTCTTCCCTGAATTTCACCAGATTTCCTACCATAACCATGAACATACTTTCGTCATCGGATGATGATATTCCACCAAGCATCTTCTCAATTGAATCCTCGGGTAGTTCAATATACTCAGACAAATTAATTATGTATCAATTATGTTTTATCCTTAGACTGATCCCTTCTCCATATTTTTGTTGTAGGTTCAAATATGTCTCTGAGAAAGAAAGAAGTTGGTAAAGCGTCAACCACCGAGGCCTCTGAAAGTATCTGACAGACTGAATATGAACCTAAAACTCCTAGATCCATGTACAAAGACATTTTTAGACACCTAGAAAAAGAAGGAGAGGCACTCAAAACTCAAATGAGGATATGTGTACCATATATTCAAAAAGAAGAAATTCTTCACCGATGTCGAAGACCAAGATGAACTAAGAATCTTTGAGAACATCAAAATATCTAGAATTTTCACAGTGGAAGCCAGTGTTTTTTTGTTCTATTGCATCATTTCCATCACATTGATCTTGAAGAACATAGATTTAAGGAACATATATGTTTATAACACTATAAATTAACCCATAGCATCATTTTGGCCTGAATACCTAGAAAAATGCTACCACCTCGAAAAAGGGACTAAAAATCTAGACAACAAGCTTCTCGATGAGTTTGAATACACACAACCTCACTAAGGAGGCCTTATCAGTACATGGTATCCATGCTATGTAGGCTATACAGGGAACTAGACACCTCCCAAGTCTCTCTATCATACATGCCAGTGATCTATTACTACGCAGATGAAGGATTTTCTTTCAACTGGGATGAAATTGTGTCAGCCAACCTGGAAAATTCTACAGCTACAATTGTAGAAGCCTAGTCGGGAACCTTCCTGAGTTTCCACATGTCTTCCTATCTCTTGGACATCATGTTCATTACACACCAATATCTGAAGATGGGGTGCAAATGGAAGAAATCAGACAAATCCATTCACATCTACTGCAAATTTCTCTAGGAGCACAAATACGGGACAAAATATCAGAATATTTGTGAGAACTTCTTGGCTCCTATGTACGCATTTATATTCTTCACACCATCCCCATCCATGACCAACAAAGAAATAACTATCGTAAAAAGGATCAAGGATTGGTACCTTATGGAGCATTGTACTTATATTAGAGTGTACGGAGCCAAAAAAATCCCCCCATCTCCTCCCTCGATTTGTACTGGAAAAATTGGTACTTTAGAAGGTGGCCTATCAGATAATAATCCATGAAGTGGGAGGAATGTTATATCTAGGAAATATGACAATATGGCCCCCACTCCCCATGTATGTCAGGCTCTACTCATTCTCGAACATCAAGAAAGAATAAGAATAATTTAGCACCCTGATCTTGTACCATTTTGGAGAGGCGAGGTTCAGGAGACATGACCTGAAAGGAGTCATAAAAGACCATTTCAATAAGGTAGGTTTTTCTTGGGAACACACGATAGATGTTTGGGAGGAAGAGGAGGTAAATTTCAATGCAATAAATTACAATGATGTCACCTTCAAGGGACGAGGCACACCCATTGGAAGGATTGTGGATGAAGAAAAAGAATGAGAGAAATATAGGAAGAAATTAGAGGAGGAGGTAGCAGGTAGAATGTCTCTCATTTCCACTTCTACACATTCAAGATCAACAAAGGAAGAAGAGACACTAG
The DNA here is from genome assembly GCA_032191745.1 of Picea mariana. Classification (NCBI taxonomy): domain Eukaryota; kingdom Viridiplantae; phylum Streptophyta; class Pinopsida; order Pinales; family Pinaceae; genus Picea; species Picea mariana. The sequence continues at coordinate 852,940 of JASDQU010103090.1, read as the reverse complement.
CTAATAAAAAGAGGAGGAAAAAAGAGAAGGTTCAAAAGAAAAAGAATGACATTGCTGAGAAAAAGAGAAATATCATTGAAGAATCTAAGGCTAAAGCTAAAGCAGAGGCTACAACAAAGAAAGTTTCTTGGAAGGAAGTCAAGAAAAAGGAAGTAGTAGAAAAAATAGCAGCAACAACAACGAAAGAAGTGGTAGAAGAGGGGAATAGGGTAGTAGTAGATAAAGAAGAAGAGGAAGAGAAGAGGAAGAAATATGAAGAATACAAGAACTAGGAGACAATCCCAAGGGACACTACTATTCCTGAGATATCTACAGTCGATGCTAGCGGACTTAATTTGGGACTCGGTATTCCATTTAGGCCAAATGATGTACCTGACCTCCAAAAGCTCGTTTATGACAAAGAATCGGACCGAAATATATAAGAAAAATAAAAGAGGGTACCCATGTCAGGAGGAAACCTGATTTCAGTCATTACATGGACCCCCATAACTGAACATGTCGGCAAATATCTAGTAGCCATAGCCTCAGTTGCCTCCACTCTTTGGAGTGCCATTGGGGATAATGTTAGGAATATGTATCATAAAAATATGATAAATTAATAAAGGATTAAGGAACTCGAGGATAAAATTAAATAGGTAAAGGTAGACAAAGGAAGCCTTCATAGTTTGAAGAATAACATAGAAAAAGTAAGAACTAAGCTAGAAGAGGCCTTAATTGACATGTATGTGCACTTGAATATGTTATAGGACTTAGTTGCTACTATCATGGAACAACATAAAATGATGCAAACCAATCTTGCACAATTCAACAATATCCAAGAGGGGTTGAACAACATCGATACGTGGATCGTAAAAAACCCAAATACACCGATAGAGCTCTATCACCCCTCCGCTAAAGAAAGGAAAACCGACATCTATGCACTTGACCGTTATCTTCTCTTAGGGAAAAGGCAGACAAATATATTATCGTCTCGATGGAAATTTGTTCACTCCTACATAAAGTAGCATAAGAACTACTCAAGTTGTGTCTATCACCCCAGCTAGAAGAGCCTAGAAAAAACCTTATAATAGAGGAACTGGATGACAAGGTACAAGATAGCACCAGTCATAGACAAGGAGACACCAAAGCAACCACCTTAGTGAAAATGGATCTCATATAACAAAACTGCATCCAACCAAAAAATCTCCACACCATGGTTCAGGCATTCATGAAAACATTGTCGAAAGATATGAAGACCCTTGATGACAATGTAGTGATGCATGAATCCACCATTGAAGGACTTATATATCATAGACTCTTTTCTTTGTATGATCAGTTGGAAATTTGAGTATCCTACCTCCACGATAAGAATACATAAAAATAAAAAATAGAAAATTTGAAGTTGCTATTATCTATCCCCTATTTTCTTAACTATTCTCAATTTTGCCTTTTCTTTATACACTTGTCATCAAGAAGAGGGATATGAACAATTCTGTAACAAATTCTTTAAAAGAATACAAATAATCAAAAAACAACTACGAAAATAAGTATAAATAGGAGAAGAGGCCCATTTTGAAGAGGCTCTTCAAGCATTGTATAAACTCAAGAACTGATTCAAGGACATATACTGTGTTGATAAATATTGAGAATCCCTCATGACCAATTTTCAAAAGGGAGAAGAACTTGTGTGTGTGTGGAAAATTTTTCTATGAACTTATTCAAGTAGAGTGTATGTTGATCACATGGACTGTAATAACATTTTTTGTTGATAAACTAATCTAATGCATACTATGTTATTTTACAGTATTTTTATTCTTTCTTGTATCTTCAATACCTGAGCTCATGAGTTGTGAATGTATATAGAGATATAATTTATAATTTTCTTGTTATATGTATTTATTCTCATGTTTCTAACTTTTCACCTTCATTTCAGATACCTATGTGGGGTTCTTGACAAATATTACTTTCATTCACAACTCATTTGGTTACCATAGTCTGCTCCTAGCTAGGATAGGGTAAGATAGATTATCAATAGAGTATATTTATTCTCATACATAGTATTCATATACATATTTTCATTGCATAACCATCCACTTTCACCCTCATAACTAGAAATGGTAGTCAAGCCAAATTCTTGATGGGTCTCCTAAACCAAACAGTGTATAGTCTGATTGGGACTATGCGTTGGGGATTAACCCTTACTGTTGTCAAGTGAATTCTTCCTCATCAACAGAGCATTATTTAGACCATAGAGGAATGAATTTGACTTTTATACATGTTGTGAATCTCTTAGAAAAACTTAAAAAAAATAAACTTATTCATGATGAGAAAAAGAAAAACTAAATTGAAACCGAAGGTGATGAATGAGTACTAGTGGCTAATATGGGCCACCCAATCACATCTTCCACTAAAAATGGATTTGATGATGGAGTGAGAGGAAAAAAAATGCAGTGGGAACACTAAATCAAGGAGATGGTAACACTTGATCACGGTGCTACAAGATCCATGATAACTTTGATTTTGGCTAGGTCTACCTTGATACCTACACTAGAAATTTGATGCCCAAGAAAAATACCTTATTTTGATAACATCCTGCATTTTTCATTACTTAAAGCAAGGAAAGCTTCCTGGCATCTAATCAAAATGTTTTACAAATTATCAAGTGCTTCGTTAAAAGTATCGCCATAGAAAGAAAAATTATCCATATAGATTTATACACATTCATCAATTAAATTAGAAACAATATGTAATACTTCCAATTGGAATGTGGCAGTATAATTGCATAAACCAAAAGGAAAAACTATATAGGAAAATTTTCCCCACGGGCATGTGAATATGGTATTTTATTGGTATTCCGTTGCAATCTGTATTTGATTATACCCGCCAAAACCATCTAGGAAGGAAACATATTGTTTTTTTGACAAGGTTTCCAACACCTCATCAATAAATGGCAATGGGAAATAATCTATCAAGGTTTCTTTATTAATATCCCTAAAGTCGACACATATTCTCCATTTAGCATTTTTATTGGGAATTATCACAAGTGGTGAAACCCACTTGCTATCAAAGATTGGGTATATGAAGTTGGAATTAAATAATTTTTGGAGTTATTCCTTCAAAATATCATTTAAAGCGGGGTTCATGTGGTGTTGTGGATGTCGAACGAGTCTAGAATTCTCTTGAGTATAGATATGGTGTATGCAAGTATCAGAGGGAATGTCATGCATGTCTTTTTAATCCTGTGCAAATGGACTAGATTATTCTTGTAGCACCCAAATTAATTTTTCTTTTAGGTCTTGGTCCACTTGTGAGTTAATGTTCAAAAATTTACCTGGTCTTATCTCAACATGAAAAATGTAAGGGAATGAACTTTATTTAATGGCTAACACAGGAAAGGAATATAAACTTTCCAAATCACAATTTTCCTGAAAAACATTGCTAAAGATGAAATTATATGGAGAGGATAATTCAGGATATTGTGCATCATCGGTGGTGGAGATGAATTGATTTAGAAAATTATCTTCGGTTTTTTCTTTCAACCCCCTAGATTGTTTGATGGTTAAAAGAGGTTGTGTGATTTTTTCGTATTTGTAGGGTTCTTCTATCCACAAGGGATCTTCTACTATTGGTTTTGCAAGTGGATAGAGGATATGTTGCTTCATAGATTCCCCATTTGATATAGTCATTTCTCCGGATCTACAACCAATGAAGGATATGGTTGTATCTAACCAAGGTATCCTAAGAATCAATGGATGAACCTCCATGGTAGTCTTAGTCTGAATAACCAAGAAGTACATGGGGGTATTCCCATGAGGCCAGGGTGACAATGACATTGTCTAAAACACCGACAGGATTTATTTAGGATCTATCAACTAGCTCTAGCACTGTGGGCATAGGTTGGAGGTCATCTAATTGTAACATTTCCATAGTTATAAGAGTCATAACATTTATTTTTTCCCCTAGGTCATTTAGCGTGTTTTTCAAGGGAACATTGTCGATGTGGACAATGACTATCGGGTTTCCAGGATCAACATACTTCTCCACTACATTTCTCCATACATTAGTTCAACTAATTGACCTATGACTTTAATTGTAGGGGGGTATTTCCTTTTTCTCACATGTTTCTTAATACATAATTTCCTTATGGTATTTGCATAAATAGGCACATCTTTAATTTGTTTTAACAAGGGAGTTTTCACACAAACATTTTTCAGTTATGTTTCCAAGTCGAATTTAGGTTGGACCACATTTTTTTCTAAGGCCAACCTCTCTTGGAAAGGAGGTGTTTTGGGTGCCTAAGGTTGATTTGAATTCAAAATAGGAGATGTTTGTGTGGTGTTGACAATCCTATCGGAAGGGGGGTCATCATTAGATGTTTGGATAGGAGTTTCCTCCTCTTCAAGTTCTTCTTTAATGAAAACTATGGGGTTTTCTTTCTGCAAGACCTTTCTTGACCTTAAATGTATGTTTTTCAAGGGTACTGGGGTGATCACGTAAGTTGGAAAGATCTACATATTAGTATTGAATACATGTTGAGAGGTGTTATTATTTGGATTGGGAACCAACTGAGTGGGTAGTTGTGTTGATCTTGGAGGGTTTTGAGGTACAAGTAATTGTAATTGTTGTGGCATTTAAGGAATTGTTGGTTGTGATGGATTTACTTGTTCTTGCATTGGAGGTTAAGGTGGTGTAAATTGTGGATAAGTGCCATAAGGCATTGAATTTTTTTGTGGGGAAATATTTCCATAAGCATTCCCTCGCCAATTTTGTTGCAAAGGCTGGTTTTGGGTAGGCTACCAAGTCATCAGAGCATTCTGTTGTTGAGAATAAGCATTATAAGATGCATAAAGTTGTAATGAAGAGTCTTGTGCCATACCTTGTGGGGGTAGTTGCCAAGGCCTTATTTTTGCATATTGAAACGATGGTTGAGATGTCCCATTAATTTTTCGGTAGATAGCTTGGAGTCCCGGAAATGAGGGGTAGTTTTCTATATCATGATTATCTGCACAAATAGCACAAATTTTTACATTATCCAATGGAAAATCTTGTTAGGTTCACCTTTTTTTCATAAAAACCATCATGCACACTCTCTTTTTACCACGCCTTTCCTCCATTTTTGGAATTTTTGTATCTATTTTAACTAAACCTGCGAGTAATAAAGGATGAAAAAGATAATTGTTAGTTGGCTTCTATTTTTTATTTAATAAGCAAAATTGTCAAATTTTTAGTTTTTTACTAGCATTATTACTAAAAATTATTTTTTCCAGTATTTGCTCCGAGCTTAGCATATTTGCAAGATGAATCAAAGAAAAAGGGCATATGGGTTTTGTTCATAGAATTCACACCATGGATCGTGAGATTTTGGAGCATGGGAAATGACTCAAAAGTCACAAGTCAAATTTGGTCAACACACACCCTCCATAATGAAGAAATATGACAACAAGAATAAAGATTCGATTTCTTCATGATTCATGGAGAAATTTGCTCATCTGAAGTTTGATATAGCATTCATAGGTGGTCATTCAGATATGTTATATGTCCAAGAGATTTTTTAGGCTAGATCAATTATGTTTTCTTATGTATAAATATGTCAAAACTTCAAGGCATTTGGGGAGTCAAATTTGGGAAACTTATGAACATATTGTAGCTGAATTTTATCAATAGAAAGACTCTAGTTTTCTCCATTTTATTTGTTGATTCTGTGCATGAGCCGAATCTTGGAAGGGCCCCCTTGCAATGGCCTGTGTTATAGTTGTACATTGTTGTACAAAGGTTTTATTTGTTATTTCTTCATTTGTTGTTTGTTGGTAAGTATTTTATTGTTTTTTTTTATTTAATAGTTCTTTCATTTTCAGTTTAGCTGCAGAGATTTTCTCTTTTGAAAATTACATTTAGAATTAATCTTAAACATCCTCTTAAATTCATAATCTTCATAAGTCAATAGGAGTGTTCTTTTGAAAGTCATGAATTTCATGAAAAATTTCTTTTACAGCCTGTTTTCCCACCATTGAAGACTATGATATATTTGGTTAAAGAGATTAGATTATTTTGCATTTAAATTGAATCCTTCATCATTTTTTAATCATAATTATTTTATATTTTCCTTTGCAATCTTTTCTCACAGTTCAATAGAGTATTGTTGTAGGAAGCCTCCTCTTGTTGAGTTATTTAAAATTCACAATCATCAAAGTACCATTGTAAAGAACTCTACGCTTTACAATCAACACTTTTACCATTGAAATTGTGATAGCAACAACTCATCACTGGTGGAAGAAAACTTCATTCTACAATCTTATTTTTTACCAAATAAACTGTGGATATTAAGTTGGAGGAATTTAGAATTATTTGATTGTTTGTAATTTTCTTTATTATATGCATGAAAATTATTTTAAAATTCGTGGTTAAGTTGAGTCTTTTCACGGAGATTGTTTTCATTCCTTTGAGAAAAATTCCCTTTGTGGCCCAATTTTCTACCATTGAGGTTGTGAACATTTGAAGGAGTAGTTCTTGTTTCTTTTGAAAATTAGTTTATAAAAGTATTTTGTAGAGTTCCTTGGAAGTGTTATTTTAGAGTTACGATTGATTTTAAAACTAGTATCTTCACATATAGTGACGTGCCTCTAACATTACAAACCCTGGTTTGATACTTTAATGTCCTAGTTTATGCAAGTGAATTAGTGAGTTGACTTTTTTGGCATCATTGTTGGGCAGGAACAAAAGGAATTAGTTTTGAAATATTTTATATTTGCATGAATAGATTTAGTCATCTGTGGTTTTCATGAATAGACATAGGNNNNATCAGTTGTCACTATGCTTAAAAAATTATGCCCATTTTAAACTCTTCACAGAACACTCAATGACGATCACAATGATGCAAGGAAGTAAGCAATAGAATATTAAACTTCAATCACACACATGAAATACACAGAGACAAATATTTTATGAGGAAACCCATAAAGTGAAAAAACTCTTCTTCATGATATGATAAGTAATATTTATTTTCTTTACATTATCATTCTTATGAGATCCAACTCCTCTTGAGGCTACAACCTCTATTTTACAAGCAGCAAATTGCTGAGAGCACCAACTCTCTGGTTTCTCTAACACCCACTAGAAGGAAGCACCAACTCCCTGAGTGTTTTGGCATCAACTGGATAGAAGCACCAACTTCCTGTCACATAGGCACCAACCTGTATAACAGAGAACAATATTTCTCCCTTGCACCACCCTGCCACCCTAGTTTTTTTGGCTGCAACCAGATGGAAGCTACAAATCCCTGTGTTCAAGCACCCAATTAAAACTTTGAGGACACCATTCCTCCCTAACACCTCCCAACCACCCTAAAATATAAATATTTTCTTTTTATAACTTTATCACAGTGATATAGAATTTATCTATGACTTACCAGTCTCATCATTATTCTACTATGTTTCTTCGCTCCTGCATTCGTGTCTCCCTACTCACATGAATCGCTCCCAACAACATCCGCCAACTCTTCTTTGTTCTGTGTTTTTATACTCTCTGTGCACCTTCACTTCCTTTGCACAATCCCTCTGCATGCTCTTTACAACGTCACTGTTATTCACTACATCTCTTCCTTAATCCTACATAGCTCGACAACAGAATCACTTCACTTCTCTCTTCAACATGCATTTCACACGTCGATTCATCTCCTGATCATCGTGGCAACTCTTCATCTTCTCTGGCGGTTCTATTTCCTGTGAGTTCATCATCAGTGTCTGATATGCTTAGATTCCTTAGTGTCTCTGGCAGTCAATACTCTTCATCTTCTCTGTTAGTTACAACCAATCAACTATGGCTTCTTTGGCTTCTAGCCCCTTGCTTCATGTGACCATCGGTGGTGACCAAGCGCTTATTCAACAAGACGCTTCCCGATTTCTATCTAGTGAGTGTTGGCTCCATTTCACGATATGACCTTGGGCTATGAGCTTCATGTGAACAAGCAATTGTGGGCGCGTCCAGAGGTGGTTTGCACCAAACTTCGTTTCGTCTCGCAATTCACCATGAGCCTCCATGCATTCTTTCTCCAAAATCGTGGTTTTGATTGTGGTCCGCTTATGAAAAATTAAGGCTCGAGCATGTTTTATCCCTGCAATGGAGCACGATCATCGATCTCATGATCCTAATGGTTCTCTTGAATGGATGGTTCAGATATATCCTCTCAATTCTATGGACCATATCTCTCCTTCCTCCATCAACAACTGGGGTTTCCTTCATGATCCAGGCTCCTGGAGTTTCAACTCTCAAACACTGTTGTTGTTGATTGGATATCTTTCGGAATGGAAGATCTATTGACATATTTCCTCTTCAATCGATGGCTCTTCCTTCTTTCCTTTTTCCATTTGAAATCCTTGGTCTCAACGATCAGATGACACGTGTCCCTCCAAACCAACGGAAGAGATCAATTTCACGAACTGGGCTTTAGGATTTTCAATTCTCAATTTCTCATTTTCTCCCAAAGCATTTCACCGAGATTCCACAATCCAATGATGTGTGTCCCTCTCGGATCAACGGTCGAGATCTCCTTCATTTCTCCAGACTTCAGATATTTCAATTCTCAAACTCTCGCTCATCCTTCCTTTGCTTTTTCCTGGATTTAACAATCCACTAACACGTGTCCTCTTTAATCCAATGGCTATCTTCTACTTCGGGACTTCGGGTCTTTGGGTGAGTATTGGTGGTAAAACTCCTAAAGCAAAACTCTCGGAGTGACGGAACTCTTACACCACGCCATGTACCTGAAATGTCAAATCAACTTGACACTTATCATTGTCTGATTGCACCACATGTCCTTGCTGACGTAGTCTACCACCTGTCCTTGCTGACATGGTTTGCCATGATCTAACGGTCATTGTCTGATCTCCAGATCCAATGGTTGAAGGAACTTCACATTCTAGAGATTTAAAATCTAAAACTTTCCTGAGTGTAAACTCCTCGCATCTCTATATCCGAAGTGAATGTTGTTCATTTGATCAGGATCTTGGATTGACAGCTCGATCTTTCTGCAATGAAACTTTGATAGCTTATCCTTTCCTTCCACTTGAAATTGATCCGACAGCTATGATAAAATCGCGACTTCACGTGTCAAGTGTTTGAACGTCAGCCAACCCTGACTTTTACAACTCTCGATATCTGAAATAGTATATATCAATGGCCCACAACCCTTTGTGATCCAACAGTCCAGATCTTATCAGGACTTCGTGTTTCACGAGTTCCTACAACTCTTACGTTTGACTTTTCCAGTTCGCAAGTTAGTGAAATGATGATCTCTCACCACATGTCCTCTAGATCTAACGGTTTAGATCTTCTCATGATTTTGCGTTTCGTGAGTTCCTACAACTGTTACCTTTGGATTTTCCATCTCGTGAGTCAGTGAAATGATGATCTCTCACCATGTGTCCTATGGATCCAACGGTTCGGATATTATCGTGATTTTTCATTTCACGGAGTTGGAGGATGGCTCTCGGCCTTATCCTCTTCACAGTTATACTAGATCCAATGACTTTTGGTCCTCAACGCTCAGATCCAAAAAATCATATTTGTAATTCTCCTCTACGCTTCCTCTGGTCACTGCACTCTGATCTAACGAACATCAGGTATTTGGGATTGGTGATCCAACGAACAATGTCGCTCCTCCTCCTAAGCTTTGGCTTTCTCAAATATCTAAGTGTCAAAGGCCATTACCTTTGATACTTCTGCGAGCCTCGATGTATGGGATCTCGTCTGCACATCTCAGAATGCTCTCTCTCCTGAGATTTGATCTCTGCATATTGTTTGCTTCTTCACATGATCTTACGTTGTGCCTGTTTTTCCATCGATGCACACTATGATATTTCCATCAATGACAAGCACACTCTACCTGTAAACATGCCAACAATATCCCCCTTTGGCATTTATGGCAACCCTAAAATATTGCGATGTTCTCCAACTATAGCATCCAAACCACACCTTTTCTCCCCCTTTGACATTAATGTCAAAGAAAGCATGCTCCCGCTGATTTGTTGCAGTACTTGTCGGAGGTATCAGATATTCAACCAATACATACTCCCTCTAATAGGATGGACCCTCTTAGGTTGATAATGGGTTCACTCCCAACTTCTCGCGTAGATACTCAAACTGAGCTTTTCCAAGCGGTTTAGTGAAGATATCAGCAATCTGATCTTTGGAAGGAATATAATGAAAAAAAAAACAGTGTTGGTCACCTATTCCCTCAAGAAATGATACTTGATGGGTATATGCTTGGTCTTGGAGTGAAACACAGGGTTCTTTGACAAACTGATTGCACTGGTATTATCACAATGAATGGGGATCGGTGCAGTACATTTTACCTCCAAGTCTGCAAGTGTCTGAATCATCCATAATACTTGGGTACAACATGTGGCAGCTGCAATGTATTCATCTTCTTTAGTTGATAAGGAAATGGAAACTTTCTTCTTGCTCAACCACTATACAAGGGAATCTCCTAAGAAGAATTTACCTCCACTCGTGCTTTTCCTTTCATCCACGTAGTTATCCCAATCAACATCTGAATAGACTGATAGTTGAAAATTTTGATTCCTAGGATACCATAGGCCATAGTCCATTGTTCCTTTCAAGTATCTAAATATTCTTTTTACATCTAACAAATGACTTTGTTTAGGTGCGGCCTGATACCTTCCTACCATTCCAACAACATGCATTATGTCTAGACGGGATGTTGTGATGTACAATAGGCTACCTATCATATACCTATATGAAATTTGATCAACATCAAGTGAATCATCATCCTTTATTAACTTACATCCAGTGACCATAGGTGTGGCCATAGGTTTAGAATCTTCCATTTGAAACCTTTTCAACATTTCTCTTAGATATTTTTCTTGAGAAATAAATATCCCTTCAGACCTCTGAGTAATTTGTAGGCCAAGAAAAAATGGCAGTTCCCCTATCATAGACATTTCAAATTCAGACTGCATGGCAGAAGAAAACCATTTTACCAATGAAGCATTATTACTACCGAAGATGATGTCATCTACATAGACCAACACAATGAGCAGATCATTACATTATGTTTTGATATATAGATTGTTGTCAATTGTTTCTCTCTTGAACCCTTTTTCTTTTATATACGTATCCATTATGTGATACCAGGCACGAGGAGCTTGTTTCAACCCATATAAGTCTTTCTTTAGCTTGCATACAAAGTCAGGGTTATCTGACAATTGGAAACCCTCTGGTTGTTCCATATAGACTTCTTATTTTAGATCTCCACTTGCAAAAGATGACCTGACATCCATTTGATAGAATTTAAATTGTTTATGNAACACAATGAGCAGATCATTACATTATGTTTTGATATATAGATTGTTGTCAATTGTTTCTCTCTTGAACCCTTTTTCTTTTAGATACGTATCCATTATGTGATACCAGGCACGAGGAGCTTGTTTCAACCCATATAAGTCTTTCTTTAGCTTGCATACAAAGTCAGGGTTATCTGACAATTGGAAACCCTCTGGTTGTTCCATATAGACTTCTTATTTTAGATCTCCACTTGGAAAAGATGACCTGACATCCATTTGATAGAATTTAAATTGTTTATGACAAGCATAGGAAAGAAACATTCTAATAGCTTATAATCTTGCTACAGGCGCAAATGTTTCATCAAAGTCCAATCCTTCTATTTTAGCATATCCTTTACAGACCAATCTAGCCTTATTTCTTACAATATTTCCTTTCTCATTCATCTTATTTTTGTAGACCCATTTGGATCCTGTTATATTTTTATTTGTTGGCCTAGCAACGAGTTCCCAACTGTCATTCTTTTCAATCTGGTCCAGTTCGTCATTCAATGATTTTAACCAATTTACATCTTCACTGGCTTCATTGAAGTTCTTGGGTTCCACCATGGATATTAAGTCCATATGTGATTGCTTGGTGTCTTTGATTATCCTTCTCCCGGTTTGTACACTTTGTCTTTCTCACCAATTATTTGACTTTCAGGATGATTCTTTCAAGTAATTCTGGAGGAAGGATTTGATGTTGATTGTTGTCCTGACTCTTCTTGTCTGGGTGTCTCTTCTCCATATGATTCTTGGACCTGTTCATCTTTAGTTTCAGCTATTTCCTCTATAGTAGGCTCAATATTGCTCACCTCTCTTTCTGGTAATCCTTCATCAACCTTTAAATAAATGCAATCAACTAATTTATGCAATATTTTATTAAATATTCTATATCCTTTACTATTGGTAGCATATCCTAAGAGGATGACTTCATCATCCCTGTCATCATACTTGCCAAGGTTTTCAATGTTATTATTTATGTAGCACTTACTCCCAAAGAATTTGAAGTGTTTGATTGAACAAGGTCTTCCATAACATAGTTCATAAGGTGTCTTGTCACTATGTGGTATGAGGTGGGCCTTCTTAATAATATGGATTGTTGTGTGTATTTATTATACCTAGTAAGTTTGACCAATGTTCTTCTCATTCATCATTGAATTGGCCATTTGTTGAACTATTATGTTTTGTATCTCAACTACTCCATTTTGTTGTGGAGTTCTTGGGATTGTGTATTCCCTCTTGATCCCATGTTTATCACATAATTCCTTGAAATCAATTGACATAAATTATCCTCCTCTGTCTGATCTTACTGCCTTTAACCTCTTGCCTATTTGATTATCAGTTAAAGCCTTCAATATTTTAAATTTCTGAAATGCTTCAGCTTTTTCTTTAAGAAAAACAACTCAAGTAAGTCTAATCATCAATGATCAACATAAAGTAGTTTTCCTTCCCTATGCCTTCTTGTCTTGATGGTCCACATAAATCTGTATGAACTAATTGGAGTGGTTTCTCTATTGAAGTAGAGCCCTTGGATTTAAACTGTGTCCTGGTTATCTTTCCTACTTAGCAGGTTTTACACCTAGAGTCTTGTGGCTTTGATATTCCTGGAACATATTTTACTGCCTCAAGATTTTTTATCTTGATTAAGTGGTCAAAGTTTAGATGTCCAAGTCTCCTATGCCATAACCATATTTCATCATGTTTTCTTAGATGACACTCTTCTTTATCTTCTTTCAGCACATATACATTGTTTTCTATCCTTATGCCTTTAGCCACCACTTATCCTGAGTTTACAGACTTTATCTTACAATCCTTGGAAGTGAACACCACTTCACATCCTCTGTCACACATTTGACTTACACTGAGAAAATTATGTTTCATCCCATATACAAGTAGAACATCCTAGGCTTTTCCTTTACCATTACTCAAACTTGCCATCCCTTTACCCTGGATTTTACCTGGTTCATCATTTCCAAAGGTTACATTTCTTGTTTTTATTTTACTTATAGACAGAAACGTATCCTTGTCTCTAGTCATGTTCTTGGAACATCCATTGTCTATATACCAGGGATATTTTTATTTTTGAGCTGAAAGTACTAGACCACATTTTTCACTATCTTTCTTTTTCCATGTGATGGCATTTCTAACTAAAGGATTTATCCTTGGATCTGCCTTGTACTTCCTCAAATGGCAGTTTTCATCTTTGTGGACGAAGTTATGATAGTTATAACATTCAAGCTCATTGTTCAGTAGGTCAAAGTGATTGGTTTTGCACTTTCTATTCATTGGATGCTTGGTTTTATGTTGTAAATATTGTTTATTTCTTGACCTCCTCAGTTGCATGTCTCTAAACTTAATTTGACAGTTTACAATATTATGACCAAAATTAGAACAATAAAAACAATAGCCATGAAAGAAATTTTGGTACCTGAAGGATGCCCTTCTTCTTGGCATTTTTTGCTACATCTTCTTATCTCTTTGTTTCTGATCAGGGATCATCTTGTCTTTATTAGCTTTAGGTGACAGAGTACTCTCATCGTATGATTGTCTGTTGACTTGGAACTTGATCATGTTTACTGACTCTTTGCTTTCTGGTTGTTTATTGCTTGAACCATTTACATAACCTAAACCAGTCTTCAACAATGGAGATCTTTGTTTGCTCAAAATGTCATTTAGTCCTATTGTGGCTTTAATTATTGGAAGGTTTTAAAGATACAATGTTTTAAAGTTCTCCATCTCTTTTCTGGTTTTTACTACCTCTTCTTCCAAGGCTTCACATCTTGCCTTCTTTTCTGATAACTGTTGTTTCATAATGTCCTCTATTTTCTTTGCCTCTTCTAATTCCACTTTTGTCACGGCAAAGGATTCATTAGGTTCTTTATTGTCTTTCTCAAACTGTATCAAAAATTGTTTTTTTCTTTTTCTTCTTAGATCTGAGTCTAGAAATTTCTTCTAGAGCACTGATAAGTTCTCCTTCTAGGTCAACCACAGCTTCTTCATCGTCATCATTACTTCATGTTCTTTTATTATCATAATCCTCTTGGGCCATAAGCATAAATTCATTAACCTTATCTTCACACGAGGAGTCAATATCTGTCTTCTGAAGATTCATCATTGTTTACACATAAACTTTTCTTTTTACCAAATATCTTGGGTTTGAACTTCTTTTCACCTTCAAAATTCTGATCTTGCTTCTTGTGTGCACACTTGGATGCAAAGTGACCTATATTTCCATAGTTAAAACATTTTAAGGGTAATTTCCCTTGGTACTTGCCTGATCCTTTCTTTAGTCTTCTCACAAATTTTGCTTCAATTTCATTAGGCTCAGAATCCTCATTCTTATCAGCTTTAAATGATGCTTCTCTAGAGGTGGATTTATCTTTACCTATCCTCATTTCATATGCAGTCAATGTTCCTAGAATTTGATCAAAAGGCAAATTTTTTAGATCATTAAGTTCTTCTATAGCAGAGACCTTTGGGTTGAACCTATCTGGAAAAGATCTTAAAATCTTCTGTACTAAAACTATGTCTTCAAACTTCTCACCAAGACTCTTCATGGCATTCACTATTTTTTCAATTCTCAGAAAGTACTTCCCAATAGTTTCATCCTCTTTCATATTTAGTTGTTCAAACTGTAATCTGTAGGTTTGAAGCTTGGCATCCTTTACCTTATCATTACCTTCATAACTCCTAATGAGTTTTTCCCACATTTCTTTGGAAATTTCTAAGTGCATAAATTTTACAAATTTTGCTTCTGTAAGCCCACTCAGAATAACATTCATAGCCTTAGCTTTAAAGTCGAATTCTAGCTTGTCATCCTTATTAGCTAGTTCAACTGGCTTTACATAACCAATATCTACCACATCGTAGACATCTGCACCTAAAGCCATTATGTAGGTTCTCATCCTAACTTTCCATAAGGCAAAGTTTGTTCCATTGAATAGAGGGGGCTTATTGGTTGAAGTTCCTTCATGACTTGACATGTTTAAGCTTATTGATATTCCTTTAAATTAAAGAAACCAGCTCTGATACCAATTGTTGGACAACTGAGAGGGGGGGTGAATCAGTTGTCACTGTGCTTAAAAAAGTATGCCCATTTTAAACTCTTCATAGAGCACTCAATGACGATCACAATGATGTAGGGAAGTAAGCAATAGAATATTAAACATCAATCACACACATGAAATACATAGAGATAGATATTTCTTGAGGAAACCCATAAATGGAAAAACCTCTTCTTCTTTATATGATAAGTAATCTTTATTTTCTTTACATTATCAGTCTTATGGGCTTCAACTCCTCTTGAGGCTACAACCTCTATTTTAAAAGTAGAAACTTGCTAAGGGCACCAACTCTCTAGTTTCAATAGCACCCACTAGAAGGAAGCACCAACTCCCTGAGTGTTCCATCACCAATTGGATGGATGCACCAACTTCCAGTCACACAGGAACCAACCTGTATAACAGAGAATAATAGTTCTCCCTTGCACCACCCTGCCACCCTAGTTTTTCTGGCTGCAACCATATGGAAGCTACAACTCCCTGTGTTCAAGCACCCACTTGAAACTCTAAGGACACCAGTCCTCCCTAGCACCTCCCAACCACATTGAAATATAAATATTTTATTTTTATAACTTTATCACAGTGATATAGAATTTATTTATGGCTTACCAATCTCATCATTGTTCTACTACGCTGTTATGATCTCATGCATTCGTGTCTCTCTACTTGCATGAATCACTCCCAACAAAAGCTACCAACTCTTCTCTGTTCTACATTTTTATACTCTTTGTGCATCTTTGCTTCCTCTGCATAATGCCTCTGCATTCTCTTTACACCGTCACTGTTCTACCCTACAAGTTGTTCATTGCAGATCTTCCTTACTCCTGCATAGCTCGACAACAGAATCACTTCACTTCTCTATTTTTCATGCATTTCACACGTCGATTCATCTCCTGATCATCATGGAAATTCTTCATCTTCTCTGGTGGTTATGTTACCTGTGAATTCATCATCAATGGTCGATATGTTGAGATACCTTAGCTTCTCTGGAAATCGAGACTCTTCATCTTTTCTATCAGTTACAAGCAGTCAACTATGGCTTATTTGGCTTCTAGCCCCTTCCTTTGTGTGACCACCGATGGTGACCAAGCGTTTATTCAACAATACACTTCCCGATTTATGTCTAGTGAGAGATGGCTCCTTTTCATGATATGAATTTGGGCTATGAGATTCATGTGACCAAGTGTTACACATTATTTTCGTCATCCCTATGACTGTTAATGATGTAAACCTATCCGTTGCCTTCAGAGGGGTTAGTGGCCTGAGTTCCTAAAGAGAGAAGGGAGAAGAACTTTCCCTAAGAAAAGAAGTTGCATTTTCCTATGTAAAAACCCTATAAAATGGAAGTTCATAGGTTGTTATATAGGCAGGGTGCGAGAATGCCTAATTCTTGTAGGTTGCACCATATCTGGGTTGTGAGAGGTTCACATGTTGCTCTATAGGCAGGGTGCGAGAATGCTTACATGTGGGAAAAACGATCGTTTTCTCAAATCTTCTAGAAGGAGAAACTTCCATGGTGAGGTGGCATCCGAATGGTTTGGATCTTACTCGCTTTCATGATTTAGTGGGATCATCCTAAGCTCCTCACCTTATCCTCTTCAACTTATAAAAGGATAGGATCTCTCATGGAGAAAGTTAGCTTTGGATCTTTTGGGATTGGCTAAGTTGCATTTGGCTTGGAATTATTAGCTTGGTTAGAGCGGCTTTGAGATTTGCTTTGTCAAGATAGATGTGAGTAGCTATCAGATCCATGGTCTCAGAATCCTTGGAGCAAGAAGTGTGTGGGGAACGAAGGACATCTGGAAGGGACCTTACGACATCAAGGCCATGGTTGTAATCTCTCTTTCACATTTAATATGATTCTTTCCTGTAAAGCTTGTTGTGTTTTATTGTATGATTCCTTGATCACATACATAGGTTTATATTGAGTTTATGCTATTACTATCACTTTGTTTGGTTGCATTCTTTTGCAGGATCATCATTGTATGAGAATTGGAACGGAGCTAGGATGGCGATGGTGAGAGGAAGCAACATTTAAATGGTATGTCACCCATCCCTCTTTTGTTAGTAAATTCAATATCTAAAACTTAAGGAAAGCGTCATGTTCTGGTGTATTTTGTTATAGATCTAGGTGGATCTAGGAAGATCTGTTAGTGTCTGCACCTACCGATTAGTTCGATAACAAAATTGGCGACTCAACTGGGGAACGGATTGTTTCCTAGTTAGTTTATTTTCCCTTCCTTTGATTGCTTGTTTTATGGTTTCTGAGTCTATGGGATATCCATCCAGACTCTCTGGATCTAGAAGTTCACTTAGATTCCCTGTCCTTTTTCAAAGTTTTCTTTGATTACAGACATTCTCGCACTGTACCTCTCTGTGGCCTGCGAGAATCATTGATGTTCGCACCCTACTATTCAGTTAGGTGCGAACTTCTCACACCCTACCAATGTCTAGCCTGTGAGAATACCTACTTCTCGCACTGTACTCTATTGCTAGGTTGCGAACTTGTTTGTAAACTTTTTTGGATTAGGTCTTGTCATCTTTTGATGACCCAGTTTTGCTTTGATCAGTTGTATTGAGCTTTTGGAGAATATATTGATCTGCTTACAGTCTGCTTGACATCCTTTGAGTTTCTTTTAGCCACTTTTGCTTTGTTTGGTTTTGAAGGACTAGTCTCTTGCTTTGAGTGTCTTTCAATTACAAAGTGTGTGTTTTCTTTAGAATTGTTTAGGGAAAGATCAGATTTCTTCTAAATAGTTCACTTTAAAAGAAAACTTTTAGTTTGGGTTTCTTTGTTTTAAGAAAGTTCATTATTTCTTTTAGTGAAATTTTTGAAACAAAAAGATTTAATTTCTTGCTTTATATTGAATTGGGGGCATCCTTGCATTTGAAGTAGCGAAATTGCATGATTCTTGGCATTTTTTTGGTCTTAAATTCTGAAAAAATTTCCCCCTCATGGCCGGGGGGGGGAATGAATCGTGCATTGGTGTACATTACCTTTTTCTCATTTCTTGAGAATCTTGATATTGATGAGTTTTAAGATTTTGGGACATTGTGCATCTGGGAATGATAAATGTTTTCTCCTTCTCGTAGCATAGCTTTCATCGAAATGAAAAGATTGCATCTTCATCTCTTTGCATAATTTTTGAGTCGGTTGAAACACCATATTGTCCACGCCATTTTCCTATTGAGTAACAACAGCCATAAAATAAAGCGCTTATAAAAATTGATTAGACATTTTTATCTTTTCTGGTAGCAAACCTACATCAGATTAGTCGTAGGGATTTGGAATAAGTTTGAAAGATAACTTTCCAAATCTGCAAACAAACATAATATCTTGTGATAGGGAGAGTTAAATCCACTTACTAAATTTTGTCCTGGGAAGCCCTGTCAGGCTGCTAAATTGAAGATTTAMATGACCTGAAACACTAAATTGTCAAACCAGGGTTGGTAAACTTTGAGCTGCTACACTGTATGTGCGGGTAAGGCTCTACTCTCTATCTGAATGCTATCTTTAGAAGAAAACACAAACTCACTCTGAGAACTTGAATCTTAATGACTATCTTGAAACTTAGCATTTCCTATTTAAGTCATCAACAGAAATCAGTCCTATGCTTAAATGTTGGTGCTTCTATTTCCAAAGTGTGATTTCACAAGATTATTCCACCACTACTTTTAATCATCTATCATTACCATTTCTATTCAAGCCACGACAGAAAGAGTGTTTCTTACAATGCATTTAATCTACACATCAAAAATAAATCTAAATCTGCCTACAGGAAAACAAAGGAATATCCTACTTACCCTACTGGTACCGGAAGCTTCCTCGAATTTAACTGCAATCTAACTATCCTAACTAAGCAAGGTAACTAACTATCTGACAAAGCAAAGTTCATTCCAATTCTAAGTTATATTCGAATTGAAAACTAGAGACTAATCAAACATAGTTCATGTTTCAAACCCTACAGGTATCAGTCATGCATTCAATACTCATCAATGTAAAAGATATCAGTATGCGGGCAACGATTCTATTGAAGAACAATTAAACACAACTCTGAACCAGTTAATCTTTAAACTTTAAGCTATCCTGTATGCAAATTCCAAAACACTGAAATGAACTAAATCTAAGACAGAGTCACGCAACGACTTGAACCTGTTTGGCAGGCCCAACCAAAAGGTACAAACACTGAAAGAAACAACCAGAACTACTCAATCATGCTACACAAACATTGTGTAAACTTCACGGTCCATTAACCYAGAAGAAAATACTCAAATCGTATATCAGTCGAGTAACATAATGCAACAACAGTTTGTATTCAGAAATGCGTTTTATGACATAACATAATCCAACGTTTATTAGGAGTGGTCTTCTGTTTATATCTAGATCCTCCTTCATAATAGTCTAAAGAAAAAATATATAAGTTCAAACAGATCCCCGATCCGAAAATAGCTTGAAATCAAGTTTAAAAACGGTCTTCACATCTTTGTGACACGTAGTGTCACGAAGTGTGAATCATGAAATATAACAACTCAGTTCTATCATCGTGCCTTTCATCATCCTATGAGCGATGACTCCATCTGTCATGTGAATCTCTCTGTCTCCCATTCTGACCATAACGCACAGATCTTGAGAGGATTCATTGGTATCTCCATGGGGTACGAGTTGGTACCTGGTACTGGCAATCCTGTTCCAAAAATAGAAGTGGTACCTAACCCAAGCGACATTAGTTTCAATATCAATTTAAAACATCAAAATGCATAAAAATAGCTTAAAACGTAAAGATACCTTAAGTATCCCCATTGAGTGGTAGGGAGATGTCAATTATGTCAAAACAAGGCCAAAAGGGGTGGTACTGGGTATAGAGATGGAGGTATTTGGAATATAATAAAGGCAAAAACATGATCAAAACTGGAGACCAACAAGCCGCCAAACTGAAGTCTTTGCCTATCCTCAGGCAACAAAAGTCAAAGACTGGTAGCAATCAGAGGGTTGCAGTGGCTGCAACCAGCATTTGTAGCCTCTCCTGTTTCTTCAGATTCCTGACTTCTTTCTTGAGGACTCTGTTGATTATAACATGCTTTCTGGCAATCCTCTAAAGTTGCCTGTTCCTTTTGAAAATATCCTTATTCCTCTGCTTTAACCTTTCAATTTTGGACAAGAGGTGAGTCACTCTGAGTTTCATGAGTTCATTCTCAGTTTTAATATGTCTATCCAATACAATGTACTCATGCAACTTCTCCTTCAATCTATTATTCTTGCTTTCTAGGTTTGCCACCATTGGTTTTAAGGATCGACTGGAGGAAATCTCGCAGTGGGTTTCAAATGTTTGATCTT
This sequence comes from Picea mariana, assembly GCA_032191745.1. Lineage (NCBI taxonomy): Eukaryota > Viridiplantae > Streptophyta > Pinopsida > Pinales > Pinaceae > Picea > Picea mariana. Next base: position 832,226 of record JASDQU010103090.1, on the reverse strand, counting down.
GTCCTGGCTGTGCTTGAGGGCTAGACGTATGAGTAAATTCATTTGGACTCTGAGCAGGGGTGTGAACTCTATCGGAGTCATGATTTGGATTGAGTTCAGGAGTGAACTCATCTGGGCTGCATTCATAAGTGTCAATTGGATCAAAATTATGATCTGGACTAAGTTCAGGAGTGAACTCATTTGGGCTGCGTTCATAAGTGTCAACTCAACTAGGTTCAGGAGTGGACTCTCTTTGCATCCGAACAGGGGTACCTGTTGGTACTTGAGTTGATTCATTTTGCACAATCCCTTTGGGCGTAGTAGCCTGCCGATCCGCTTTACGGTTTTTTCGAATGAATTGAGACAAAGTCCAAGTCATTTCGGAGGGCTCTGGAGCCTCCTCGTGACCATCCATACTTTCCAACCTCTCCTACGGTGGGTACTTGGGCACCGAGTTGTCCATACCTGATAATATGCTTTTACACTTCCTTTTTGGATTCCTCCTAGGCCTATCAGTCAACTCTGCCAGTTCCTCTATGTCAATTATGTTCTCAGCAGCTAGGGAAGAACTCGGGATTTCAATGTTCGCCTCTGCAGGTGTGGTGTCCTTCACAATTTCGTTATTGGTTTTTACTTCGTCATCAATTGGAGGTTCGGGATCAGGGTCCCCAGCACAGTCTTTGGTTGGGGATTTACCCTTCTTTTTCCTAGAGGTCAACTTTTTGTGTGGGGGAACAGGCTTCACACTCTTATCTTTAGACTGGGCACCGACGAGGGTTTTTACAGTCAATATATCCCAAGTCTCTTGCTTCTTCGACAGTGTAGATTTAATCAATATTTTAACTAAACCAAAGTGGAATAGACTTTCTTGAAACTCATTAGCCTTTTGGACCTGTTCGGCCATCCTTTTAAAACTTTTTAACAAAAAGAAGGGTATGTTCAGCAGAGTACCTGTGAAGTGTAACAGGAGTCGGGCATGGCAGGGGAATATGATGGTATATCTACCCTCACACGTGAGGTAACGCTGGAGGATGGTCAAAAATTGAGCCCACTGTGGTTCCAGCCAAGACCGCGATGTTCCCTCAGACCACTGTGTTTCCCGATACTGAGGTTTCAATAGTTGCGTACAGATATTTTTATCAACCGGCTGTCCTTTTGTCCATCTCTGCCCTGTGGTGGGCAATTGAATTGCCTCTGAAATGAACTTCTCTGTGACTTCGAACTCAAGTTCGCCCACTTTGGCGACCCCACCCTCAAAATGCAGAGCAAACTGGAGCGTGATTGCATCGTTATATCCGTCGAACTTCTTCAGAAACGGCTCCAACCCTGCTTGCTTAAAAATATCTCTGGTTGCCTCATACTCCGGGAGGGCTTCTAGGTCTGCATACGTCTCTGGTTCATGGCGATTTGCTACCATGGCTCCACTTGGTATCACAGGGGAAGTCTGTAGGTGGGCAGCGAAGGTTGGATGAGGGCGACGAAGGGAGAGAATGTGATGGAGAATGTAGTCGGGAGAGAAATCGTATAAGAATATTTGAATTCTCGTGGGGATCGATGGCGTGTGGAAAAATGATGATCGTCGTACGTACACGTAGAGTATGATCATATATGAGTCATGTCGAATTCAACTCCAGGAATGTGGTGCATTTTTATGATAAGAAATTTCATGGTGGGTTAGTTTATTAGGTACAGGTTGTGGAAATGATGAAACGTTATGGAGTAATCAGGGCATCTTTAGTTCAAACTATTAATATGTAAATTAATGCAATAAATCAATATGAACTAATCATACATGAGTTAAATTACCTTATCCCCATAGTCTTGCTGTAGAATTTTCTTTTGAAATCAAGTCTGGGTCTAAAGGCACGAAAATTGTAGCTGCTCTGGTATTTCTGATGAACCTGTAACTGATGAAATCTATGCTGGTACTGACTGGTACTGATGAAACAATCAGGAATTTGCAGAAAAATTTGAACAAGTAATATCGTTCTGATGATGACCCTTCCTATGTATAACAGTAGATTATCTGATGATGACCCCTGAACCTGGCTTTTGTTCTGTCTAAAAAAGATCAACTGAAATCATGTCTTCAACAACTTCAAAGCTTCACCCATGGTACAAGTCTGATTTGTGTGAATAGATGTTCTAGAGTTGAACACAAACAGAAATCATCGGATTACCAGCCATTAATGAATGTTGTTAACCGATGTGAGATGACCCATCAGTGATGTCAATGGGCCTCAAGGTACCTACAGCACATCCTAACAGGTACGAATAGAGGTGTTGGAGTCGAGTCCCCTGCAGGATCTATCAACCAAGAGACATTGGTGTATTCCCAGGGTTGTCAGCAAGGACATCCGCCATTGAGGCATGCAGAGTCCAGGGTGCTAAATAATCTCTAATCTCTGCTTCAGATAGGGTGCTGATGTCGATGGAGTGAGATTTGTTGGAAGGTGGACCTTAACATATTCCACATCAGCCAACACGAGTGCAGATAGAAATTTTGCAGACATAGATTTTTTTGGAACAGTAATCACTTACTTGTGGATTTTATGAGCCCAAGTTAGTACATGCTCATTGCTTCCTCATATTTGGAGAGTCTGAGGAAATTCCAAAAGAAGACTCTAAGGGGGTTTCTTTCCCATAATAATTCACCAGGTCTGGTAAAGAATAATCCTTCCTGATAAATGCCCCTTTCATACTTTAATGAGCAAACAAAGGGAGCAAACAAGATGTCGTGAGAGAGTGATAAAGTTTAGTTCTGCACTTGTTCTGAGAAACCTGTAAAACTGAAAACAAAACATCAACATATCCAAAGAAAAGAAAATGAATGTGATTTTTTTTTATATTATTTGATTTTTTATTTTCTGCTAAAAATCTAATATTTACAGAGTTTTAAAACAGTATGAATGATCAAGGATCAGCAGGAGAAGAAGAATCCTCTCCTACTATCCTTAGTTCTGTTTGCTTGGCCACCTCCTGCAAGAAATCATCTTTTGACAAAGGTTTATTGTACACTTTCAATCAATGCCCATTCACCACAAAGGAATTCTGTGAATCATCTATGGTTCTAATCCTGACAGAACCGTTATCAAAAACAGTTTCTACTTCATAAGGTCCCAACCATCTTGTTGTAAGTTTCCCTTTGAAAGTTTTGTATTTGGAATCGAAAAGTAGTGCCCAATCCCCTGGTTGAAAATGCTTTTTCTTGATGTATTTGTCGTGCCATTTGCTGCGTTGACTTTGCACAAGGATGGTCCTTTGAAGAGAATCCTGCCTCATTTCTCCCAATTCATTAAGTTGCATGACTCTCTATTTCTGTGCTTCACTCAGATCCAACCCCAATTCTGCTGCTAGGCGGAATGTATGGATCTGAAATACTATGGGTAGGAGAATTTTCTTACCAAATACCAATTCGTAAGGAGTATGGCCAATGATATTCCTCCATGTAGTCCTGTATGCCCATAAAGCCTCTGGAAGTCTATCTGCCCAATCTTTATGATGTAAGTGTATGGTCTTGGTCAGGATGGCTTCTAGAAATTATTTGTAGATTCCACTTGCCCATTGTCTTGTGGATGGTATGGAGAGGACTTACGGTGTTTGATCCCATATCTGTCAGTGAGTTCTTTCATCAACTTGGAAGTTAATTGAGCACCTTGGTCTGTGACAATCTCTCGTGGGACACCGAAGCGGGTGAAGATCTCTTCGTACATAAACTCAATCACTGATTTCTCAGTTGCTTGATATAGGGCTTTTGCCTCTACCCACTTGGTCACAAAATCTGTGCACACCAGGATATACTTCTTCTTTCTTGACATTGGAGCAATTGGCCCTACAAAATCTAGTGCCCATTTATCGAATGGTTCAATTACAACTTGTGGTCGTAAGGGCATCTCGTCTATTGTAGTGGGCCTTCCCATCCTTTGACAATTGTCACAGCTCCTCACATATTTTGTTGCATCTTTGAACAATGTCGGCCAATAG
>JASDQU010103090.1:802570-819557 GCA_032191745.1 Picea mariana | reverse complement strand
ATTACCGGTATGGTTTTTTTCCACTTAGGTAATCCCGATTGCAGTTAGTGCTTCAGTCACAAGCACTTCCCCCCATGAGCATCAACCTCATGTTGACCCTTCACCTTCTTCACCAGTAATGTCTTCTTCGCCTTCTTCGCTTGCAAGGTCGCCTTCCATTTTATCTTCTTCATCAAGTGAAAGTTATGAAGCTAGTAACCCAATGAATAAAAGAAGAAGAAAAGGAAGATTAAGAAGAAGAAAGATAAAGAAAGGTCAAAACCTCCAACCACTGTCAAACATGTTGGAAAACAACCAGTTACTTTTAATCGTGTTGGGAGTGTTGATGATGTCAAGATCGCCCAAACAACTCATAAGCCCAAGTACCCTTGCAGGCTTTGTAAGGGTAGCCATCTTCTTAAGGATTGCCCTAGTCTATCCAAGGTTATAGAAGCATGGTCTACATCTCCTTTCCAGTCCATGTCGTCATCCTCTGAACAACATGCTGACGACCCCCTGTCAACCAGTCATGATATAGTTGGGAAGAAGAAAAGTAGAGTAGAGTTTCTGTGTATGTTATGCAAAGGGAGTCATCTCACTCACCTTTGTTCTCGTATGGACAAAGCCTCAAAATTCCTGGAAGACATGACTATTTCACAGCCTCAACTTCCAGCTGCTTATCACAAGCTTTCTCTCAACCCACCTGTAGTAGATGGAATGACCAATCTGGTTTCCTCGTCGGTCAGTCCAGTTGATCAAGTGGTTAATCCGGTCACGTCCTTAGTTGAACCAGTTGACAAAGTGGTTGATCTGATACCATCCTTGGTCAATCCCACTCTCCCCTTAGAGACTGAAACTAAAGCGGTCAATCTGATCCCATCCTTGGTCGATCCTCCTCCCTCGCTCGAGAGTAAACCCGATACTACCCATTTTTTTCTCGTTGATACAGACTCTGTCATGTCTGGGTGTGTTCCTCTTTCTCCCTTGAAACCCCCTCCAAGTAATGAGGCCATCCTTTTTAATTGGGGTGTGCTAATTGGACCTTGTCTTCCCTCTCACATTCCTTTCCAGATGACAGTGCAAGTTTGTGGTCAGGACGTTCCTTAGACGTTGATAGATGAAGGTTTGTCTGTTAGTATTTTGTCCTCTATTGCTTGGCAAGCTTTGGGTTATCCTCCACTTGCACCGGTTACACAGAATCTGTTATCTTTTAACAGAAGAACCAGTCAACCTTTAGGGACCCTTCTTCAGTTTCCTGTAACTTTGGGAGGGAAAACTATCTTTATTGATGTCATGGTAGTCCAAGACCCCTTGGATTTCGCTTTACTCCTTGGGAAAGATTATGTCTATGCCATGAAATCTATTGTGTCCACTCTTTTTTGTGTGATATCTTTCCCTCGCGATGGACAGGTTGTGACTGTTGATCAACTTTCATTCATTGACCCTACCTGGATTGCCTCCTTGAATGGTTCTTATATGCAGACGGCATTTCCCCTGCCACAGGTCAATTATGTGGCGTTGTCGCCCATGGCTTCAACTTCTGATGACTTAGATCTAGTAGTTGACATGGTGATCTATTCGATAGGGTTGTTAGAGTCTGATCTCTTTACTCCTATCACGACCCTCGACATGGTGTCCTTCCATAGCGTGTTTATTCCTTCCAGTGAAGACCTCTTGGAAGCCATGACTGAGTTTTGTCCCTTGAAATGGTGTCGTTCCAGAGCATTGTCCTCTTGGAATCCATGATCAAGAAGAGAGACTTTCGAGTATAGTTTTTGTGTCTCTGAGGAAACCTCATTAAAAAATGAAACAGAGGTCTATGAGCACGATTTTCTGATTTCAAGCTCATTAAAAAATGAAACCAGACTTGAGCATGGTTTTTTGATTTCAAGCTCGTTAAAAAATGAAACCACTTACGAGGATAGTTTTTTCATCTCTGTGGCAACCTCATTAAAAAATGAAACAGAGGTTACGAGCATGGTTCTTGTTTCTGTATCAAGCTCGTTAAAAAATGAAATAGTTTTCCCCCTCTCTATTTGAGTCAAGTCCTTCATCTAGTATTTGAAGCTTCATTTCATTCTCCTTTGCAGTTGGATGAAATGAAGCTTGGGGGGCATTGGCCTCATCTTCTGGACTTCATGTTGAAGTTGAGCCGCTAGCTTCTTAAAATGGGGGCTAAGTACCAACCATCCCTGTGTTATGCGTTGGGAAGTCGCAAGCATGGTTTTCTATGGTTCAAGCTTGTGTAAAAATGAAACCAGCTACCTCAAGCATAGTTTCCTCTAGTTCAAGCTTGTGTAAAAATGAAACTAGGTCCAAGCATAGTTTTGTTTAGTTTTTAAGCTTGTGTAAAAATTAAAATCTATCCCAAGCACAGTTTTGTTTTGTTTTAAANCTTGTGTAAAAATGAAAACAATCCCGAGCTTAGTCTTTGTTCTTTCTCATGCTCGTAAATACATGAGAATAAGTTACCGAGCTTAGTCTTTGTTCTTTCTCGTGCTCATAAATCAATGAGAATGTAACCAAGTATACTTTTATCACTTTTTCGGACTCGTAAAGGTTATACGAAAAAGGAACCCCCTGGAGTTCCCTTTAAGCTCTTTTCAGACTCTCTAAACATGAAAAGATTGCCGAGCGACCTTGTTCTCTTCACGCTCGTTAAAGTATTTGAAGAAAACGTCTGTTGAGCGATAGTTTATCTCTTTTTTGGTCTCATCAGACTACTTTACAAAAAAGGAACTGAGAGAGTTCTCTTTAAGTGTTTTTTAGACTCTATAAACATTAAAAACCCATGAGTTTTCTTTCTTTGGACTCGTTAAGCAAACATCGAAAGGCCCAAATGGGATCGAACCACTCCTTCTTAGGGTTCTTTAAAACATACTTTGAGGGACTCATCCGAAGGATGAGCTTACATTTCAAGCATATGTTATCCTCCTCAAGCTTGTGTAAAAATAAAGAGGTACTCTCCAGAAATGGTGGGGGGGAAATTGGGAAAGAAATGTGTTTAAACCTGTATTCTATGGAAGAGTCACTTTTGAACATGACACCCTTTCACTCGCCTTGTGTCTAGGTTGGAAAATCCGCTCGTCTCTTGATCATACTCCTATAAGGTTACAAATTGGTCTGTGATCCTTGTTGTTGAGTCAGTATTTCCAATACAGTTTTCATGTCGTCAATATGTTCAAAAAGATGTCCAACCCAAAAAGCCTTCTATTGCATCGGCCATTTCTGCAGTCTTAAAGTCTTCTGTTGCATCAGCCATCCCTGAGTCAGTCCTGAATCACTTGTTACTCTGACCTACATCAAATCTTGTTACTTGTTTCGTGTCATTGATGGGGGATACATTAAGGCCCTCCTATGACGAGTATTTTCCTGTCGACTTCAACTCATTATCCAGGAATCAGACTTAGAAACTAATTGGTACCTTGGAACTTGCATGCCTCAATGGCAGGTTTCCTCGCTTTCGAAAGTGGGTTTTCATTATTGACCCCTGATCGGGAGATTCTGCCGAGTGTTCGACTTCAGCTCATTAATTCACATTCATTGGATTGTACTAGTGTACCTTGGGAGTCATTGACATTAATGGTGATTTCCCTCGTGGTTGTTAATGGTATACACTATTGACTAGTAATCAAGTGGTTTCTACCGTGTTCGACTTCGACACATGTATTAACATGATTAGATTCATACTATAGAGTGGTGGAGATGAAGACCCTAGATCTTTTCTGATAGATTCAGGTTGTGTTGGAGTATATTTAGTTTGTACTCTTGCATAGATCCACATTGTATGTCTCGTGACTATGTTCAAATTTGAGTATTTAACACATAGATCCACAGTGTATTTTTGGTGGCTATGTTCATATTTGAGTCATATTGGCATGGATCCACAGTGTATGTTTAGTGGCCATGACTTGTCTTACTTGACATGGATCTTCACATGTCAGCATTTATGCTTTGAGTCATTTGTATTCTGAGTATGGGAATTCCTACCTCAGTGATGATATATTATTGTATTGTATTTCCTTGTTTGTTGATAGGTTTTTGACCGACTGTTCCTTGTTCCCTACACACACTCGACAAAGTATTTCAGATATCACTCTGTTCTAACTTCATACTTTGGGGGGCTCTCTGTTACACATTATTTTCATCATCCCTATGACCGCTAATGATGTAAACCGATCTGTTTCCTTTAGAGGGGTCAGTGGCCTAAGTTCCTGAAGAGAGAAGGGAGAAGAACTTTCCCTGAGAAAAGAAGTTACATTTTCCTATGTAAAAACCCTATAAAATGGAAGTTAGCAGGTTGCTATATAGGCAGGGTGTGAGAATGCCTAATTCTCGCAGGTTGCACCATAGCTGGGTTGAGAGAGGTTCGCAGGTTGCTCTATAGACAGGGTGCGAGAATGCTTACATGTGGGAAAAACGAGTGTTTTCTCGAATCTTCTAGAAGGAGAAACTTCCATGGTGAGGTGGCATCCGAATGGTTTGAATCTTACTCGCTTTCATGATTTAGTGGGATCATCCTAACCTCCTCACCTTATCCTCTTCAACTTATAAAAGGAGAGGAGCTCTCATGGAGAAAGTTAGCTTTGGAGCTTTTGGGATTGGCTAAGTTGGATTTGGCTTGGAATTATTAACTTGGTTAGAGTGGCTTTGAGAATTGCTTTGTCAAGATAGATTGTGAGTAGCTATCAGATCCATGGTCTCAGAATCCTTGGAGAAAGAAGTGTGTGGGGAATGAAGGACATTTGGAAGGGACCTTACGACATCAAGGCCATGGTTGTAATCTCTCTTTCACATTTAATATGATACAGTAATATGATTCTTTCCTATAAAGCTTGTTTTGTTTTATTGTATGATTCTTTGATCACATACATAGGTTTATATTGAGTTTATGCTATTACTATCACTTTGGTTGGTTGCGTTCTTTTGTAGGATCATCATTGTATGAGCATTGGAACGGAGCTAGGATGGATGGCGAGAGGAAGTGACATTTAAACGGTATGTCACCCATCCCTCTTTGGTTAGTAAATTCAATATCTAAAACTTAAGGAAAGCGTCATGTTCTGGTGTGTTTTGTTCTAGATCTAGGTAGATCTAGGGAGATATATTAGTGTCTGCACCTACCGATTAGTCCAATAACACCAAGAGATTGTAGGCACGCCCAAAGGTGGTTTGGACCAAACTTATTTTTTCCCCGCAATTCACGACGAGCCTCCACACGTCCTTTCTCCAAAACCGTGGTTTTGATTGCGGCCATGTTGGCACAAGGGCAAACCCAGGGTTCAACGCTACAAAAATGCACCAACGAAACCCTAACTACCAACCCTTTCGGAAACACCTGCGAAGAAGATGAAGTCTCACCTAAGGTAGAGGGAGGGGTGGTTGCAGGAATCAAGTGTCTACAACCTTAGCTGGGACACATATATGTGATTGTATTACTTAGTAAAGCATTTACCACCTTTAGTTCCTTAACATCCAATCATTATCTACTTCATTGATAAAACAGAGCCTCGCAGTATCCACACTAATCTACCGTATACAAGCATTTATCATAAGTAAATAGGTTATATGTAACCGATCAAGAATTGAGAATATTCATTTACATTAGATCTAACATTCTATACATCATTAGGACTAAGCATAAGCAGATCTATCTAATAATCTCAAAGCACAAAGAAAAGAAGACATACACACATTCAGACAAGCACCAAGCAATATAACACAGTGTTTACATGGTTCACCCCTCTCCTGGGGCTACGTTCACCAACTCTTCTTATTTATTTACTTCAATCAATCTGTTACAGCACAGAGCCTCAAACCCTTACTCCGCACAAGACAAAATATCTGCACAGCTCGCTAGATCCTTCTTCCTCGCGTTACAACACTAATCCTTTCACAATTTGTCACAACTACTTGCACTCATCCCTGCAAGTATCTTACAATCATGCACACAGCATCCAAAAACCCTACTTGCACTTAACATACATTCACATTACTTAGATCTATCACTTAGCCTTTCATTTGTCTCCCCCTTTTATTCATAGCCTAGGCATCTATTTATATATACAAAATAGGCCTAAACATGGGTAAACCCATGGGCCAACGTCCCTTTCCCGTTACATATTCCCAAAAACCCAAAAAGAGGTCCAAAAGGGGGCTGAGATACCATGATCTCCGCTTCGTCTTGTGCTCCTCCTTCGACAGGATTTCGAAGTCCCAAACTAGGTCAACATGACCAAGAAACTCCCAAAACTTGGTCAAGGGCCAACAGGCCCCCAACACTCACTTGTGACACATCCCGAGTCACTCTGGTCTGACCAACTCTGCCTCGAATGCCTTGACCTTGGCCCAAGCTGCTTCGAATTGCTTCTTTTCTATGGCCTCTTGCTCGATGAACTCCTGGATCACTACGTCATTCATTGGTCCTTCTAAGCGTTGTTCTATTGTGAGGACGACCTAGTCTAGCTATGCTCCTTGGCTCTCAGCCTCTGTAAAAACATACATGCCTTGTCTTGCATAGGTTGAAATTCTTGAGTGACTTTCATCACTTTTCTTTGAATCATATGAATCTGCTACTAAGTTTTTTGTTGTTCATGAGACCTCTTAATTCTATCTATTGTTGACAGGGCCTTCAGTTGTGCCTGTAGTGTATCCACATGTTGTTTTTCTTCCTGGAGCTGCGACTCCAACACCTGTAATTCTGGATTCTCTGTAAGGTTTTCATATGTTTGGGCACTCTGGTTACTTAGCTTCTTGCACTCCAAGGCAAGAGATTTTAATATTCCCACTGTGCTACGAGCAGTTGATTATCGTTGGTCTCTTATCTCCTGAGGGGTTTCGGTACAATGCAGAGCTCTAGATCTACGATGCACTACTGGAGCTTCTGGATTACCTCTTCGAGTTGTGCCACCTACTATGGAACTCGTTCTTCGGTCTGTACTTCGACGATTTTCACAGAGCGAAGTACTTTGTTGATCCTTTCCTTAACTTCAAGTTGCTGGACGAGAAACTATTCCTTGCTTTGTTGTAGATCTACTTTCTCTTCATCACACTTTGCTTGGAGAGCAAAGTTTTCTCATTCTGCATTGTTGTGTTGTTCTAGCAGATCTCCCTGTGATCGCACCAGAGCCTGGGTGGCTTGTGCTATTTCTTCTTGAGCTCATCGAAGGCGAGCTTCAATTGTATCGGCAATCTGGTGTAATTGAGCGGGCTCATTGTTGGCCCTTGATCAAGTTTTGAGGAAACACTTGGTCATATTTGACCATTTTTGGAACTTTGACAGCTTGTCAAATATGGATCACAACGTGAAGTGGAGATCGTGGAAGCTAGACCCCTTTCTTGAGTCCTTTTTGGGTTTTGGGGAATAATGTAATGGGTATGGGATGTCGACCCATGGGTTTACCTAGGCCTGTTTTGTAAAGTATAAATAAGTAGCTAGGCAATGTAAGAGAGGCCGAGAAGCTAAGTGCTAGTAAAGTCTTTGTGTATACTATGTGACTGACCTACAGAGCTAAGTGCAAGTGTTGTAAGTGCTGAGTGCACAGATTGTAAGAAGGCTATGTGCTAGATGTACTCAGGGAAGGAGGATCTAGCGAGGTGTGCGCAGATCTCCTGTCCTATGTGAAGTACAAGTTTGAGCTTTGTGTTGTAATCAGATTGACAAAATCTAATAAATAATAAGAAGACTTTGTGGACGTAGCCCCAGGGTCAGGGTGAACCACGGTAAACCTGTGTGTTGTGCTCTGTGCTTCGACCTAATGTGCTTGTCTCTTTCCATGTGTTGTGCTATGTGCTTTGCTATGATATACTTAGATATATCTACTTTTCTTTGTGCTTCTTAGATCTATGGATGTAGATATGACATATATGAAAGTGTTGAGTGCTAGACCTATTTTGTTGTTGCTAAGCGCTAACTTAACCTAGATCTAGTGAATGTTGCAGTGCTCTGCTCCATCTATGGAGTGACATGAGGGTTAAATACTAATGAATGATCTATGCTAAAGTGTTTGCTAAGTGTTAGAATCACAAATCTGTGTCCTAGCTAAGGTTGCAGACACCTGAGTCTTGCAACCACCCCTGCCTCTACCTCAGGTGAGACTTCATTTGCTCTGCTTCGCAGGTGTTGCCAAAAGGGCCAGTAGTTAGGGTTTTGTTGGTGCATTGTTGAAGCGTTGAACCCTGGGCCTGCCCCTATGCCAACAAATGGTTTCGTTGTCGGGACCTGAAAGTGTGATTGCTGGGAACTGAGGAAGAAGAAGCTTTGTGCAGAAAGACCATCCTGAAATTGTAAAAGATATGTGCATGGACCTGTGCCCTAGTGCGTAGTGATTCACTTGATCTGAAAAACTCTATGATGAAGAAGGAAGGACATATCTAAAGAAAAGAAGTCAGATATGAATTCTTTGTGCTCTAAGAAAAGTTAAAGTGGAAGTTTCTATGTCAGATCTACAGAAAGAGGTAAGATCTGTAAGCCCTGTGCTCTAATAAAGGTAAGAATAGTTAAAATTTCTTAGATCTGGAAGCTTTGTGACCTGTAGAAGTAAAAGAAGTGAAAATTTTTGTTTCTAAAGTATGGATTTAGGTATGCTTAATAGATTTTTTCCTAGCTTGAAAACTAGGGCATTGTTAGAAGAAAGAACGTTTGATATGAATATATCTAATAAGAATAATGAAAGATATGTTATACCTATGCATAAAAATAATTTTTGGACTAACCAATGGATGCAGGATCCTAGAATGAAATTTTTGCAGGATAGTCATTATGATCCTAGTGCGCAGTACAAGAAAAGTTAGGGATCATGGAAGAGAAAGAGAGGATTAACTCTTTTTTACAGTTGCAGAAGACCAGGACATCTTGCTAAGGAATTCCTTGGGAGAAACCCTAGTTGCCTTTGTTGTAAGGCTATGGACCATGAAGTACTGGATTGCCCTAGAATGATTACTAGACTTGAAAAGATGAATATGGATCAAGGTCAAGAGACTAAGATTATAGAAGAACCCAAGAAATAATCAGAGATTATGTTACTGAAAATGAAAGAAACCCTGGATGAACATAAAGATGTCAGTTTGTCAGAGATCTTCAAAGAAAAGGAGAAAATCGAAGTAAGAATAGGATACTTCGACATCGACTATGCTCTAGATGAGGGAACACAGATGAATTTTATGACAGAAAGTACTTGGGAAGCCCTAGGAAGGCCTGCTATGGTTTCTTCACTAGGAAGAATAGGGTTGTTTAAAGGAAAAATGGTAACCCTATGTGGCAGAATTACCCAGATAGCTATGAGTACCCATGGAGCTTTGATAGAGGAAGAGTTCAAAGTCATTATATTTATTGAGGATCATTCCCCATTTTCATCTTTGTTAGGCAAGATCTGGACTGAAAAAGACCAGATCCAGAGAAAAGAAGAAAAGGAATCCCTAGAACAGAAGAAGCAAGAACTCATGGAATTTATGACTAGAAGGATCGCCTACTTGATGGAAGAACAAGAGAACATATCTCAGTTTTTGAACACCATGGACCTGGATGTTGAAGCTATAAGAGAATTAGAGGAACCACAGAAGGCCGAGATACCTAATCCATATGANTGAATTTTATGACAGAAAGTACTTGGGAAGCCCTAGGAAGGCCTGCTATGGTTTCTTCACTAGGAAGAATAAGGTTGTTTAAAGGAGAAATGGTAACCCTATGTGGCAGAATTACCCAGATAGCTATGAGTACCCATGGAGCTTTGATAGAGGAAGAGTTCAAAGTCATTATATTTATTGAGGATCATTCCCCATTTTCATCTTTGTTAGGCAAGATCTGGACTGAAAAAGACCAGATCCAGAGAAAAGAAGAAAAGGAAGCCCTAGAACAGAAGAAGCAAGAACTCATGGAATTTATGACTAGAAGGATCGCCTACTTGATGGAAGAACAAGAGAACATATCTCAGTTTTTGAACACCATGGACCTGGATGTTGAAGCTATAAGAGAATTAGAGGAACCACAGAAGGCCGAGATACCTAATCCATATGATGAAGGAGTATTGCCCTTGGATCTGAAGAAAGAACCTCAGCAGCACGAAGTGACTATGTTGAGAGAAGATAAGAGTCATAATGGAAAAAGGATGACTGAGATAAAGCTCAATGGGAAGAAGGCTAGGAAGCTAAGTAAGAAGAAAGCCAGGATCGAAAAGTTATAGAAGGTTCCGGAGGAAACTTCGCAGAAGGAAAAATCACAAGAATTGAGCTTCGCGAACATATTAGAACAACGAAATCTGACACTTCGCCATGGTGCAACAATATAGCCGTTGGACCGATATACCCATTCGAATTTCACCCCAAACGGACAGAAAAGCATTAAAGGATCACCACCAAACCATTGGACTATGCCATAATGGATGGATCAACGTTCATGAAAGCTTCATACCCATTGCAACCAGACCGTTGATGAATTTCCTATTTATCTCGTCGTGTTGCGCCCGAAGAACAATTTTTCCAACTGAAAATTTGAATCCCGCAAAACTCATAATTGTATACAGTGATCATTGCAAGCAGATCATTCACCCTAATGCAATGTTTTGAGATCATCGTGACCCCGCTTATCTTTCCCAAGTGCGTATGTCTGACGAGCTCACTGCGCTTGAGGAATCCATCACATAAGTCCTTCTTGATTTAATGACTGAGAGAGTCATATCGGAAAGAAGAACGTCCATAGGAGTGCAAGCCTCATCAACGAGAGGAGTGCAAGCCTCCCCGTCGACTGCTCGAGCTGGAACATCTCGAGTTGGCGTAGAGAGGAGAACTAATCATAAGGATGACATAGCCAACACAAAGTTAGTTCCATCCATTCTACTAGCTTACATACCCCCTCTTAGCAGTGATATTAATAGGGACAGTGTCCATAGAGATTTTTAATATACCCTAGTAATTGCATATTTACCGAAGGGAGTACACACCTACTGCTCATATCAAGACAAGATTACAATGTTGAAGTTTTTCGACTTCAACCTGGGGGACCGTAAATTTTTTAGTGTGATTTCCCTGTATAAGTACTTGATGTGAACTAAGGGAAATAACTCGAATCTCATCCCACAACAATGGATGATAAACCTTGCACAGTCTACTCTGCTAAACGTTATGAAAATACTGCACTTCGGAAGACACCAGGAGGTGAATGCTTGTGTAAAGTTATTGCTAGCAAGTTACCATGGAGGATACCAGTGGTTATAATGTCGCATAAATGTTGATCTGACGTTGATCAATAGGATCACTGGGATTAGCATGCAGGGCCCTGATCCCCATGAGTACTATCATGGAAAGACCACAGTCCGCGCTCTTGCGCAGAATATAAAAGAGGCCTATGTCGATGTTGAGAAAGGTGCAAGAGGCTACGAGGTAGCTTCTATTGAAAGTGGCACAATGCGCCTCACATGCCAACTAATCGCAGGGAAGCTGGTACGTAAGAATCGGCCAACAAAAGTATCAGGCTTTGTAGTTGACCTCGCAGGAAAGTGCGTATAGGGACTACAGATGAACTGGGCAAAGTACTTGATGAATCAACTGGAGATTGACTACAGAGAAGCCTAGGATCAGTGGCACAAATTCCATTTTAGTTGGCTCCTGATACTGATCACCTTTGCTGCCTAGAAGCTACCAGAAGGCGCAACTTTCCCTGACCTTGACCCTTTTGAGCCACTAGTTGCGAAGTTCAGTACCTTGTGGTACTCGAACGATATGAGAAAGCAATGGAAATCGAATGTCATTTTCCACGCATATCATAATCAATTGAAAGAAGCCATAAGGAGTGAACCTCACATAACCCTGAACACTTTACAAAGTTTTTGACCTCTAATAAAGTTCAACGTACACCGCCATTTTGTATACCTAACCCCATGTGTTGATGATCACCAAGAACAGCTCCAGTCCTACTATAAGCTGACAGAATAAGACCTGGAATAGATCACCAAGGAGTGGTCGATGGACCTCCTTGTTTCAGCAGACCCTGCAGAAATTTCAGACATCGACACCAAGAAGCTGCGTAGGATACACCTGGGCCTAGTAGAACAAAGAAGAAAAAGGAGACGAAGAAGCCCGAAGAGGTTCAAGATATAGATAGAATATTTGTAAGGACAGCTTCCATTACGCTAGATGAAGAAGGTGATGATGAAGAAGGTGCAAAAACTGAGCAACAACAAGTCGAAGTACCACCACCCAAGGACGAAGCAGACTCATCCAAGAAAAGGAGGGTTTCACCTATGAAGTCTTCCTCCAAAAAGAAACCAAGAACCCATGTAACTAAGATGCGGACTGCCCTCACGTTGGATGAATTTGATTTCATTTTTGTAGTGGTAAATGATGCTTCAAAGGAAATAATCGAGAAGCAGGAAGCGAAGAAAGAACAAATGTATAGACAGATTGAGATTGCACTCCAAGGAGTACAACAGGCACTCTAGTCTAGCTGAGCAATCTCTACTATGCCTTTGCCAGAAGGAACAACAAAAGAAGGAGATGAATCAGTCCATCTCTGCAAGATTGTTGATATAGTCGAAGTACACCTTCGACGTACTCAGGAAGAAAAAGTGTAGGCCACCCAGGCCCTCAAGAAGGCACAGGAAGAAATTATTGAGCAACGTCAAGTAGTGAAACAAGAGAATAATTCTCTCCAAGAAAAATTTGAAGAAGACCAAGTAAAGGTCCAAAACGAGAAAGAGCAGTTGCTCGCAAAGCAGATCAGAATTGAAGAAGCAGTCAACAAAGCATTTTTCTCTATGAGAAGCTTAGAGAAGAAGGTCGAAGAGCCCATAGAGCGTCAAGTGATGAAGTTGGTTGAAGTTATTCAACAACTTCAACAAAGGGTCATGGAATTAGAGCTTCAGACCATACCACAAACTCCACAAGAAGTGCGTGACCAATGAGAATTGGATGCTCAGAGTGCAATCAAGAGGATTAGAAAACTTGTTGCAGAATGCAAGAAACTAAGTAAAAAAAGTGCGCAGATATATGAGAAACTATCTGAAGACCCAGAGTTGAAGAAACTAGAGTCCCAACTCGAGGAAGCGAAGAAGCACGCAGATACAGTACAGGTGCAACTCAAGCTCCTGTCACCTATCGAGAGGATGAAGAGATCCCAGGAACAATGAACTGCCCAACAACTTATTCTTACCATCCAGAACAGAGTGATGGAAGTCCCCTAGAAATTCCAGTCAAGCCAGGAGGAGGCCTATATATTGTTTGAATAAATTGAAGGCCAAGGAACCCTACTGGAACAAGTAGTTGTTACAGTCGAGCAACAACTAGAAGGGCCTATCAGCAAAGCAGTTGTTCAAGAGTTCGTTGAGCAGGAAGCAGTAGCACAGAGACAAGTCGAAGCAACTCGAACCAAGCTTGAGACCTTTGAGGCAACTTTACTGAGATCTAAGTGACTCAAGACAAGTCACAGGTGAGTGTTGGGGGCCTGTTGGCCCTTGACCAAGTTTTGAGGAAACACTTGGTCATATTTGACCATATTTGGAACTTTGACTTCTTGTCAAAGATGGAGCACAATGAAAAGCAAAGATCGTGGAAGCTAGACCCCTTTCTTGGGTCCTTTTTGGGTTTTTGGGGATAATGTAATGGGTATGGGATGTCGGGCCATGGGTTTACCCATGTTTAGGCCTATTTTTTTAAGTATAAATAAGTAGCTAGGCAATGTAAGTGAGGCCGAGAAGCTAAGTGTTGTTAAAGTCTTTGTGTATACTGTGTGACTGACCTGCAGAGCTAAGTGCAAGTGTTGTAAGTGCCGAGTGCATGGATTTTAAGAAGGCTATGTGATAGATCTACTCGAGGAAGGAGGATCTGGCAAGGTGCGTGAAGATATCCTATCCTATGCAGAGTACAAGTTTGAGCTCTGTGTTGTAATCAGATTGATGAAAGATAATAAAGAAGAAGAAGACTTTGTGGATGTATCCCCAGGGTGGGGGTGAACCACGGTAAACATGTGTGTTGTGCTCTGTGCTTCGACCTAATGTGTTTGTCTCTTTCCATGTGTTGTGCTATGTTCTTTGCTATTATATACTTAGATAGATATACTTTGCATTGTGCTTCTTAGATGTATGGATGTAGATCTGACATATATGAAAGTGATGAGTACTAGACCTATTTTGTTGTTGTTAAGTGATAACTTAACCTAGATCTAAGTGAATGTTGCAGTGCTCTGCGCCATCTGCGGAGTTCCATGAGGGTGAAATACTGATGAATGATCTATACTAAAGTTTTTGCTAAGTGTTAGAATCATAGATCTGTGTTCGAGCTAAGGTTGCAGACACCTGAATCTTGCAACCACCCCTGCCTCTACCTCGGGTGAGATTTCATCTGCTTTGCAGGTGTTGCCGAAAGGGCCGATAGTTAGGTTTTTTTTGGTGCGTTATTGAAGTGTTGAACCCTGGGTCTGCCCCTGTGCCAACACTCATCACCTAGTTATGGTGTTCCAACTGTCAGGGGCACAGTGGATACTGTGTGGCTGGAATGTAGTGCCTGCTGCACTTCTTGAAGGTCGACCTTGATGTGACTGAACACCTCCTCCTACTGGGCTTCCTTCTTCTCTGTTATCTCCAGCGAAGCATCGTTCAGTGCAATGACAATGAATCTGAATTCGTCTGAGGTGAGGGTGGTCTCGAATTTGTTTCTGGTTGCTTTCATTTTTTTCCTTGAAGAAGGTTTTAGAGGGGAAACCTTCCTTTTCTTCGAGGGATCCTCCTTGCTCGGCTGAGATAGACGTGGTATTTACAGATGCACTATCTAAATCTTCGACCTCTTCGGTATTCTTTATCTTTCTAGGTCTGGCTATATCCGACGCAGTTTTGGGGTTGTCAACATCGAACATCTCTGCGGGGTCCACTGGAACAAGGAGGTCTGCCGACCATTCCTTGATAATATCCTCCAAGTCATCCTATGTTAATTTGTAGTATGACTATAGCTATTGGTGATGCTCATCAGCACGTGTTGTGATGTAGATGAAGTGGCAGTCTACACTGAATTTCATTAAGGGTCTAAATCTATGAAGTGTGTTCAGGGTTATGTGAGGCATGGCCTGTATGTCTACCTTCAACTGGTTATAATACCTATGGAAGACGAAATTTTATTTCCACTACTTGTTCTTGTCACTGGAATACCACAACGTATTGAAATTCATGGCCAGTCGTTCAAAGGGATCGTCATCCAGGAAGGTTTCACCTTCCAGCATCTCTCATGTGATGAAAGCAATTAATATGAGCAGCCAACTAAAATGGAACTTGTACCCTTGGTCCTACGCTTCCCTGCAGTCCATTTCTAGTTTTTTCACCAATTATTTAGCCCAATTCATATGTAGGCCCTTCGCGCACTTCTCGACGAGGTCAACTACAAATCTGGTTACTTAGGTCGGTCAGTTCTTGCGAACTAGCTTGCCTGCGATCAACTGGCAGGCAATGCGCACTGCACCGCTCTAGATAGAGGCTACCTTGTAGCCTCACATGCCCTTCTCTACATCTCTGTATGTATCCTTTATCCTCTGGGCAAGAGCGCGATCTGCAGTCTTTTCGGGGTAGAAATCTTGTGGGTCAGGGCCCTGCATGCTTAACCCTATGATCTGATTGATTAAAGTTAGATCCATTGTGATGCAGTGGTTCAACCATAAGTATCCTCCATGATATCAGGACAACAACAACTTGACGCACACGTTCACTTCTTGATGCCTCCCAAAGTGAGGAATCTTCATTACATTAAGTAGGGTTGACTGCGTGAGGTTCTGGGTCCATGATTGAGTGATAATCTTGGAGTTATTTCCTTTGGTTCGTGTCAGATATTTAAGAGGGAGAGTGTTATCGGACTAATCGGTAGGTGCAGACACTAACTGATCTCCCTAGATCCACCTAGATCTAGAACAAAACACACCAAAACATGACGCTTTCCTTAAGTTTTAGATATTGTATTATTAACTAAAGAGGGATAGGTGACATACCTTTTAAACGCCACTTCCTCTCACCATCGCCATCCTAGCTCCATTCCAACACTCATACAATGATGAACCTACAAAAGAACGTAACCAACCAAAGTGATAGTAATAGCATAAACTCAATATAAACCTATGTATGTGATCAAGGAATCATACAATAAAACACAACAAGCTTTATAGGAAAGAATCATATTATTGTATCATATTAAATGTGAAAGAGAGATTACAACCATGGCCTTGATGTCATAAGGTCCCTTCCAAATGTCCTTTGTTCCCCACACACTTTCACTCAAAGAATTCTGAGAGCACATATTTGATAGTATTCATAATCTATCTTGACAAAGGCAAAACTCAAAGACACTCTAACCAAGCTAACAATTCCAAGCCAAATCCCACTTCAAGCTCCAAAATCAAAAGCTCAAAAGCTAAATTTCTCCATGAGAGCTCCTATCCTTTTATAAGTTGAAGAGGATAAGGTGAGGAGGTTAGGATGATCCCACTAAATCATGAAAGCGAGTAAGATCCAAACCATTTGGATGCCACCTCACCATGGAAGTTTCTCCCTCTAGAAGATTCGAGAAAACGCTCGTTTTTCCCACGTGTAAGCATTCTCGCACCCTGCCTATAGAGAAACCTACGAACCTCTCGCAACCCAGCTATGGTGCAACCTAGGAGAATCAGGCATTCTCGCACCCTGCCTATATAGCAACCTGTGAACTTCCTTTTTTATAGGATTTTTACAAAGGAGAATGCAACCTCTTTTCTTAGGAAAAGTTCTTCTGCCTTCCTTCTTCAAGAACTCAGGCCACTGACCCCTCTGAAGGCAATAGATAGGTTTACATCATTAATGGTCATAGGGATGACGAAAATAATGTGTAACAGAGAGCCCCCAAAAGTATGAAGTTAGAACAGAGTGATCGCTAAATACTTTGTCGATGTGTGTAGGGAACAAGGAACAGTCGATCAGAAACCTGCCAACAAACAAGGAAATACAGTATAATAATATATCATCACTGAGGTACGCATTCCCATACTTAGAATACAAACGACTCAAAT
>JASDQU010103090.1:756222-792223 GCA_032191745.1 Picea mariana | reverse complement strand
ATTTGGAAACATTTTTGTATAATTTACAAAAATCAAAACATAATTTAAGTTCTGATGTTATTCATACTATATTTCTAAAAGGAATTCGTGATGAATATATTGATATCCTTAATCTCATGGGTTCAGGTGATATTTCATCCTTACCATTTAAAAAAAATGTTGAATTATGCAGGAATTACTCTAGGGGAAAGGCCAAGGATGGAAAAGGACAAAGGGATGCTCTCTCCAGAGTCACCAAATAAACCACAGGGAGTATTACTAGAGAAGAAATAGGCAATTTTTTGGATAATTTTAAAACTGATATTTTGAGCACATTAGGATCTCTTATTGATGCATTTAAGGCTAAGAAGAAATGAAGAAAAAAAAATATTTAGTGGTCTTTTTTCATAGATGTAAGGAAAATATTCCACCTAGAGAATGCCCACTAGATAGTATTCAAGTTTGTGGTATTTGTGCAGATAACCATTCAACAGAGGATTTCCCATTATTGCAAAAACTCAAATCAATTTGCAAAGGTGAAAGCATAGTAACATAATATATTTATTATGTTGCACCAAGGATACCATGGAAACCACGTATACCAGGTATGTCTCAAGACCCTACTCAACAATTTCCTTCATATTCTAATCTAAATTTTGTACAAAACACTTGTAATACCCCTTTACCTTGGAAGGAATGGCCTCCTTAGTAGGATCAAAACCAACCTTTTCAACACGTTTGGAGAGGAACCACTGTTACACATTATTTTCATCATCCCTATGACCATTAATGATGTAAATCTATCTGTAGTCTTCAGAGGGGTCAGTGGCTGAGATCCTGAAGAAAGAAGGGAGAAGAACTTTTCCTGATAAAATAAGTTGCATTTTCCTTTATGAAAACCCTATTAAAGATTATTTTCGCATGTTGCACTATGGCTAGGGTGCAAGAATGTTTAATTCTTGTAGGCTGCACCATAGCTGGGTTGTGAGAGGTTCACAGGTTGCTCTATAAGCAGGGTGCAAGAATGCTCATACGTGGGAAAAACGAGCATCTTCTCGATGCCTCTAGAAGGAGAAACTTCCATGGTGAGTTGGCATCTAAATGTTATGGATCTTACTCGCTTTCATGATTTAGTGGGATCATCTTAACCTCCTCACCTTATCCTCTTCAACTTATAAAAGGAGATGATCTCTCATGGAGAAAGTTAGTTGTTTTTGGCTTGGGATTGTTAGCTTGGTTAGAGTGGCTTTGAGATTTACTTTGTCAAGATAGATTGTGAGTAGCTATCATATCCATGGTCTCAGAATCCTTGGAGCAAGAAGTGTGTGGGGAACGAAGGAAAGTTAGAAGGGACCTTACGACATCAAGGCCACGGTTGTAATATTTCTTTCACATTTAATATGATATAGTAATATAATTCTTTCCTATAAAGCTTGTTGTGTTTTATTGTATGATTCCTTGATCACATACATATGTTTATATTGATTTTATGCTATTACTATCACTTTGGTTGGTTGAGTTCAATTGAAGGATCATCATTGTATGAGTGTTGGAACAGAGCTAGGATGGAGATGGCAAGAGGAATCGACATTTAAACGGTATGTCACCTATCCCTCTTTAGTTAGTAAATTAGATATTTAAAACTTAAGGAAAGTGTTATGTTCTGGTGTGTTTTGTTCTAGATCTAGGCGGATCTAGGGAGATCAGTTAGTGTCCACACCTACCGATTTATCCAATAACAACCACTTACGGAAACCAAACTTCTTTCAATTTTGAAACATCATATCAGCCATATCAACAATATTATTTTCAACAACAATATTATCCTTTCCAGCAACAACCATACCCGCAACAACAAATTCCAACTACTCAATATCCACAACTAACTCAAGAACCATATTCCATACCACCTCCACCACAAATCACCCAAAAAAAAACAACTACAACTACCTTCTAACTAACCACCACCCATACCAACTCAATTTCCATCATATCCAGTAGTTAATCCTAATAATAGAGTTGTAATACTTGCTTACAATGTTGAGGAAGGAACATTACCTACTTATGGATTTGTTTCTGTCCAGGATATCCCCTTAAGGTATGGTAAAAAAATCCATAAAACAACCCCTGTAGTTGTAGAAGAAAAAAGAAAAAGAAAAAGAAACTCCTAATAAACCTGATACTATTGCACACAATTCAATTGAAATTCAGAAGGAACAATCACAATTCACCAAAATACCTCCTTTCCAGAGAGGCTAAGTTTGGAAAAATATATAATCCCTTTTGATCATGATTTATTAAATGAACTAAAGAACATATATGTAAATATTCCCTTATTATAAGCTATCAAGAACATAACCATTGATACAAAAACAATTAGGGAACTATGCCTTAAGAAATCAGGGAGAAAGAAGAAAGACCCAACAACAGTGCAAGTTGTTGGAAAACTGGCTAGCCTAATGTTGAAAAATGTTACAATAGAGAAATATGTTAATCCAGGGGTACCAACTTTTACCATCTTAATCAACAATATTTATATACCAAATACCTTAACTGAATTAGGTGCAACCATTAATGTGATGATCATGGAAACAATGCCAAAAATGAATATTTGCAATCTTTGACCAACATCTACAATATTGGAAATGGAATATAAATATTGGGTAAAACCAGAAGGTGTAGTATATTGTTGGAAAAATGGTTGTCATTTATTTCAACCCTAGAAGAATTCTAGAAGCTTCTAGAAGTTATGGGTGTATTTGAAGAAATCTCCAAAGTGGTCCCCTTATGGCGTATATTTAAGAATGGACCTCACGAGAATATGCTTTGAATAAATCTACAAGAAGCCCTGGAAATATGGTTAAGTGGTTAAGAAGCCCCATAGGTGTGGTCATGAATCCCAAAGTTGATTGAAGAAAAAGAGTATGAGGGACATTGAAACTGCATGCAAAACCTCCCTTGATTGATAGTCCTCATCAAGTCATCTCCAATAGTAGGTGGCACACCACTTGGTTCCTCATGGTTGAGGAGTTATGTCCTCTTAAATATGAATCCCCAAAGTATGGTCAATAATCCTCATATCTAAGGTCAAGAAGTTATAAGTTGGCCCTAAATTCAAGTAAATAAGAAAAAGTTGTTGCAAACAAGAAGTTACAAGTTGGCCCTAAAGTCAAGTAAAGGATGTACTTGAAAAAGTATAAATACACATTAAGAACCTATAATTTTCATCATTCAATATGCGATCTCTTATCACAATATTGGAAGTGAATTTCAGAGGGGAGATGAAGTGAAGAAGGGTGAAATTCCAAGAGAAGATGAAGTCTTGTGATGATGTGTTCTAAGGTATGTTTTTAAAAGGTCATCTTACCATTTTCGCTATAACTTGTTTTATAGAATTATTCCGACAGCGAAACTTGGAGGATGTTGAGAAAACATATCAAGGTAACTATGGTACTAATTTCATATTCTGGGTAGTTTTACTTTTGGAGATACACTATGTGGAAGATAGGGTTTTTGACTGGTCCTGTAACTAGTCTCAAACAATTGTTCTGGGTAAAACAGTCATAACTTCTTCACAGACAAATCCAAATTATATGACACCAATTGCATTAGAAAGAGTACATTTCGCAGTATTGTTTGTGTGAGTTTCAAAATAAAATATCAAATATTGTGTGTGTGTCATGCTATACACGTTCTCTCTCTAGAATAATCCAAAATTCAGGAAGGTATGCCATTTTCGTTATATCTCTTTTTAAGTGATGAATAAAGGAGAAAAACTTGGAGGAATTTTATAGAATATATCAAAGAATATTGGGTATAAGTGTCATACCTTGATTCATTACAAGTACAGATTTATCAGTGAAAATTKCATTCACGGGTTGAGTCTCTTATTTATGATGATGATTATGTATCAGTATGAGTGCCAGTTACAGTGACAGGTTGAGTCTCTTATTTATGATGATGATGATGTATCAATATCAGTGACAGTTATAGTGAAATTTTGAGTCTCTCATTTATATTTATGGGAGCTTGGATGGTGCACGAAAATATTGGTGTCTTCAGATAGCAGGTTGTTGCTTACAAGGGAGTTGCAGCTTCCTTTGAGTTGGTGCTCATAAAACTAGGGGGTTGGATCCTCCTTCCAGTAGGTGTTGGATAATCTAGGGAGTTGGAGCTTCCTTCAGGTTGGAACCTGTAAACCAGGGGCTTGGAGCCTCCTTCCATTTGGTGCTGGAGAATTTAGGGATTTGTAGCTTCCTTTAGGTTGGAGCTTGTAAATAGGGGGTTGGTGCCTCCTTCCAGTTGGTGTTGGATAAGTTTGGAAGTTGGTGCTTCCTATGGATGTAATAGTCAAGATATATATTAAAAAGAGTTCTGCGGTTTTCTCCCATTTTGGTTTCCACACAAAACTCTTTTTTACTTTGTATTTGTGGTTATATTTTGATTATATATTGAATGTAATCATAAGCTATAAATTGTTGATAACTTAATGTTTACATGTTATGGTTAAAAATGGTAGAAAGTGCTCGATACTAATTCACCCCCCTCTCTCAGTATTGGTGAATATTCCAACAATTGGTATCAGATCTAGGTTCTTCATAATTAGTCTAACCACTGGAAGGTAGATCATCTATTACACAGATAATGGAATGTCAATGTTTAATGGTCATAATTATGAGAGATGGAGCTTAAGAATGAACATATTTTTAAAGGAACAGGGGTATGATTTTTGGTACTCAATTGTTACATGATACATTTCTTCAAAGAAACCTCTGAATACTACAGTGAAGAAGGAATTATAAAGGAACAACAAATAGTAATGGATGTCATCCTGGATGGATTACCTGATTCAGTAAAATTCCAGGTGGGATAATGCTCATCAACCAAATAGCTTTGGGATAAGCTACATAATCTCTACTCTAAGGAATATCTTCTTGTAATCACAGATCCATAGCATGTTGATCAGAATAAATAATATGCTAAGATAAAATGAGAGGAAATAATCTCATCATGTCATACATATCGAGAAGAAGAAATTGAAAATGACAAAGAAGATTATGAAGAAGGCGAAGTGGATATTGAGGCAAAACTAATTAGTTCTTTAAGTGAACTAAAAGGATAAAGGAGGGAAACCAAGTATCTCAAGGAATAATTGATCAAGCTAAAGGAGGATTCTCAAAACCCTAACAAAAATTCTGAAGAAGTCCAACAGATTATCATAAATCTAAAGGTGAAGAATCCAAAGTAATTGAAGAAACACTCAAAAATCAGTTGGAATAAAAGCAATGTTTGGAAGTCGAAGCCAAGAAGAGAGAAGTAATTTTAACAAGTCATCTTAAGGAAATATTTGAGGACTTAAACAATATTGAAGCATAATTTAGTCAACAAGAAAGAAGACTTGGAGAAGAAATCATCTCCTTGCAAACCCAACTTGAAGAATCAAAGAGAATGGAAGAAGTAATGAATATCCAGATGATGAAGAAATAAGAAGATTGTGATAATTGTTGGCACARGGGCAGACCCAGGTTTCAACGCTACAACAACGCACCAACAAAACCCTAACTACTATCCCTTTCGGCAACACCTGCGAAGCAGATGAAGTATCACCCGAGGTAGAGGCAGGGGTGGTTGCAGGACCCCAGTGTCTAAAACCTTAGMAGTTACAGTTTGTTAATATTCAGCCTTAGTTTACAGCGTAACTAAACCCTAACAACAGATCAACGCAATATTTATACATATCCAATAGATTCAAGTAATAATCATATCAACATAGATCAGATCTAACATTCATTCACATTATTCATTACTAAGCTACCATATTAGATCCTTATAAGCATACATCCGTGCAACAATCATTCAATCACATAGACAATAGAAAAACCATAAAGCACATAGCAACCACAATGCAGGATATATGTGGTTCACCCCCACCCTGGGGTTACATCCACCAAATATTCTTCTCTTTTATTATCTTCGGTCAATCAGCTACATGCACAGAGCCTTGAGATCTTACTTCGCAGAAGACATGAGATCTGTGCACCTCGCTAGATCCTCCTTCCCTGAGTTACAACACAAATCCTTCCACAGACTCTTACAATCACTTGCACTTATCTATGCAAGACTCACACAGTATGCACAATGCAATTACAGCTACCACTTGCACTTAACAATTAACACTTAGAACTTAGCATCACATACTTGTCCCTCCTTCAATCACATAGATCGAACTTACTAACTAATTCCTACATAGCCTATTTTTCTATTTATACATTACAAAATGGGCCTAAACATGGGTACACCCATGGACCGACATCCCCATTCCCATTACATAAGCCCAAAACCCAAAAATCCCTAAAAAGGGGTCTATATCCCGTGATATCTGCTTCGACTTGCACTTTGTCTTGGAAATCCTGTCGAAGTCCCAAAAATAGTTCAAACATGACCAAGCATCCTCAAAACTTGGTCAAGGGCCAATAGGCCCCCAACACTCACCTATGACTTGTCCTAATTCACTCTGGTTTGGCTAGCTATGCTTCAAAATCCTCAAGATGCTCCGACCTGTTGTTGCACCAAGGCCTCCTGCGTGACAAACTTTTGGATGATTGCTTCGTTGATAGGTCCCTCTAAATGTTGTTTGACTGTAGCAACTACTTCTTCCAACTCTGTGCCTCGGCCTTCAATCTACTCAAACAGTTGGAAAGCTTCATCCTGGACTGGTTGGAGCCTTTGAGTCACATCCATGAATTTTCTTTGAATGGTGTGGACCTGCTGTTGAGCAGTACGCTGTTCTTGGGATCACTTCATCCTTTCAACATCTGACAAGAGCTTCAACTGTGCCTATATTGTTGCTGCTTACTTCTTTGCTTCCTGGATCTATGACTCCAGTACCTTTATCTCAGTATCTTCAGTGAGTCTCTCATAATTATATGTGTTGCTAGCACTTAGCTATTTTCATTCCAAAGTGAATTCTTTGATCCTCTCGACTATGCTCAGCGCAGTGGCTTCTCGTTGATCTCACACGTCCTATGGGGTACTTGGAATTGTTTGTACCTTGAGTTCTACGATTATTTGTTGAAGTTGTTGAATAGCTTCCACAAGCTGCTCTACTTGATGTTCCATTGGGTCTTCCTCCTTTTGTTCTAAACATGTCACAGAGTGAAGTGCTCTGCTGACTGCTTCTTTTACTCCCACTTGCGCTGCGAGCAACTACTCTTTCTCTTGTTGGATATGTGCTTTCTCTTCTTCAATCTTAGTTTGGAGAGCAGCCTTCTGTTGCTGTGCAACTTGACGTTTCTCTATGACTAATTTTGGTACTTTATTTAGGGACTCTGTGGCCTGTTTGGTTTCTTCTTGTGCATGACGAAGGCAAGCTTCAGTTGCATCAGCTAGTCTACGGAGTTGGGTAGGCTCATCTCCCAACTCAGGTTCTTTTGATGGTGGGGGTGCGGTAGATACTGCGTGGTTGGATTGAAGGGCTTGTTGTACCCATCTGAGTTCAACCTTGATTATATCATACATCTCCTCCTGCTTGGCTTCATGTTTCTATAATATGTCTTGTGAGGCATATGCTACAGCTGCGATGATAAATTCAAAGTCATCTACAGTGAGCATAGTTTGCATCTTAGTTAAGGTTTCTCTAGATTTCTTTTGGAAAGTGGGTTTCATGG
The DNA here is from genome assembly GCA_032191745.1 of Picea mariana. Taxonomy (NCBI): domain Eukaryota; kingdom Viridiplantae; phylum Streptophyta; class Pinopsida; order Pinales; family Pinaceae; genus Picea; species Picea mariana. The sequence goes on along the minus strand of JASDQU010103090.1, from coordinate 784,577 downwards.
GAGAAAACTTCCTTTTCTTCAAGGGATTAGCCTCATCATTGGGGTCCCTAGGAGGTGTTACTTTGCCTTTCTTCTGCTGGTATTATTTTCTCTTTCTCTATTCTACTTCGTCATCACCCCTTCGTCCAAGTGATACTGAAGTAGTTCCTTCCGATGCACTGCTCAAGTTTTGGACCTCCTCGGTCTTCTTCCTCCTACTGGGTCTAGGAAGATCCTTTGCTTCATGAGTGGTCTTAAGGATGTCTATTAGTTCAAGGTCTGACATTTTTTTGGGGTCTGTGGGGATGAGGAGTTTTGCAGACCAGTCTTTGGTGATCTCTTCAATGTCCTCCTCTATAATCTTGTAGTATGATTGAAGTTCTTATTTGTGCTCATCTACATGTGCAGTGATATAAGTGAAGTGTTGATCTATGTGGAACTTCATGAGGGGTCAGAACCGATGCAGGGTGTTCGACGTCATGCGAGGGACATCTTCAATAGCCCTCTTAAGCTGGAGATAATAAGTATGGAAGACCACGTTCGAATGACACTGTTTTCCCATATCGCTCAAGTACCAAAGTGTGGTGAACTTTGCAACAAGAAGATAAAATGGCTCAATGTCTGGGAAGGTCGCACCATCTAGCATTTCCCAAGTGGTAAATGCGATGAGGATCAGGAGCCAGCTAAATTGGAACTCATAGCCATGATCCTGAGCTTTGTGACAGTCTAATTCTAGCTGGTTGACCAAGTACTTCACCCAGTTTATCTGGAGTCCTTCTACACATTTCCTGGCTAGGTCAACAACAAATCTTATGACTTTTGTAGGTTGTTTATTCCTTAATAGCTTCCCTACGACCAGCTAGCAGGCCAAGCGCACTGCGCCATTCTAGAAGGAAGCTACCATGTAGCCTCATGTTCCCTTTTCTACATCGTCGTAAGTGTCCTTAATTCTTTGTGCCAGGGTGTGGTCAAAAGCCTTCCCTGGGTAGATTTCTTGTGGGTCAGGTCCTTGCATGCTCAATCCAGTGATCCAATAGATCAGCGTCGGATCGACTGTGATGTGTATATCTAGCCATAGATAGCCTCCATGGTAACATGAGAGTAGGATATTAACACACGCGTTAACCTCCTGGTGCCTTCCAAAGTGTGGGATTTTCATTACATTCAAGAGGGTGGACTGCGTGAGGTTCATATTCCATGGCTAGGGGATTATTTTAGAGTTCTTCCCCTTCATCCTAGTCAGATACCTGTAAGGAGAAAGCATGCTATAATTCTTGCGGTCACCTAGGTTGAAGTCCCTGAAATTCAACATCACGATCTTATCTTGTTGTGTCTTGACTGCACGTATCCCCTTCAGGAGGTATGCAGTAACCATGGTGTAATCAAAGTCCCTCGGGACACTATCATGACTCACCGCATCAGCCAGAGGTGGGATGTAGTTGGGTAAGATGGTCGGGATTAACTTCACGTTTGCTAGATCATCTTTGTGCTTGGTTCTCTTCTTTGCTGCCAGTCGGGATGGTCTGAATCCATGAGTAGTCGATGAAGAGGCTTGCACTCCTCACGTTGATGAATCTTGAACTCTTGTGGACATCACTCTCTCAGCCATCATATCAATTAAAACTTCCTCGATTGACTTCTCCACAGCGTTGAGCTCCTCCAACATGCACGCTCTCGATCGAAAAACTTGGGTGGATGGATGAGTGCTCAAAGTAATAGAATCAGTGTCAATCTCACTAAGCACAACATGGTAGCAATTGGTTCTCTTGTTAGCTCTGATATAATTCTCAAAAGTGTTCTTGGTGCAACAGTTGACGGACTAAGTAGACACGACGTAACGGATCTCTCCAACAAATAAGAAGTTTTCCATCAATGCAGTTATGTCCGTTGCAGCACGGTCCCAACGGTCTGATGGCGAGCTTTCTGGTCATAACTATTGTTCTAACCATTCAGGAACTTCGATCCAATGGTTATAATGCTTCCAACGGTCATATCACTTCATCATGGAGAAGTGCCATGGGGCACTATTCTGATATCCTGTTGAAGTTCCAATTTTGCAAATCTTCCTTCTGCGGAGTTCCTTCTAGGCCCTTCTGTATTTTTTTTATCTTTTCTCTCTTCTTACTGAGTTTTCTATACTTCTTCCTGGTGATCTTGATCTCGATATTCCTTTTTACATTCTAATTCTTGTCTTCTTTTGTCATAGCATCTTCGCGCTGTTGAGATTCTTTCATGGGACTAGAGAGTAATATCGGTGTTCAACTGGTCTGTGAATCTTCTTGTGTTCTTTTAACTTTGTGATAAGAGTTTTTGGTTCTAATTATCTTCGTTCTATTCTTCTGTTCTACAATCAAGTGTGCTATCCTCCTAGTCATGAAATCTTTTAATTCCTGCTTTTTCTGTTCTCGGGCCTCCTCTTCTTTTCTTCTAGTCTGATCTTTCTCGATCCAGGTTTTTCCTAATAGCATAGTAAATGGAGTGTTGATCTCAATGAATCTAAAAAACTCAAAATATTCCTCTATCGAAGCTCCATGAGCACTCATAGATACCTGGGTGAGTCTTCCACATAGGGTTATCATCTTTCCCCTGAATAGTCATATTCCCCCCAATGAAGGAATCGTATCATGCTTTCCTAAAGCTTCCTAAGTTCTTTTTGTCATGATATTTACCTATTTTTCCTCATCCATAACACAATCTATGTCAAAGTAGCCTATTCTTGCTTCCATGTATTCTTTTTCTTTGAAGATCTATGATAAGTTGATATATCTGTGATCATTTAGGGTTTCTTTCATTTGCAGTAGTACATTCTCTGATTATGTCTGGGGTTCTGCCATGGTCTCAGTTTCATGACCTCAATTAAGGTTTTCTTGTCTCATATTCATTATGTCAAGCTTAGTAATCATTCTAGGGCATTCTAAAACTTCATGGTCCATAGCTTTACAACAAAGACAACTAGGTCTTCTTCCATGGCATTCCTTAGCAAGATGTCTCGGTCTTCTGCAACTGTAACAAAGGGTTAATCCTCTTTTTTTCTTAAATGATCCCCAGCCTTTCCTGTACTACGCACTAGGATCATAGTAGCTAACTTGCAAAAAACTCTTTCTAGGATCCTAGATCCATTTGTTAGTCCAAACATTCTTTCTATGCATAGGAATAACATATCTTTCATTATTTCTATCAATTCTACTCATATCAAACCTTCTCCCTTCTAGTTGTGCCCTAGTTTTCAGACTAGGATAACATTTATCAAGCATACCTAGATCCATACTCTTGAAACAAAAATTTCCACTAATCTTAGTTTCAGCAAAGCAGAAATCTTCCAGATCTAAAACTTTTCAATATTCTTACCTTTATCAGAGCACAAAGATTCGACATCTTACCTCTTTTCTTCGGATTTGAATTCTCTTTTTAGCATATATATTTACAAGTCAATTAGAATATTGTGCACTAAGGCAACATATCTACGCACAAAGCTTTATTTCTTTCCTTAAGTTCCCAATAATCACAGTTTCAGGTCAGATACTGCACACTTCAACAATAGATCTACGCAAAGGGCCTTTCTCTTTTTCTTTACCTCAGTTCCCAGCAATCACATTTTCAGGTCCCGAAAACGAAACCATTTGCTAGCACAGTGGTAGACCCAGGGTTCAACGCTACAACAACGCACCAAAAAACCCTAACTACCAACCATTTCGGCAACACCTGCGAAGCAAATGAAGTCTCACCCGAGGTAGAGGCAGGGTTGGTTGCAGGATTCTAGTGTGTGCAACCTTAGCTGGGACACAGATTTGTGATTGTAACACCTTAACATAGCACTTATCAGTTATAGTTCATTAATATTCAGCCTTAGTTTACAGCGCAGCTAAACCCTAACAACATATCAGCGCAGTATTTATATAGATCCAATAGATTCAAGTAATAAGCATATCAACATAGATCAGATCTAACATTCATTCACATTATTTAGTACTAAGCTAGCATATTAGATCCTTCTAATCATACATCAGTGCACTAAGCATTCAATCACATAGAAAATAGAACAACCATAAAGCACGTAGAAACCACAACGCAGGATATACGTGGTTCACCCCCACCCTCGGTTCTCGTCCACCAACTCTTATTCTCTTTTATTATCTTCGATCAATCAGCTACATGCACAAAGCCTTGAGATCTTACTCCGTAGAATACAGGAGATATGCACACCTCGCTAGATCCTCCTTCCCTAGGTTACAACACAAAGCCTTCCATAGTCTCTTACAATCAATTTCACTTAGCTCTGCAAGCCTCACACAGTATGCACAACGCAATTACAGTTACCACTTTCACTTAGAAATTAACACTTAGCACTTAGCATCACATACTTGTCCCTCCTTTGATCACATAGATCGAACTTACTAACTACTTCCTACATCGCCTAGATTTCTATTTATACATTAAAAAATGGGCCTAAACATGGGTAAACCCATGGGTCGACATTTGCATTCCCATTACATAAGCCCAAAACCAAAAAATCCCTAAAAGGGGGCCGAGATCCTGCGATATCTGCTTCGACTTGCACTCCGTCTTCGTCAGCCTGCCGAAGTACCAAAAATAGGTCAAACATGACCAAGGATCCTCAAAACTTGGTCAAGGGCCAACAATAATATTGAAGAAGAAGTCATCACATGAAGGGTTGAATTTTTCAATATCAACAAGAAATAAATTTGGCCATAAAGCAGTAGACTATAGAGCATATGGAAGAAATCCTCAAGAAAGAGATGTTTATGTGTCTCCCTACAATATTCAAAATTTACAAATACCACAACTGTGGACACATATCTCGTGATTGTGGAATCATTATGGAGCCTTCCATGAAAGAAAACACTAGTATCAGGTACAAGAAGGTTTGGAGAAGAAAACAAGAAGAGAAGGTGAATGAAAAAATCTCAGATATCATACTCATGGGATTTACAGAGTTGTGAAATCATAATGAATCTACAAGAAAAAATGAAGATGTCAAAAATGAGAAGGGTGATCATGTAGAAGAGCAGGCTTATATATTGTTCTAAGAAATCTGACTTGGAGACTCCCAGTAAATGTGAATATTGAAGAGGGGGATTCTAATACGTAGTTATTACAGATTACATAACTATATTTCGGGCAGTCTGAAGTGTTTGAAAAGTTTTGGAAGGAAGATTCTAAATTGTTTGATGGAAGAGGTATAGAATGTCTCATGATATATTGGTTGATTAGGGAGAATTTTTCGGAACACATTCTCATGAAGTGTTCTTGTTGTAGATTAGTGGACATATTTGATTCATATTGAGAAGTAGGAATATGTGGTGATCAATTGCAACATATTTGAAGAAGATCTTATAACAATGAAGTGGTAGATTAGTCATAATTGTGTATAGTAGAGTAGCAGATTCATGGATAGTCTTATGACATATGGACATAGATGAATTCATGAGATATTTGGCAGTTCTAGAATACAATACTTTACATGAACAAGAGAATATACATGATAGTGGATGAAATCATGAGCTCAAGATAGTGGATGAAATCATGAGCTCAAGAGGAATTGTAGAAAGACTCGTTGATCAAGAGGAATGTTCAATAAAGCATATAACTCATAAAAGAACCATATTGATATGTGGAACCAGCAAATCACAAGAATGCCAGTCGTGAGAGGCACACCAAGACAAAGTGGGAGAAACCATTGGGAGGAGTTATACTATCAAGGGTAGATTATTTAATGATTATTTCATTGATGTTAGCTCAGTTTATACATGATAAGCCCTGAAGACTTGAAGTTAAGTGATGAAAGAACCTTAACATGAATGATTTTAATATACATTGGTAGATTACAATAACATGAAGTACCAATGGACAAGAATCCACAGAAAAGAGAAAAGGAAGCATATAAAAGAATCAAAAAATTGATATATATGACATCTTGCAAAGAAGAAAGGGGGAGAGATATTGTCAAAAGAATGCATATTGTCAAAGGAGTTACCCTTTGTCATTGATGTCAAAGGGGGAGAGAAAGAAAAAAAGAAAGAGAGAAAGATCATAAGCATGAAGACACGGGAAGCAATGGTCACAGAGAGAGTATGAGTATTTTCATCAATGCTAAAGGGGGAGATTGTTGGAAAATTGGTTTTCATTGATTTCAACCCTAGAAGAAGTCTAGAAGCCTCTAGAAGTGATGGGTGTATTTGAAGAAGTCTCAAAAGTGGTCCCCTTATGGAGTAGCTTTAAGAATGGACCTCACAGGAAGATTCTTTGAAGAATTCTACAAGAATCATTGGAAATATGGTTAAGTGTTTAAGTGGTTACAAATCCCCAGAGGTGCGGTCATGAATCCCAAAGTTGATTGAAGAAAAAGAATATGAAGGACATTGAAACTGCATACAAAACCTTCCTTGATTGATAGTCCTCGTCAATCCATCTCTGAAAGTAGGTGGCATGCCATGTGGTTCCTCATGGTTGAGGAGTTATGTCGTAGTAAAGATGAATCACAGAAGTATGTTCAAGAATACCTAGATCTAAGGTCAAGAATTTATAAGTTGGCCCTAAAGTCAAGTAAAGAAGAAATTGTTATTGCAAACAAGAAGTTACAAGTCATCCCTAAAGTCAATTAGAGGTACTTGAAAAAGTATAAATACACATTAAGAACCTCTCATTTTCATCATTCAATCTTGTAATCTCTTAGCATGATATTGGCAACAAATTTCAAAGGGAAGATGAAGTGAAAAAGGGAGAAATTCCAAAGGAAGATGAAGAATTGTGATGATGTGTTCTAAGGTATGTTTTTAAATGGTCACCTTACCATTTTCGCTATAATTATTTTTCTAGAATGATTTAGATAGAGAAACTTAAAGGATGTTGAGAATACATGTAAAGGTATACGCGGTACAAATTTCATCTTCTAGGTCATGTTTCCTTTGGAGATACACTCTGTGGAAGATAGGGTTTTTTACTAGTCCTGTAACTAGTCTCAAAAAGGTGTTCCGGGTAAAAAAATCATAAATATTTTATAGGGGATCAAAATTCTATGAGACCAATTGCATTGGAAATTTTATAGTCTATATTATTTTTTGTGAGTTTTAGAATCATATATCAAATATTTCACATGTGGCATGTTGTACAAGTTAGCTCTCCAAAATAGACCAAAATTCAGGAAGGTATTCCATTTTCACTATATCTCGTTTTCAGTGACGCATAAAGGAGAGAAACTTGGAGAAAATTTAGAGACGATATCAAATAATATTGGGTACAATTTTTAGACCTTGATTCATTACAAGTACATATTTATACATGTTGGAAGTTAGGGTTTTGTACTAATCAAGAAACTAGTCCCAAATAGGTGTTCGAGATAAATTTAAGAAGTGATGTTTGGGTTTATATGTGGATCCATGTGGACCTAGGATATTTATGTGGTCCTAGTTTCTAAGTGGAACCAGGTTAATGATGTTGATCTATCTTTGATAATGTTGATTTGATGATGATGTATCAATTATGGTGGATCTAGTTTTGATGATGATGATGTATCAATTATGGTGGATCAAATTTTGATGATGATGATGTATCAGTTGTAGTGGATCCAGTTTTGATGATGGTGATGTTTCAGTATCAGTGACAGGTACAGTCATAGGTTGAGTCTCTTATTTATGATTATGATGATGTATCGGTATCAGTGATAGTTACAGTGACATGTTGAGTCTCTTATTTATGATGATGATGATGTATCAATATCAGTGATAGTCACAACGACATGTTGAGTATCTCATTTATATTTCTAGGAGGCTGGTTGTTTCATGAGAAGATTAGTGTCTTCATATAGCAGGTTGATGCTTGCATGGGAGTTGCAGCTTCCTTTGATTTGGTGCTCATAAAAATAGGGGGTTGGAGCCTCCTTCCAGTTGGTGTTGGAGAATATAGTGAGTTGGAGCTTCCTTTAGGTTGGAGCCTGTAAACTAGGGGTTTTAAACCTCCTTCTAGTTGGTGATAGAGAATTTAGGGAGTTGGAGCTTGTAAATAGGGAGTTGGTGCCTCCTTCCAGTTGGTGCTAGAAAATTTTGGAAGTCGTTGCTTCCCATGGATGTAATATTCAAGATATACATTAAAAATTGTTATGTGGTTTTCTCCCATTTGGGTTTCCACGTAAAAATCTTGTGTACTATGTATCTGTGGTTAGATGTTTATATAGTTATTTTCCACATGATCACTTGATGGGCATCATCTAGGAGTTAGAAGTCTGAAAAATGGAATTATACCACTTTTCCCCTTAGTTTTCAGTTCCTTTTTTACTAATCATTGGTTTCCCTTTTATAACATGTGACTAGAAAGCGTTGGTCGCTCCTTGTCCTCTTGCAAAGGGTGATCGCTCGCTCCCTAAGAGAATGCAAGGTGTGGTCGGGTCTATTACTCCCTATTTAGGATTGGTTTCATGAGATGATATTAAACCCCAAATTCTTCTTGGTTTTACCTTGAGAATCTTTTCATCTTGGGAATGGAGATCTTATCCAAACTACCCTTTGATATTATCTCTACCATCCTCTAAATAATGGGGGTATCTCATGGGAAAAAGGGGGAAAGGAGAAAGTAAGTTTATACTGGAAGATTAATCACAAGAGATTGGGCAATGAATTTGGTTGGAGCTTTATCAGGATATCAGATTGTAAGTTGTAAAATCTTCTATTTGATCAATAGAAGATGTACAAGATGTTTCCCTATACTTCTATGTGTATGTAATTTCTATGTTTCCTTGTGGATAAATTAATTTTTTCATGTGTTATGATACATTATTATATATATCATTAATTTATGCATGATTAGTTGGATATTGTGAAGGGTTTTTGTGTCTCTATGTGCACATATCTTAGCTGGTAAGGCAGAAGGACATCTTCGTGGAAACTAGCAGCTAAGGAGCGTGTAGGGACAATTGTTGGATTATTGAGTAAGCCTTCCATTTCAGTAGATCATTTTCATGTATAACTTAGATCTAGGAAAGTATATAGATTACATCTCTATTCTGTCTTAGGTCTAGGAAGAGCCTAAGGGAGTTAACTCTTGCAAGGTTCATTTACCCTACAACAGACTATCGACACCACTGGGGAAGCTATTGTTGTTTATTTAGTTTCTTCCTCAACTTTTAAATCCATATTCTAAAGATATTTTCTTGTTGTAAAACCAATTATTCTTTTTTGATCTGTCAATAAGTATTTTCCGTGGATATTTGAAAGTATTTAGTCCCATATCTGTTAGATCTTCTCTAGATCTATTATTTTTTTCACTTGCATGATCACAGTCGTGGTTTATCCGTTCCCACAAAGTGACCAAAACTTTGTGGTCACTAGTTGTGCCATTGTAGGGAGCGACCACCCATTTTTAGTAGCTAGTTTCTCCACTGTAGGGGGTGACCTGTAACATCCCCAAAAATAAATTATTTTAAATCTGGAATTTTCTTAGGAAATAATTTCCATTTTTAGTAAATTCGAAATTGGAAAATTGTTGCCATTTATGGCAATTCTGAATTTCGAATTTAGTTAATTGTAATTGATGATTACGATTGTTTGGAAGAGATCTAATTTGACCCAACTAACTATTTGACTATGACACTTGTATGAAACAAAATACTTTATATTTATTGATGATGGACAAATGGAACAACCATGTTAAAATCAGTTGACCATGACTCCATGAGTGGGGAACATGTTGGAACTACCTCAGGGATGAATGTGACAAGTGGAAAATCAATAATTTGGCCATTGGCAGTCCCTTAAAATCAAGGATTTGGAAAGTTGTGAAAATTCCCAAGGGAGGAAAATACCTAGGAAAAAATGGCTTTGTATATATAGCAAATGGGAGGAGGCAGGACGTTGCCTAATATGCTGGGAAAAGGATTAATTATCCCTTGTTGTTATGAACATTGTTTTATGAGTGTGAGGCAAGGAGAAGTTGTTGAAATGGAAGGACTATTGTTGAGGTGGAGTTCTGAGTTCGCCCTCATGGATTCATGGTCAGGCTAGGGGGTGAGTGGAGCAGATAGCATTGGTTGTTTTGTTCTAAGGTTGGGAAGAACGTGGTTGTTCCAATTGTTTTTTGGAGAACTGGTTCAGATGTGTTCATCTACTCCTTTCTGGTTATATGTCTCTTGCTTTAAATGGCTGATAGAATACATCTATATATTGTTGGGTGAATTATTTCTATTGAATTTCTTTCTAATCAAGAATCGTTTTGATTTAAATGAGTGAAAGAGTATAGTTACCATAATGTTGTATGAATTATTTCTATGAGACAAACTACGAATGGATGGAAAAAAACATAGGATAAACCCCCTGCAAGTTCAATTTCATACTTCGCATAAACTGCCTATACATCTTAATTATGAATAGAATTGGAATTATGTAAAACACGTTGGAATGCTTCTAGTTTAAAACAAAATCAGTCTGATTCTACTTTGGATAGCATAGATCCTATGTTTATATAAGTACAAGTAATCAGTCAAAGAAGTCGTTTACTGCATAATTGACTAAGGAAAATGTTGAAGGGTACTCAAGAATGAAAAGTGATTATACATTTGCATATTACTGTAAGGGATTTACACAGAGTCGTACCAGTCATATAATATCTATGTATGGTAAGAATAACATTGTATATACATATAGGGTTATATATATATGTATGTATACATATACTTAATATCTGTAGAGAAGTTTGATGTTCTATTTTGATATCGTTGAGATTCGACTTAAAGAATATAAATTTTGGAAATACATAAGTTTAATTACATATACACATGATTGTAGGTTTTCAGACTGCATATCTAATAGGTGTTAAAAATATAATGGAAGACAAACAATCTAACTACTCATAGTAGAATTTATGGAAATGAAATGACGGAAAACAAATAGTATGCCTAATCGCAATTGGAGACCTGGAAAAGAAATTATTATTAAGGGTAAACGAATAGGCTAGCAGATCGCATACGAGATTTTGAGATAATTCAAAAAGTAAAGCTACAGGACTAAACAAGAAATCATTGAAATTCCTCTATAGGATCCAAAGTAAAAACCGGAAAGAGTCAAGGGAGAATTATTGTTCACAGATGCGTGTTGCTATTCATTCCAGAAATACTCATATAACAGATCTATTTCTCTGCAAGAAGTGATGGTTTGTATTTCCATCCAAAAATTGACTATACAACTTTAAAAATGATACAGCCATATTCTATTTATATGATTCAATTATTTTACACAGTAATAAGGTTATGATCCTTATGCCCTTTCGTTAAAATTAGAGATACAAAGCTAAAGAATGGACTATATTTATGAATGGACTTTTCACCCACGATGATAACCTTCTGGTCTTAGAATCGTATCAATCCTTAGAGACCTAGGACACTCCTTTAAGAGCGGCGAAATGAAACCCGAATACCTTTTGCGCATATGGCAGGAGCCTGCATCTGGGTTTATGCATGGTCAAAATCCCTGCAAGGAATTACAAATTATCATTAGTATTATACAACAAAAGTAAGATGAATGTAACTTTCAACAGAATGATAAATGACAGTAAAGGTTTATTTCACAGTTGCACTTAACTTACAGCTTGGAGATTTAGTGTCCTTTCCCTGTTGTTCTTTAGTTGAGTAGACATCCCAGACTGAAGCAGAGGGTCGTCCAAGGACTTCCTGATGGGTAACCTCACAACAACAGGGTCCCATCATCAGAATTGGTTACCAAAAATGTATAAATCAAATTCTTTAGGAAATGAAATAAACAAACAGTGTTAACATTGAAAATATGAACTGCATAGGTCGTGCCATGCGAGCAGGCCAAAGGCATTGTTCAAACATTACACATAGAGTAAAATGATATATGTTAATGTTGATATAAAAACCTACCATGAACCGACTGTTTGTGTTGAAGAGGGTTTTTTTAATCAACGTTAAATACAAAGTTAACATTCTTGCTGAACTTACCAGGCTTCAAATGGTGTATACCACACACCGACAATGATAATAACAATAGGAAACACACTTAATCCAAGAAGTTACCACAAATTCAAATATTATATATTGTAGGGTATTCCCTAACGAACTGTTTGGAACACATAATTCCCATTTTCATTTGTGTCAAATAGAAATACAATAGCCTTTAATGAAACATTTATGTAAGGACCAACTAAGGACCTGATGAAACCTACAGAAGGGTGGGTTCATTTTTTTAAAGAAACGTAATGTAACATGGAATACATAGTGCAGACCTTAAACCCCTAGACTTGAACCCTATGTAGCCTCACAGAATTTCAACACCAGGTATCAAGGCATATCAAAAGAGAAACCATAAAGGATGTAAGGGAACAATGAAACCCTAAGGGTAAGGTACATATGAAAACTATGCCGATGGAAATTCATTGAAATCATAAACAAGGAAGTGGAATGTCGAGTCCTTTCAAAAATATTGATAATAAAATGAAAGTAATAATCTACTTATCCAGGAGCGGGAACAGTTCAGGGAGTTACGAGAAGAATAACGATAATGGAGAAAATTAACTAAAAATCATAATAAGAATTACAATATGAGGGTTTCTTCCACGGTATTGAAACCCTGAGGTTCCATTCAACCATTAGATTACAGTAGCATTGTTAACTTACTAGGGCAGTTGGATAGAGATTCTTGTTTCCATTGGGTAGAATCCTCCAAGGCAACAATCTCCCACTAAGAAAATAAAATGAAGAACTATTTCAAAGAACTTCACAAATGACAAAAAAAAACTCATTTAACCCTAAAGAGCTCTTACTACGTAGAATAAATGTTGAGGGTATAAAGGTTGGCCCTGGACATGTGATAAGGCAGAGTTGGCGCGACCATATTGGAGGAGGGGTTAGGTGAAAACCATCGAATTTCACATGCACATGATTTCCATTAATAGTCAGTTCAGAGCTTTAACTCATGTCTGACAAGAACCCTTCTTCTCACATTAAGAAAACACGAAGTTAAGAGCAGTCCCTTTGTGACACGACTAGCTAGAACACTTTAACTCAAACTGCTTTCATTTCAGTTAACATATCATTCAAATGAGACATCGTTCAGTTAAGGCAGAGTTCAACAAGTGGTAGTGTGGGGTTCTATTACCTAAACCTTTATGTGGATGGTGACTGGAATATCATTACCCACCAATCATCATAGGGGATCTATTCGATGATCTTGGCCATACAAAGTAATTTCAAGTACCTTATATTAAGCCAATAACATTCCACTAAGGGTGTATATTCCCGACCCCTTTACTTTATGTATGGTATACGAGTTTTATTTCAAATTCAAATGAGATTTCCCTTGGGAACAAGTATAGAAGCTTATGTTTAAGGGATATTTTAGGATTATACGTCCTAAACCTAATATAATATATAAATATATATGTGAGTATTAGGATAGCCTGGGACTGAAGGGGAATGTTAGAATTGTGGAGATTTATTCATATAAGATTTATGTTCAATGTGAGTTAGGCTAGGGTAGGAATGCCATCGTTTGACGGTCAGAACATAAGATACCTTACAGAGATTAATACTGGGAATAAATACTACCATCTCTTAACCATGAGGCTGCTAAATGAAATTGGATATTAATGTTCCATAGAAAAAAAAAATTATGGAAAAATTGAGGTACATTACATATGGTATCAGAGCAAAGGTTACAACACTTGGACCTTGAGCAAGGCCAAAATATCTACTTAGCATATATATATTTTCTTATGTTTATGAAAAACTAACAAAAACAATTACTATTACAAACAGAAAACACTTTATTATATGTAATCATGGCAACCCAGGATGAAGAAAAATTAGACTTGAGGAGAACCCTGAACAAAGGCCTCCTGAAGATCAGAGATAGAATAGTAACAGAAGTTCACCTACCAAAGTTCTGGAAACTATGAGAAATCTCATTGTTGAGCTGCAGGTTTTCAAAGAAGACAATGAGAAACTGAAAAAGGCATAGCAGGAAATAAATGAATTACTGCTACGAAGTATAGTGACCAAGAAAATCCCAAAGGACGATAATCAGGAAGAAGAGGTCAGTAAAAGGGCCTCCAAGAATTCTAGTCCTAAAGCAGAAAAGGGGGACAGTTAGTCTGAAGGTACTCCTTCAACTGAAGATAAAACAAAAACAGGAAGAAAAAGGAAACATGTATATCACCTTGAGGGAGAGTTTAAGAAAATCAAACCATCTACGTTTGACAGGGAATCCAGAACAGGGGAGGAATTTGAAGCATGGTTATTAGACATCAAGAAGTATTTCCAAATATATAACTATTCCAACAATATGAATTTCTGAATGGCCATCTATAATCTGAAAGGAAAGGCTAGAATATGGTGGAAAGACCTGAAGTTGGCCAAAGTCCTAAAGGAAAAACAGATGGAATGAACAGATTTTAAGAAATAATTTAAGAAACAATACCTATATAAAAGTTACTATGAAAGAAAAACCAAAGAATTTAATGAGCTATGACTTGGTCAAATGGATATGGAAGATCTGATAAACAAAGTCCTGGAATTACTAAGGTTTGTACCTTATATTCGGAAGGATAAAGTGAAAATCCAACGGTTCCTAAGCTATTTACCACGGTCCTACAAGGACATAATTGAATTTGATAATTCCAAGTCCTTGAGTGAAGTATTTAGGAAAGCTCGAATGTGTTATGACCAATACAAACAGCGGACATAATTTCCCAAGGATTGGAAAGACAAGAAACAAGACTGAATGAACCAACGAAAGAAGGGATATCGGCGAGCTCCTTATCGGAACACAACAAAAAGTTTTCCAAGGAAATATTTTCACTCCAACAATCAAAACACCCAAGGAGGCAGTAAACCAGTAAATTTGGGAACAAATAAGTTTAGGCATAGCCCATGTGAACCGTTAAAATGTTGGGAATGTGGAGAACCTCACCTAAGGAGGAATTGTCCACGTTTGACTTCAACAACCAGAACTACTGCTCACAGATTACAGGAAGCCTCTACAGTAGGGGATGTAGTCATAATCTTACATCAGATCAATGCAATCAGCAATGGCCAACAAGATGACCACCAGTCCTTTGTGGTGGAAATTGAAGGTAAAATCAATAACACTTGTATTTATGTTTTAATTGATCCTGGAGCTACATTGAGTTATATCACTCCTGGTATAGTGGAGTCAAAAAACATAAGAAAACAAGACATGCAAAATCTTGACTGGTACAACTAGCAACAAGAACGAAAAAGAAAAGTAGTCAACTTTATTTATGATTATGAGTTCAGTTTAGGTGGTCAAAACATAAAGACAAATCTGAACATTCTACCGTTAGGGTCTTATGATGTAATTATCAAAATGGATTGGTTAGAAAGGCATAAAGCAGTGTTATATTTTTATGAAAAATCACTCAAGTATAAAGATGAAAATGACACTGCTAAGACAGTTCAAGGTATACAAAAAACCAATCTCAGTTAGATAGATTTCAGCAATGCAATTCAAGAAATGCATGAGAAAGGGTTGTCAAGTTTATGCCATCCAAGTAACAAACCTGTTAGAAAAAGAAAATAAACCCAACTTGGAGGATTTTTCCGTTTTGCATGATTTCATATATGTGTTTGTTGATGAGATACCTAAATTACCCCCAAGGAGGGAGGTAGACGTTTCTATCGACCTACTACCTGGTTCATCCCTTATCTCTAAAGCACCTTACCGAATGAGTTTGTTGGAATTAACAGAACTAAAAATTCAACTATAGGAATTATTGGACAAAGAATATATCAAACCGATTGTTTCACCATGGGGAGCACCAGTCCTCTTTGTGAAAAATAAATATGGAACTCTGAGATTATGCATCGATTACAGACAATTAAACAAAATGACTATTAAGAACAAGTACCCCTTAGCTAGGATAAATGATCTGTTCGATCAAGTAGGCGGGGAAAATATTTTCTCGAAATTGGATTTGCAATCTGGTTATCACCAAGTTAGGATAAAAGATGAGGACATAAGTAAAACAACATTTCGAATGAGATATGGACATTACAAATTTGTTTTTATACCATTTGGACTAATTAACGCACCAACCACATTTATGTGTTTAATGAACAGTATTTTCAGTCAGTACTTGGACAAGTTTGTGTTGGTATTTATTGACTATATTCTAGTATATTCTAAAACCGAACAAGAACACGAAGAGCACTTAAGGATAGTTCTACAAACTTTAAGGAAGCACAAATTGTATGCTAAATTCGATAAGTGTGACTTTTATCAAAAGGAAATACAGTACCTAGGACATGTAATATCTGCAGAAGGCATTGCAGTCGACCCTGAGAAAATAAGAGCCATCATGGAATGGTCGATCCATAAGGATGTAGCGGACATCCGGTCGTTCATGGGAATCATCGGATATTACCACAGACTTATAGAGGGATTTTCCAAAATTGCATACCCTATCACATCGTTACAAAGGAAGGGAACCAAGTTTAACTGGTCACAGAAATGTCAAGACAGTTTTAATAAGTTAAAGGAATTGTTAACGACAACACCCATTTTAAAGGTAGCAGATCCGAAAAAAGACTTCACCATTTGTGTAGATGCGAGTAAAGAAGGACTAATGGTTTCCTAACTCAAGAAGGGCACATTATTTGTTATGAGTCCCGAAAACCAAAGGAACACGAACGAAACTACGTCACTCATGACTTAGAGTTGGCAGTTGTAATACATTCCTTAAATATGTGGTGGCACTACATAATGGGTAGAAACTTTCTGTTATTGACGGACAACAGTGGTGTGAAATTTTTTTTTAGTCAGCTGGACCTTAATGCAAGGCAAGCAAAATGGCTAGCCTTCTTGAGTGAATTTGACTTTGAGGTAAGACATATCAAGGGTAAGGAAAACAAAGTGGTTGATGCTTTAAGAAGAAGATTTCATGGGTTGTTTGAAATAAGCATTAGCAGGGAAGAAAGCAATCTTGAGCAGAGGATAAAGGTTGCAAGTAATAACGACAAAAATTACACTAAAACAGTGGCAAAATTTCAGAACACTACAGAAAATTCAGACAAAACAGATCTGAGTTTGGATAGAAATGGTCTACTACGATTTAAAAACAGAATATACATACCAGATTCGGTAGAGTTAAAGTTAATAGTTTTGGATGAAGTTCACAAGAAACCATATTCTGGTCATCCAGGATACCAAAAAACAATAACAACACTAAGAAAGTTATTTTATTGGCCTAATATGAAGGGTGAAACAATAGAATACTTACCGAAGTGTCAATATTTTCAGCAGGTAAAAGTCGAACACCAGCATCCAACCAGCCTTTTATAACCCTTACCTGTGTCGGAATGGAAATGTGAGACTATATCACTGGACTTCATTACAGGTTTTCCTAGAACTCAAAAACAGAATGATTCAATTATGGTGGTAATCAATAAACTTAGTAAGTCTGCACACTTTATTCTTGTAAAGTCTACTTTTAAAGCCATTAACATCACTGAAATATTCATGAAAGAAGTTTTTAGACTACATGGTATTCCTAAAATGGTTATTTCGGATAGAGATGTAAAATTTACATCTGCTTTTTGGAAATAATTGTTTTCAGGGTTAAATACTAACAAAACCAAACAAGTGGGAAGACTACCTACACTTGGTAGAATTTGCATACAACAATGGATACCAAACTTCAACTAAGATGATCCATTTCAAAGTATTATATGGCAGAAAGTGTACGAATCCGATTAGCTGGGATAACCCAGTTGACAGACTCATGGTTGGACCATAGATGCTCCAAGAGATGGAGAGCACAGTAAGAAAAGTACAACAGAACTTAAAAGAGGCACAGGACAGACAAAAAATTTACATGGACCAGAAAATAAGACACTTGGAATTTCAAGTGGGAGACCACGTCTATTTAAAAGTCAAAGCCTGAAAAATTTCACTAAATATAAGGAACTATGCCAAGTTGGCACCCAGGTTTTGTGGCCCTTTTGATATCTTATCTCAAATTGGACCCATAGCATACCAACTTGCACTTCCTGCCAATCTTAAGATCCATAATGTATTTCATGTTTCTTTGTTAAAGAATTGCGTTCATGACCCTACTCATATGATCGATTGGAACTTGGAGAAAGTGGAACCAGAAGGTGAGTTCCAAGCAGAACCTCTACGCATTATGGATAGGAGAGAAATAACACTTCGGAGCAGAGCCGTCACCCAGGTAAAAGTGCAATGGAAGCACTTTAGCCCTGAGGAGGCCACTTGGGAGTTGGAGGGAGAATTGCAAAAATATCATCCAATCCTGTTCCAAGAAAGGATCGAACACTAAGGACAGTGTTTTATTGAAGGGGGAAAGGATGTGACATCCCCAAAAATAAATTATTTTAAATCTGGAATTTGCTTAAGAAATTATTTCTATTTTTAGTAAATTCGAAATTGGAAAATTGTTTCCATTTATGGCAATTCTGAATTTCGAATTTAGTTAATTGTAATTGATGATTATGACTGTTGGGCGGAGATTTGATTTGGACCAACTAACTATTTGACTATGACACTTGTATGAAACAAAATATTTTATATTTATTTTTGATGGACAAATGGAACAACCATGTTAAAATCAGTTGACCATGACTCCATGAGAGGGGAACATGTTGGAATTACCTCAGGGTTGAAGGTGACAAGTGGAAAATCAAGAATTTGGCCATTGGTATCCCCTGAAAATCAGGGATTTGGAAATCTGCAAAAATTCCCAAGGGGGAAAAATACCTAGGTAAAAATGGCTTTGGATATATAGCATATGGGAGGAGGCAGGACATTTCCTAGTATGCTGGGAAAAGGAATCATTATCCATTGTTGTTATGAACACTATTTTTTGAGTGTGAGGCAAGGAGAAGTTGTTGAAATGGAAGGACTATTACTAAGGTGGAGTTCTGAGTTTGCCCTCATGGATTCATGGTCAGTCTAGGGGGTGAATGGAGCAAGTAGCATTGGTTGTTTCGTTCTAAGGTTGGGAGGAACGTGGTTGTTCCATTTGTTTTTCGGAAAACTGGTTCAGATATGTTCATCTACTCTTTTCTAGTTATATGTATCTTGCTTTAAATGGCTGATAGAATACATCTATATATTGTTGGGTGAATTATTTCTATTGAATTTCTTTCTAATCAAGAATCGTTTTGATTTAAATGAATGAAAGAGTATAGTTAGCACAATGTTGTATGAATTATTTCTATGAGCTAAACTACGAATGGAGGGAAACAGACATAGGATAAACCCCTTGCAAGTTCAATTTCATACTTCGAATAAACTACATGCGCATCTTAATTATGAATAGAATCGGAATTATGTAAAACACGCTGGAATGCTTCTAGTCTAAAACAAAATTAGTCTAATTCTACTTCAAATAGCATAGGTTATGTGTTTATATAAGTACAAGTAATCAATCGAAGAAGTTGTTTACTGCATAATTGACTGAGGAAAATGCTAAAGAGTACTCAAGAATTAAAAGTGATTATACATTCGCATATTACTGTAAGGGATTTATACAGAGTCACAACACTCATATAATATCTATGTATGCTAAGAATAACATTGTATATACATATAGGGTTATATATATATATATATATATATATATACTTAATATCTGTACAAAATTTTGATGTTCTATTTCGATATCATTGAGATTCGACTTAAAGAATATAAATTTTGGAAATACATAATTTTAATTACATATACACATGACTATAGGTTTTCAAACTGCAGATCCAATAGGTGTTAAAAATATAATGGAATACAAACAGTCTAACTAGTCATAGTAGAATTTCTGGAAATGAAATGACGGAAAACAAATAGTCTGCCTAATCGCAATTGGAGACCTGGAAAAAAAATTATTATTAAGGGTAACTGAATAGGCTAGCAAATCACATACGAGATTTTGAGATAATTCAAAAAGTAAAGCTACAGGACTAAACAAGATATCGTTCGAATTCCTCTATAGGATCCAAAGTAAAACCAGAAAGAGTCAAGGTAGAATCACTGTTCATAGATGTGTGTTTCTATTCATTCCAGAAATAATCATATAACAGATCTATTGCTCTACAAGAAGGGACAGTTTGTATTTGCATCCAAAAATCGACTATACAACTTTAAAAAAGATACAACCATATTCTATTTATATGATTCAATTATTTTACACAGTAATAAGGTTATGATCCTTATTCCCTTCCATTAAAATTAGAGATACAAAGCTAAAGAATGGACTATATTTATGAATGGACTTTTCACCCACGATGATAGCCTTCTGGTCTTAGAATCGTATCAATCCTTAGAAACCTAGGACACTCCTTTAAGAGTGGCGAAATGAAACCTGAATACCGTTTGCGCATATGGCAGGAGCTTGCATTCAGGTTTGTGCATGGTCGAAGTCCCTACAAGGAATTACAAATTATCATTAGTATTATACAACGAAAGTAAGACGAATGTAACTTTTAACAGAATGATAAATGACAGGAAAGGTTTATTTCAGATTTTCACTTAACTTATGACTTGGAGATTTGGTGTCCTTTCCCTGTCACACTTTGGTTGAGTAGACATCCTAGGGGAGAGGGTGGTCCAAAGACTTCCTGATGGGTACCCTCACAACAATAGGGTCCCATCATTAGAATTCGTTACCAAAAACGTATAAATCAAATTCTTCAGGAAATGAAATAAACAAACAGTATTAACATTGAAAATATGAACTGCATAGGTCGTGTTGTGCGAGCAGGCCGAAGGCATTGCTCAAACATTACACATAGAGTAAAATGATATATGTTAATATTGATATAAAAAACTACCATTAACCGACTGTTTGTGTTGAAGAGGGTATTTTAATCAACGTTAAATATATATTTAACATTCTTGTTGAACTTACTTGGCTTCAAATGGCGTATACCACACACCGAAAATGATAATAACAATAGGAAACACACTTAATCCAAGAAGTTACCACATATTAAAATATTATATATTGTACAGTATTCCCTAATGAACTGTTCGGAACACAGAATCCCCATTTTCATTTGTGCCAAATAGAAATACAATAACCTTTATGAAACATTACAATCGTAAGGACCAACTAAGGACCTGATGAAACCTACAGAAGGATGGGTTCATTTTTTTAAATAAATGTAATGTAACATGCAATACACAGTGCAAACCTTAAACCCCTAGACTAGAACCCCGCGTAGCCTGGCAGAATTTCAACACCAGGTATCAGTGCATATCAATAGAGGAACCATAAAGGATGTAAGGGAACAACAAAACCCTAAGGGTAAAGTACATACAAAAAATATGTCGGTGCAAATTCGTTGAAATCAGAAACAAGGAAGAGGAATGCCAAGTCCTTTCAAAAAGATTGAGAATAAAACGACAGTAATAATCTACTTATCCAAGATCGGGAACAGTTCATGGAGTTACGAGAAGAATAACAATAATGGAGAAACTTAACTAAAAGTCATAATAAGAATTACAGTACGAGTGTTTCTTCCACGGTATTGAAACCCCGATGTTCCATTCAACCATTATATTACAATAGCGTCGTGAACTTACCAGGTCGGTTGGTTAGATATGCCTGCTTCCACCAGGTAGAATACTCCAAGGCGACAATCTTCCGCTGAGAAATTAAAACGCAAAACTATTTCGAAGAACTTCACAAATGAAAAAAAAAAACTAATTTATCCCTAAAGAGCTCTTACTACGTAGAATAAATGTTGAGGGTATGAAGGTTGGTCCTGGCCATGTGATAAGGCAGAGTTGGCGCAACCATATTGGAGGAGGGTTCAGGTGAAAACCATTGAATTTCGCATGCACAGGGTTTCCATTAATAGTTGGTTCAGAGCTTTAACTCATGTCTAACAAGAACCCTTCTTCTCACTTTAAGAAAACATGAAGTTAAGAGCAGTCCCTTCGTGACACGACCAGCTGGAACGCTTTAACTCTAACTGATTTCATTTCAGTTAACATATTGTTAAAATGAGACATCGTTCAGTTAAGGCAGAGTTAAACAAGTGGTAGTGTGGGGTTCTATTACCCAAACCTTTATGTAGATGGTGACTGGAAGATCATTACCCACCAATCATCACAAGGGATTCGTTCGATGATCTTGGCCATACAAAGTAATTTCAAGTACCTTATATTAAGCCAATAACATTCCACTAAGGGTGTATATTCCCGACCCCTTTACTTTATGTATGGTATACGAGTTTTATTTCAAAGTCAAATGAGATTGCCCTTGCACGCAAGTATAGAAGCTTATGTATAAGGGAGAGTTTAGGATTATACATCCTAAGCCTAATATAATATATAAATATATATGTGAGTATTAGGATAGCTTGGGACTGAAGGGGAATGTTAGAATTGTGGATATTTATTCATATAATATTTTTGTTCAATGTGAGTTAGGTTGGGGTAGGAATGTCATCGTTTGAAAGTCAGAACATAAGATACCTCACAGAGATTAATACTGGGAATAAATACTACCACATCTTAACCACGAGGCTGCTAAATGAAATTGGAGATTAATGTTCCATAGTTTTTTTTTTTTTTATGGAAAATTTGAGGTGCATTACATACAACATGAAATTTTCACTGTAGGGAGTGACCAAAACATTGTGGTCACCCTATAGCTCTTTGTAGGGAGAAACTAGAGCTTTGTGGTCACCTTGTGGTAATTAACGAGTGACCAATATTTGAAAGCCTATGTTTGAAGGGATATCATTCAAAACAAGGCCCATATCAGGCTTTGTCCTTTCTTCCACCCCTCCACATCTCTCTCAGACCTGTCCCAACAATTATTGCTACAACATTTTTTGAAACTAATTTTGAATTTTTTTTGTGTGTGCCATTTCGTTTAGTTGATTAAAATTACTTTTTGTTTTGTGGGTATGGTTTAGGTCATCTAATCTCATTCCCTCCGGCTTAAAGTGTTTATGGTACTTTTTTTAGAGAGTCCACTTGTTTTTAAAAACCTTTTGGGTGTTCCTTTAGATTTGCTTCCATTGCTTAAACAAAGCCAACTCTCTCGATTTGCATCTCATCTTAGAGTGCAATCCTTTTTCAAGTTATTTGCAAAACTTGTTTTTACCTTTGAAAGCTTGGGTATTGCGTTAAAGGAATTCTTATTCTTGAATTTTTCCTTGGGTGATGTTTCATAGTTAGAGTGTTTTGGTATATAGTTGAAAAGGGATTTTTTTTGTTCGGGATTTTGGAAAAATTTATGTGGTAGTTTGGCATCATTCCTCTTTCCATTTAAAGAGGAAAATTGAAAAGTTGCATGATATTGAGTTATTTTTTATATTAAGAAGAAAATACCTCTTCTCCTTCTCATAGAAAAATTTCATCGAAAACAAATGATTGCATTTCATTATTTTTTCATTATATTGGAGTTGAGTGTCAAAAATAATTAGTTTCATCTACGTGGACCTTTCTGTGTAAAAACGACCATTAAAATCAACCAACATGTTAATAAAATTAACTAGACATTTTTTTTTGTAGTACATCCACAGTAGTTTAGAGCTAGGGTATTTGGACTAGGAAAGGTAAGTAAATTGTCCAAGACTACTAAACAAGCTTGTAGAACACTAAAGAGTGATAAAATCCAACTTTCATATAGGCATAGTTGGGAACCCCCTCTAACATAGGGGCTAAACACAAGGTCGTGTGTGGAAGAGAAACATAGATTACCCCTCCAAATCTTTACCAATCGTAGTGGAAATAACGTAAATTGGGTATTTTATTGAGTGTTATTGGTTCATTTGGTCTCAACACTTCGTGAATATCGAATCTGTTTGAGGTCCTCAGGAGTGTTACCAGTCCACTTTTCTTTAGTCCTCTAGAAGAGCTTTGGACTTTGTTATCCTTCCCATATGTCTGGTCATGATTGTAGCATGTACCCCCTCAAAATTCAACTACGAGTTGGTAACCTTAGTGGCCTTTCCTAGGTATCTACATAGGTGAATGCAGGGGGATTTCGACGGTACCTGGGGAAGACATCATATCAAACTTTCACTACCCTTGGAGGGTGACCCAATGAAGCGAGGGTCTCTTGCACCGAGAAGGGATGTTACGTGGAGGTCGGGGTAACTACTTCTCATATCTTCACTAACGGCTTGACATATCATCTTCAAAAGATACTTATATCTATTGTTTCTTGGTTGATTACCTATAGATTTCTTAGGGGTGTGTTCAGTCAACATTTGTAGTTGGACTTAGGGATTTTTATTTTCCTTTCATTGTGGTTGACCGAGGTATTTTCAAATCTCATAGAATGAAAGGATTGCCTCCTAAGGGGAAAGATCCTCCACAAAACCCTTCTAACAAAGGAATGGTTGAAGGAATGACTTATGGAACCGGGAGTGTAGATCTTGGGAGCGACCAACACATAGAATAATTGGTCACAACCTTCATGGAAGGCATCATACCTCACACAAATCGCCCCTTGACTGATTCACTTGGCCCACTACTCATTCAACAACCATCCACGACATATTTTTATGCTTTTTCTTCTTACCGTT
Source organism: Picea mariana (assembly GCA_032191745.1). Lineage (NCBI taxonomy): Eukaryota > Viridiplantae > Streptophyta > Pinopsida > Pinales > Pinaceae > Picea > Picea mariana. Next base: position 760,054 of record JASDQU010103090.1, on the reverse strand, counting down.
TACTAGAGGGATAAAAAATTTCACCTCATATATCCACAACTATTATGGTTGATCCTACAAGAGAACATCCTACTACTATTGGTGTTTCTTTTTTATTAGGAACATCTATGACCCAGGTTACTCTGACACAACCAATGTAAAATACACCTATCTTTGCACGTGGGTCGGGTAATATTCCTACTTCACTAGTCCCACATATGCATACACCAAGTTATTTACTTTTTCATTCAATCAGTCAGATGGCCAACAGTCAAGTCATTCACACAACCCAATTACATAATCCACTCATCCTACATCTCCAACTTTATAAATGGGGAGTTCTTCTATACCCTTCATTGGAGGTCAATATTCAATTGGAAGCCAACCCTTTCTTAGGGGGGAACTTCCCATACAATATGAAACTAGTACAAAGGTTTTAAATTTTCTTAGGAAATCCTCTTCCACTCACATTTATGATCATATAAATGAGTGAAGGAGGCAGAGACGATTAATTGAAGCTACCATTCCAGACCAAATATTAGCAGATTGTTTTATGAAGTCACTTTTTCCACCTATCGCAAAATATTTCTCTATGGGAAGCATTGTTGAGGAGAAAGCCATCAATCATGCTCAATATTTAGACCTTATATATTCTCAGTTGAGAAAATTGTACGATATAATTGATGATTGAATGACCTATGTGTCAAGTCTAGTTTCTTCATTTGTTATATCATGCCTTCTTTTCATCTACAAACTAAAGATATGAGACAACACAACTGTTTTCAAATGAATAAATACGCCTTTCACACTGATCTATAAATAACTGAGTCTGATATAAAGCGTGAAAAGGAATATCTTTTGACTTCTTCCTCGATTAAGTCAAAAGGAAAAAGGTTAGTCAAAGCATGAGTTGCATAGGCTTAATATTGTTGGACTGAGCAAAGTGTCATCATGGAAGATGCAAAAAACTCTTATGACTATGAAGCATACATCATAGGTGAAAATCTACATGAGATAAATGCAGAGGTTGAATCCAATGGACAAAGAGATCAAGAGACCCCTCCAGATAGAGACCATGATAATATTGAGAGTAGAGCTTCAAAGCGACATAGAAGATAATGAGAAGTTAATTAAGGCCCAAGAATAACAGAACTGGTTTAATGTTTCCATGTTGCAGAGTTTTAAATATATACAGAGACAAATATATCATGGATAGAATTCAACCAATACGGGTAAAAGTAGGGATAAATTTTAGATTTGTTCTTGTAAGATATCACATAGTACCAAAAGGAAAACCTTCAATGATGGAACGTATACACCATCATAGTTGATCGGGGAGAATTGGACTTCTTTCTTTTCCCTCATGTTCCTCGACCGTCGATAATCCATCTAAACCAACCCCAATAACCCATGTTGATGGCATAGTGGGTTCCATAAAACTACATTATGCCACACAACCGTAGACTAGTACCAATAACAAACCTCCTCCCTCTCTTGCACAAACCTCCTAGGTGAATGTGGTCCAATCCACTTCATCTCAACTATATGGAGGCAAGAAGAAAAATAAGGGAAACTCTAAGAAATATTCTAACCAACAGGAGACTACAGAAACCCGAGACCCCAATGTTGGCGGGGGGAAACCAAAGAAAGGAAAAATACCCCTGCATGGTATGTAAGGAAGACCAATTCACCAAATATTTTCCTCACCCTGCCAAGGTTCATCAATATCTTGAGTGAGGGGGATCTCCTTCATAACCAATGGTATTAACCAATCCTTCCCCCCAACAACAAAAAATGATCACACAAGTTCTTTCACCCCCACCCAAGGACAATGCAGACAACCGCAAATGTCATGATGGTTAAATCCACAGTGGCCATAAACACCAGAGCCAATAACTATGACTTCATGGAGGTGGAACCTTCATCAAAGGATCCTCCACTGACTTTACCACCCAATATCCCTCTCACGTTAGATAAACCATCTTTGAAACATCTCATTCGCCCTCCAAAAGGGATACTTCGAAGGACCACTCATAATCTAAATGCTCGAGCATCCCAACACTATAGCATAGTGGAATATCTTTCCTATGCCCCATGTGTTGTTGGGTATGTGTTATATTCTTTGCATGTGTGTGTGTGGGCACATCAGATATGACAACTGTGTCTGACGATCCCTCTAGTAGTGCCCGTTGTGTCGTGTGCGACGGGCGCTTTCTGTTGAAAAGTCAACAAGAAACATGTGTCTAATTTACTTTTCCCTTAAATAAATTAGACAATAAATATTAATCTATTATCTCATTCATAACTAAGTGATTTGGAATTGTAACAGAATTACAAGTGTAGTTAAGTGAGTTAAGCTTAGTTGTATTAGTGCGAGTTCAGTGAATTAATTATTCATTAATTCACAATCAGTTAACTCGCATGCAATTGAAGACTTGCCACGGTTAACTACATGCATGTCAGTTCCAATGGACACCAGTTGAGATAACAGGTGAAAGGGACAGTTGGCTATCAGTTGTGATTAGATCACACATGCATTGGATATGCTTATGAGCATGTGCAAACAAGGCAATTCGATTATCTCTAGGAGAGGATTGTGAGAATTCGGATTGTAGAGATTATGCAGAGGAGGCAGGTTGTCTAGACACGGAAATTGGCGCATGTATTCTCTAATTTGTGTATGACAGTGTGAGACGTTTGTATTGTACTGAGAGCTCTTGGATTAGAGTTTTGTATGATATTGTTTCATGATTCATGATATACATAATATATGATAGTGGGGTTTTTAGCTTTATGCTTTCCCAGAAAAACTTATGTGTTATGTGTTATTGATATTTCACTTTGTGCTCATGGTTGTGATGGTGGTTTAAATTCTTCCGCAATAATAATAGTAGAAGTGATTATGTATTTAACAAGTGGTGTAAATTGTTAGATCAGGAGAATCCCAGGAATACTCATTTGGGTATCGAAATTTATACACTTTCCTAGGTGGGTCCCAGGGGGGGGGGCAGGTATGCACCACCACCCCCTAGTTACGCGTAGTGTTCGACAACGGGCAGTAGCCCGGGGCAGCGCCCCAAAAAAATTTTTTGGGGCAGTTTTTTCTATTTTTAGCGTTTTTCTAAATTAATCTTGTATTAAGGGATTAGGGTTTTGGTATCTACGGAATACCTAAAAACATTGTATATATTGTATGGTGAATGGTGAAATTCGATATAATAAATATAAAAAAGGTTTTATCGATTGAGGGTTTTTGGTATAGGTATATGTGTGCTATGTGAATGAGCCATTGATTAAATTATGTTTTGCTTAAGAATCTATATGCATTTCTTTACTTCACAGGTTTAAAACTTACATGTGGTATCAGAGATCATTTTTGGCTTCAAAGGGATGCCTTTGTTGTTGAGGGTTTGGCTTGGTCTTGATAGATCAAGTTTATCTTGGGTCTATGATAAACTTGGTTTTAGTGGGAGCTTTTGCAGTGGAGATTTGAGTATAGAAAGAGGAATGGCGAGCTCATCTAGAATCGAGATAGAGAAGTTCAACAGTAAAAACTTTGAGCTATGGAATCTTAAGATGTAGGACCTTCTTGTAGACAAAGAACAATGGATCACTGTGGATCTTGGTACACAGCCTACTAGTACACCATCTACTAGCACATAGGCTACTGCTATGCAACCTACTAGTACACAAACTATTATTACACCAGCTACTGGTATGTCGAAGGAAGATTGGGAGAAGTTGGACAGAAGAGCAAGGCGTACTATTTGACTATGCTTGGCAGATTCGGTTTTTTTGAATGTCTCGGGAGAATCTACAGCCAAGGAACTATGGGATAAGTTGAGGAATTTGT
>JASDQU010103090.1:722342-744906 GCA_032191745.1 Picea mariana | reverse complement strand
AGAGGTAGCAGCCTCACATTGAGTTGGTGCTCAATTATAGATGATGTACAGAACTTAAAAGACTACCTATCATTTCGAAGAAGAAGAGGTTTTCTCCCTTTATGGGTTTCCTCGTGAAAATCTGTCTCTATGTATACCTTATGTGTGACTGATGATCATTACTTTTATTGTCCATATGCTGTATAATGTTGATGATCACTTGAAGAAATATTAAGAATGTATTAATAGACTTAAACTTGTTTAAGCACAATAACAACTAATTCACCCCCCTCCCCTCTCATTTGTCTTAGTAGTTTCAACATTATATGCTCCAGCCAAACCTAGTCCAACGATCGTATACCCGCAATCGCCACCACCACGATATCCAGAGAAGGATATGCGTCCCCCACTCACGATGGAAGAAGCCCTCAGGCTCAAGAATCAGCTAGAAGATGATGTAATCAGTGGGCTTATTAACAACCCAACCACTGTGAGTAACCCAACATGCCATATGCTCCAAGCTATTCTAGACTGTGAAGCACAGGGAGACCCACTAGAAGATTTAATGGAACAACAAATTCCAACTACCACTGTTCACAACAACAAATCCATTGAGATCACACCAGGGAAGTTTCTAAACATTAATGCCAACCTAGAAGAGCAACAACAACAAAAGCTAATCCAAACCCTCTCTAAATACCAGCAAGCTTTTTCCTGGGAGTACTCTGATATGAAATGTATTGATCCACAACTCTGCACACACCACATTTATATTGAGAAAGATGCTCGACCTATCTGACAACCGCAAAGAGGAATGAACCCCCACCTCAGAGATATTGTTAAAGAAGAGCTACAAAAGTTGTTGGACACAGATTTTATATACCCCATCTTATATAGTCGATGGGTTTCCCCATTAGTCATCGTCCCCAAGAAAAATGGGAAGTGGCAAATCTGTGTTGATTACAGAGAACTTAACAAAGCTACTCAAAAAGACCACTTTCCATTACCCTTCATCAATCAGGTCCTGGATACCTTAGGAGGGAAGAAATTATTCTCTATCCTAGACGGTTTCTGCGGCTACAATCAGATACAGATTACCCCAAAAGATCAGAATAAAACGACATTCACATGTCCTTGGGGTACCTTTGCATACAAAGTATTGCCCTTCGGACTTTGTAATGCTCCAACTACATTCCAAAGGGCCATTCTAAGCATATTCGGTGATCTGATTAGGGAAGGGCTTGAAGTCTACATGGATGATTTCACTCCTTATGGCGACGACTTCGATCAAGCTTTGAATAATCTGGAGAAGGTATTGGAATGGTGCATCGCTACCAGGTTATGTTTAAGCCATGAAAAATGTCACATGATGATGACAAAAGGTGTGGTATTAGGGAATTACATTTCTACAAATGGAATTAGAGTAGATCCAGCAAAAATCGAGGTAATCCTTAATCTACCTACTCCACACACACAAACTGAGGTACGTAGTTTCCTTGGTGCTTCATGATACTATCGCAGATTTATGGAAAAATTTTCAAAAACCGTTGCACCCTTACATGCTTTGACTGGTAATGTAGAATTCCAATGGTCTGACAAATGTGATGTGGCTTTTGTAGGACTCAATAAACTAATCTCAACAACACCAGTGTTGAGAGGACCAAATTGGAAAATACCATTTCAAGTTTGCACCGATGCCTTAGACATTGCCATAGGCATTGTTCTTGGAAAGGAAGAAGAAAAAAAAACCTACGCCATTTATTTCATTAGCAAGAATCTAACTCCAGCTGAACTTAATTATACAGTAATAGAGAAAGAGTTTTTAGTTGTTATACATGCCATCAATAAATTTTGTCATTATATAACAGGCTATCCAATTATTCTGTATATTGATCATTCTGCCATTAGATATCTAGCTAATAAACCGATTACTAATGGACGGGTCACTCGATGGTTATTATTATTGCAGGAATTTGATATCACCATCAAAGATCGACCTGTGAGAGAAAATCTTGTTGCAAACTTCCTGTCCCACATCCCAAAAACAAACAACTCATTAACAATTGAGGATCAATTTCCAGATGAGCATCTGTTTATTGTCAACACAAAACCACCTTGGTACACTGATGTAGAAAATTATCTGGCAACAGGAAGATTACCGACACATTTATCATCAAAAAAAAGAAGATTGATCGTCCAGCGTAGCGCATGATTCACTTGGATCAGTGGATATATTTTCCACAAAGGAGCTGATCTCCAGATCTGACGTTGCATACGAGAGGAAAAAATCTATGACATACTGAAGGTAGGACATGACGAGCCCTGTGGGGGGCATTTTACAGATCGCAGGACTGGACACAAAATCTTACAGATGGGCTATTATTGGCCATCAATATTTAGAGATACCAAGAAATATGTTCAGACATGCGACAGCTGTCAGCGGATGGGGAAACCAGGTCAGGCTAATGAAATTCCCTTGAAATCACAAATAGTCACAGAACCACTTAAAATATGGGCGCTAGACTTCATCGGCCCCTTCAATCCAAAGTCAAATCAAAAGGCCTACATTCTCATTGCAATGGAATACATGACCAAATGGGTAGAGGCGGAAGCTTTACCAAATGCAACAAAAGAAGTAGTCATAAAATTCCTTTTCAAATTGTTTGTACGGTATGGACTACCCAGAGAAGTAATTACTGATGGAGGATCACAATTTACAGGCCATAGAATCACCGCCACCCTGGACAACTATCATATTAAGAACAGATTTACTTCTCCATACCACCCATAGGCAAACGAGCAAGTAGAAAGAACCAATAAGGTCCTAGAGGCAATCTTGACAAAGACTGTCTCAACAAACCGACAGAATTGGGCTACTGAACTCCCAAATTCCTTATGGGATTATCGTACAACCTGGCGTAACACCACTGCATATTCTCCTTACCACCTAGTCTATGGTAAATAACCCATCTTTCCAATCGAATTCAAGATCAAGACCCTAAGGATGGCCTAGGAAATTGGACTAAATCTTATAGAAGCACATAAACGACACCTTCAATGACTCAATGAATTGGATGAAGCACGCTTATCTTCCATGGAGTGCACATCTATTATTCATCAATAGAGAGAAAACTGGCATGACAAGCATATCAAGAAGAAATCATTCAAGAAAGGTGACTGAGCGCTTCTCTATGATTCAAGATTTCAAGACTTTCCTGGAAAATTATAGACACGATGGCTAGGGTCGTATGAAATTAACGGAGTCCATGATAATGGCATGGTTACTTTGAGCACCATCGATGGGTCTGGATCACCCTTTCTGGTCAATGGACATCGACTGCGACTTTACCACCAATCACCTTCAAAAGATTCTTTCTATCAAGAAGTAAGTAAAAACCCTACTGTGCAGATTCTGGCTGGCTGGGAAGGTAACCCAATCACCCCAACTCCATAAATGATGTATTTTGTTTAAACTGTACATACTGTACATAGTTTTCCAACTAAGTGGTTAGTTCTTCTTTGTTTTATAAAAATTCATTTAGGAAACAGGAATCAAGACATATTACTACAATTAGCACCTTTTCCTGTTCCATACTCCAGTTTTTTCTTATCACACGGACTCTGTCTTTTACATGTTCATGACGATTTTTTTTATCTCTCCAAAATTCCCTTTTCACACAACTCCTGTTCCTTTCCGGGCTATTGCTGCCTCCTTTTGAACGAAACAATTGCTGTTCCTTTTTCGTGCGCTTTCTGTTCCTTTGAACAAAACAACTGTTGTTCCTTTTTCGCGCGCTTGCTGTTCCTTTGAACGAAACAATTGTTGTTCCTTTTCGCGCTATTGCTACCTCCTTTTGAATGGAACAACTGATGTTCCTTTTTCGCGTCCTTGTTGTTCCTTTGAATGAATCAACTGTTGTTCATTTTCATGCGCTTGCTGTTCCTTTTCGCACACTTGCTGTTCCTTTTTTCGTGCGCTTGCTGTTCCTTTGAACGGAACAACTTTTGTTCCTTTTCGCGTGCTTGTTGTTCCTTTTTTGCGCGCTTGCTGTTCCTTTGAACGGAACAACTATTGTTCCTTTTCGCGTGCTTGTTGTTCCTTTTCACGCGCTTGCTGTTCCTTTGAACAGAACAACTGTTGTTCCTTTTCGCACTATTGTTGCCTCCTTTTGAACAGAACAACTACTGTTCCTTTTCAACGCACTTGCTGTTCCTTTGAATGGAACAACTGTTGTTCCTTTCGAACGAAACAACTGTTGTTCCTTTGAATGGAACAACTGTTGTTCCTTTCGAACGAAACAACTGCTATTCCTTTCGAAAGAAACAACTGCCATACCCTTTGCGTGCTTGTTGTCCCTGTGAGTATCATGCTGTTCATTTTTCCGTTCCTTCCTTTACTGTTGAAATGCTATCCATTCCTTCGTAATGTGGCTTTCATCAAATAATTTTCACCAGCACTGCTTCTAATCGTCATCACAATGATCTGTCATTATTTTGTGGATGGTCCTCCACACCTTATCAATTTTTTTTTGTGGAATAATTCCTCCGAAATATCTTAAACCTCGTTCATAATCGATCGCCACCATAAGTTGTTTCTTTCCCATATATATATAAAAATATACCTGAATGATATTCTGCCTTTATATTATAAGGATTCTTAAGCACACTTTTACTTGGCATCTTTACACTTCCTTACACCATCCCTTACTCTTAAGGTGTAGATGAGCCTCCCTTAAGAAAAAAAAAAAAAAGAAGAAATTTTTTTTAATCTTTTTTCCATAAAGAATGGGGGGTCTCATCACGAGCCAACCTACCACGATCATAGGATACTAACGTAAGTGACATTCCCACTATGGCTACCACACCAGGGAAATGGCCTTTGACACTTTCTTTTGTCAAAGGAAAAGAGGTATCATCACGAGTTGACTTGTTCACTTAAGTCACAATCTAGTGAGTGGCATTATCATCATTTGGTTACCAAACCAGGATAATGGTCTTCTTGGGAAAATACAATTCAAATATTTATCAAGGAAAGATAAAAACAAATAAACATACACAATAAAAATATTTTTTTTATAAAGAATGGGGGGTCTCATCACGAGCCAACCTACCACGATCATAGGATACTAACGTAAGTGACATTCCCACTATGGCTACCACACCAGGGAAATGGCCTTTGACACTTTTTTTTTTCAAAGGACAAGAGGTCTCATCACGAGTTGGCTTGTTCACTTAAGTTACAATTTAGTGAGTGGCATTATCATCCTCTGGCTACCAAACCAGGATAATGGTCTTTTTGGGAAAATATGATTCACATGTTTATTAAGGATACAGGCTCATCTAAGGGTTAAAATGCAACCCTGCCGAGGCTATGGACGCCTGTGGGTAGCAGTGTCTCTTCCTATGGTGTGGAAGATTATCTCAAAAATACCAATTTTCTGCGTGTCCTAGATTTCCTTTACTCAAATACCGAGGCTATCATATCAATTATATTCAATAACACGAAAAAGTAACAATATTATGCTATATGGATTACTAAAACTGAACATATTTAATTTATTTTTGATTTATTTATCCATAAAACATTTTTGAACATAGGTATAATACATTTGAAATTTCCACAAATCAAACAGACTATCGTTTAAATGACTTTTGGTTGCATGTGTGTTTTTTTTTAAATTGTATATGATTAGCCCCCATCGGTGGCGGCAGCACAATCATTACCTCTCACCCGAAAATACCTGCACTCATTACCTCCACCTCTTCTGACGGTTGAGGACGACCTCTACATTAATGAGGGGAGTGGATGCTCGGCACACTCTCTGATAATATGTAATGATTGTAATAAATGAGAAACCCACATCTTTATACATTTGATGTCGTTGATATTTACTGTTTTTGGTAACTGTTTCTCCAAAGATGGTCTAACCAAATTTGAAAATAGGAATATGGGTGGAAGAAGTGTGCATAGAGAGTCGACATTACTACAGGTTACAGAACAGGCAAGATAAATCCTACATCACCTAGGGTGAACCGAGTACTTCAATCGCTTGCAAGGATATGACACAAATATTATGCTTGAATTATTTCAAAACATGCAAGGATAAATCTCTATAGTGCAAGGCATACGAATCTCAGTTACCCCAAAAACTGTAGTAGAGGTCACATGCCTCCCTAACACGAGCATTCAGTGGACAAGGAGATACACGAATCTGAGGGAAGCTGTGGAATCTTTCACACAACCCGGGGAAGAATCGGATAAAAAAGGAAAGGGACTAAATCCCAATACCCTTAGTGAACCATGGAAGGAACTGGCAGGGATAATTCAGCGGTACATCACCTGTGATGGATGATATGATGTAATCCGACCTCGCCATCTCAAATTGTTTTCATCCTTGAAGCAATGGTTAGTACTTAATCTACCTTTCTTTATGAATACCATACTACATGAAGTTGCCTTAAGAACACAAAAGTCCAAGGATCTTGTTACTGTTATCAGTCAACACAGACTAGTTAAACTGATAATGGATCAAGCATTGAGTCAAACTCAGTTGAATTGGGAAAATATGAATGAGGCCAATAGACCTCCACAACTAGAGCAGGCGACTACCACCCAAAGAGAAATTCCATCGCCTCAAACCGAAGTTGAAGTAGACCCTGCCAAAATCACCGAGGCCCATACCTCATAGACACAAGCATTAACAAAAATGAAGAAGAGAACAATGGATGCTCCTAGATCCCCCACTAGGACAAAGAAGATAAGTAGACAAACTCAGGAAATAACTGAAGCAATTCAGGATGCAACAGAGCACCCTAAAGAACTTCATAATTTCATAGAACAACCTCTACAGGAAAATGTTCAAGAAATTGAGCAAGCAGAGCAGACAACACAAAAGAATGATTAGGAAGACACCCAACCTACATTAGAGCACCTGACAAGAATATTTTTGAATATATATGAGATAGAAATAGCTCAGGTTTTGGGGAACTTAGGAACCTCCAGTGACAGAGGAAAAAATAATTCGGAAAAAGACCCAGAACAAGCCTCCACGTCAAAACTAGCTGAAGATTTTCCTAATGTTGGAATGTCCTTTCCAGATGACACAACACAGGAGGAACCTATTTTTGAAATGAGAAACCCTCTTAGACAAACAGATCACTTGGAAGGAACAGAGTAACAACCATATGCTAGCCGAAATGAAGAAAACCTCGAGACCCTTCCTGAACGAAAATCAACCAAGAGCCAGAAACAAATTAGGAAATTAAAGAAAGAAAACAAATTGTTGAAGAAAAAGTCTAAGAATGCTGAAGTATTAAAGCAGAAGGTGGGAAAACTCAAGGATATTATCAAGGAATCGAGGAAATAGTTAGAACTAGCAGACAAGACCCATAAGAGAAAGGAAAAAAAAAGGGGCAGAATGCAAGGAAGAAACCCTCTTTCTAAGAAAGAAGTCGGTACAAATTTTGTAGGGATACAGAAAAACCCTGAGGAAATAGTAGTAGATGAAGCAGTATCTCATAATGAAGATGTAATTCTTATAGAAACACAAGAGATGGTTGATGTTGAGATATAGACAGACACTCCGGTTCTAGAGGAAAAAACTCAACTCTTTGAGAAAAATGCTACCATTAGGAGATTGGAGGAAGAACTAATGCAGTCTCAACAAACCCTGATTCAAAACATAAATGAATTACTGGCTATGACAGAGCATCAAGCATTCCAGTCCCAGGAACAAAGTGCTATTATGGATAGGCTGAAAGCAGAGCTTGCACAGACCCAACAAGCATTAATTCGATCCAGAGAATAAATGAATGTATATCAAGCATCCCAATCTCAGGCACAGGGTGCCATCATTGATAAGCTAAAGGAAGAATTGGGACAAGCCCATCAAGCATTGGCTCAACACCAAGATGAAATGGTCACTAGGGATAAACATCAAAAGGTTGTTAAACAGCTAAAAGATATGTCAGTAACAGAAAGTGAGACTTATGCTGAGCTCACTAGAGCCCAAGAGAAGGTAAAAAAAATGCAAACTCAGTTAGAAAAAGCTTTGGAGAAAATTAAAGACATCTGTGATGTCTACTTTGATGCCATCAATTGCAGAGCCCCTGCCACTAATTATGCTTTATTCTTACTGGAACGATATTTACTGTTGAGAGTGAAGGCCATCAGAGCAGGTAAACCCATATCATTTTCCACTGTACCCGAGTTTATTTCATGTTTCAAAGATCAGGAAGAGAAGGTACAATACCTTCTGTGTGAATTATACTTCCACAATTTCATTTTGGAAGAAGATAGAAAAGACAACCCTGGTCCCTTCATAGGGGACATACAGTTCCAAGAATTCCTGTCCTTTACCAGGAACCAGGTTAGATGGGGTAAGGCTCACAAAATCTTCATAAAGAGGGAAACTGGGTTAGATCTTTGGATTAGAGGAGAGCCTCCAAAGTCCTTCCTAGCCATCATGTGACATAATACCTTCATGAAAAGGGAGGGGATCATGAACTCATTAGGCCCTATCCATCTACAGGTCATACATTTAGGTATCACATGTTTTAGAGAACTCAAAGAAGAAGATCTTGCTGCTTCTAAGGTAATATGGGATGCATCCTCTGATGAGGTTAAAAGTAGAGATCCCTTTGGGTTTAGAAATTTCTTTGCAGCAACCTTTAGAGTAGAAAGGTATTCTAGACTACTCCAGGAAGAAGGGCCTGCTTGGATTGGATGCAGGTATAACCCCTCTCTCATCTGGTTTCCTCCAGAAAGTTACCAGAGGGATTATCAAATTAATAAAAAGAGACAGGATGCCGCTTTTGACGAAATCAAGAGAAACAATGGTTTCAAGAGACCTGGTGAACCAACTTTTCCACCCTACAGTATAACTTCTTTACATGTAAGATCCCAGCCTGCATGAGGACATGCAAGAAGGTAATATGGGGGGTATGTTGGGTTATGAAAAATGTATAAATATCTTCCTTTTTTTCTACAGTTCATGATATAATTTTGATTGACTCTTTAGATAGTTAGGGATAAATAGGAAAGAACATGATTAATATGTCTCTTAGAGTTGTTATTGAAGTTTTATTAAATAGATTCTAAATTACAATTGGAATGGTTTGATTTTGTTGCAGAATTGGATAAATAGCTGTCAAAGATAACCAAAGAGATTTTGGGTATGCAAGAGCTATTGGAAGTTGAAGACTTTTAGGCGCAAAGCAGTTTTGAAGATAATCAATTTTCTATGTTGTAAATTTATAATAGTAAAGCAATCTTGAGGATATTTCGATCCTCAGGATAGCTTGATTTACCCAAATTATTGTAATATATAAGAGGGTAATAGGTCCAGAAAAGAGATAGAAAAATCGCATTCAAGGATTCAGAATTCAGAATTGCTCTGCGCTAGCAGTTTTTGTAAATGTTTCACCAGCTATGGAATTAATGAAAGTTTTGAGTGTTTCTACCATTTCTGCATTTTGAGTTTCTCGTAGCAGTACTTCTGAAGACCAAGGGCCCAGTATGAAGGAGCTACTATCTCGTTCTGTAATTGTATTAGTTCAAAGTTTGATTTCTGTTTTGTGATTCATATCTCTTTTACAATAGCCAAAGATAAATGCATAAGTGTATTAATGATTTTATGACTGTTTGTGTATAGAAGACAGACATTTCCCTCAAGTATTAATGATTGCTATTATGATTTCCATTTCTGAAGTTGTCGCTTGATATTTCCTCACATTTGCATATGTGTTGTTCCTTTTCCTTAGATTTACAATTGTTGTTCCTTTCGGTTAAAGTTACGATAGTTGTTCCTTTCAGTTAAAGTTACAATAGTTGTTCCTTTTGGTAAAAGTTACATTTTCTTTCCCTTCCGACTAGATTACGATCGTTGTTTCTTTCCTTAGATAGAGTAATTCGTTATTTCCTTTCCAGTAATTAGAATTCGTAATTGATAGTTAATTCTGCAAGTCTTTACTTAGATTCAATTACTACATTTTAGTTAAGTGAATTCAATAGATTAATCAGTTCCTTTCCATTTTATAGCATCTTAGTAATTAGATTTCAATTCCATTAGTTCTCAGAATATTTGGTGAACATTTGAGGAACTTGATTGTTGATTATCTCAGGTTTGGTTTAGCTACACGATTTTAACTTTCACAAGCTACTTCCATAGACTTTGCCGATATTCTTGAGATAAAAGACGAATCTCCGGGTTGATAAATTAATGTTAAACTAAGGTTGTTTTTAGGACATATTTAGACACCAACATACATTATAATAAAAAAATAAGTGTCAAATAAAGCACCCCAGTGTTGTTGAACATTACGACATAATGTGTCTCCCTATTGTTAGTTGCACCGCGGTAAGGTAAATATTTTTTTTTACCAAACCAAATTTTATTACTACACTTCACCATGTTCTTACAAACTCTCAAGCAATCACTAATGTTCACTCTCCATCCAAGGACACCCTATTTGCGGTTCTCTACAATGACTTCGATATCTCCATCGGTAGATTGCACACATTTCCAAATTTTGGAAATTACCATGAATTTTCATTTCCTCTCAATGGTGGAACCATACCTCATCGTGACATAAGAGTTCATGTAAATTGTTTATGGCATTCCTATTTTCATTTTCATCTGATTTAAATTTGAAATTGGCTTTAAATTCGACTATTTTTTTCATTTTTTTTCCCAATTCTGCGTGGTGCACTTGAACACTTTGACTCTCATTGAAGTGGTGCATCTTGTGCATTAATGCACAATAATCAACTCCACTGGTGCATATAATCTAAAAGTACACACCAATTCCATTCACATAAAATCACAATGATTAAGTTTAAAAATAAACATAGTGATGCATCTTTTGTGACACCTCATTACCGGTGTGTTACAAAATACAACACACAACTAACCAACATGTCGGTGCTTTGGGAACACTAGAGAATTGGTGCATTTCATTTAACAAAGCACCCCACTAAGCTTTCATTTTGTAAAATTTAGCATAGTGGTGCATCCATTTTAACCAAATGCATCGGTGCCATTAAATCAATTGCACCGGGAAAAATAATGAACCACTTCATAGTAGGGTGTCTCATTAGATGTCTTGTTTCCAGTGCTCTATAGAAAAAAATGCACCACTAAACAAAATAAAAGTGCTCCAATGACATGATAACACTGGTGCATTCATATTAGTGTATTAGATCGCTTAAGTTGCAATAAAACAATTTAACCTAGTAGTGCCCCTAGGTCCAACACACACATTGGTGTTGTAAAGAGCATGATACAGGGTTGAATATTTCATAATCTAACAACACGATGTGTCTTATGGTATGCACCACTAAAATATGTGTTGGTACAACAATATACATGGTCTACCAGTGCGTAAACTCTAATGATATGCACTGGTGCACAAATGCCAACTGTATGTATCGATGTTTTTGAAGGAAAAGCACCTCTATAAATTATTAAAAATAAACATAGCAGTGTATCTTTAGTGACGCCCCGTCACTAGTGCATTGGGAACATTGGCACACTGATTCTTTCAATTTTACAAAGTGCACCGCTAATCTTAGAGCCCATAAAATTTAGCATACCAATGCGTCCATGTCAAAAAAAATGCATTGGTGTGGTTTAATGAACTACACCGAGAAAATATTGAACGATTTGGCACCCCACCACTAAACAACATGTTGGTGCTCTGAGAATATGGGAGCACTAGTGTGTTCAGGTGAACCAAGTGCAACGTTAAGTTTGCAGTGCATAAAATTTAGTGTAGCAGTGCATCCATGTTAAGAAAATGCACCGATGTTGTTAACACAATCACACCAGGAAAATATTTAATGACTTGGCATATCAGGGTGTCGGTTTGGACACCCCGTTGTCGGTGCTCTATACAACATAACGCATTGCTAAACAAATTGGTGGTTCTCCAATAATAGAGTATCCCCTGTGCATCAGTATTAACAAATCATGCTGGTTAATTTTCAATAAAACAATTTAACCTAGTGGTGCCCCTATGTCTACAAAATGCATCGGTGTTGTAAAGAGTGTGACACTAGGCCAAATATTTCACAATTTAGTAGTGTGATGTGTCTTTTGGAATGCACTGCTAAAATCCTTGTTGGTGAGACAATAAATTTAGAGAATCGGTGCGTGATAGAAACAACACCACTTGGCGGTGTTGTTTTTCTAATATATAGCACCAGTCATGGTGCATAGTTACTATTTTAGGCACACCATTTACTTTTCTACATTGTTTTGCAATCATAAATTAATTTTAGTTTTTGTTAAATATGAGTTATTTATATATGTGTGTGTTCTATAATTTAAATTCATTTTATCTATATCTATGTGCCTAAAACTATTTGTATGTGAATCAGAGACAATGAATACGAGAGGGCGAGCAACAAAAACAACAACAACAACAACAACAATGGGTTGAAACATACAACTTTGTACATGAGTGGGAGGCTTAGGAGAAGGGGAGGGATTTTTTAGTTCACTCTATGACAACATAGATACATTCCCTTCTGATGTATTTTGACCTCCTCAAGTTCTATGAGGAGGGTACATCCTTCACGGGGAACTATCTGTTGTTACAACATTTGATCCATCGTTGGGATCATGATTGAAAAGCATTTAGAGTCAGTCCTGATTAGTGGTATCAAATCATGGAGGATAATTTTTATTTCGTCACTAGGTTGTCTAGGAGGGGGGATGTTTGGCCCCAATTCCCTTATCTACCGCATGGTGTTTCAGGAGAGAACCAAGTGACATATGTTCAAAGATATGTCAGTCCATACATTATTTTTGCTTTAGGATTCTAGGTTTCTGGTGGTCAGACACCTATGAGTTCATTTCATAGAGAGGAGGTTAAGTTCCTATCTTTAATTATCAGAAAACTATCACACTTTACCTCTGATGGGTAGCGCATTAAATTCCCTTTGATTTATTGTGTATACAGTTTAGTGCATAGGCCCAAATTGATTAGGTGGATGAACATTTTTTTGAGACAATTTTATTTTGTGTTGGATCGTTGTTGCATTGTTTTATCTAGGAAGAGATTATTCCCATTTGATGCAGGAGCATCGTCAACATCAAGCGAGCATGGGGGCAAGCGCCACACATTTTGAGCATATGTTAAATTGTTTAAAAACTTTTGAAGAGTGGATGTGCCAAACTTAAATGTGATAGTTAAGGAGAGGCGTACTTATGTATTGTAAAGGACCTTGAGCGATCCACTCTCGTCCATAGTAGGTAGAAGGCATTTATGTAAGTAGGTAGAATTGAATATTAGATTAGACAGTTTTAGAAGGAGTGGAGGGAAAAATGGATATAGACACCCTCATTGTATATTGTAACATTATTGAAGCAGGAAAGGAGCAAGAGCATGCAGAGAGCTGTGTAAGAACACCCATGTACAGACATTTGGATTAATAGAAAGAGGTTGATTCAAATTCATGGTTTGTGTTTGTTCTTTGTGTATTGATGCTGAATGATATGCTCATTTGATGTATGTTTCCTTTTATACAATTGCTTTATGTGCTGTATATGATTACATATTTGAGTTGAAGTCTGAGAGGAAGGAGGAATGAGTTTCAATTATTTCTCTATCTGAGCCAGAGGTTCCTGCAAGGAGTGCAGTTGAAGTGTCTGCAAGGAGTGCGTTGACAGAAGGTTTAGATAGATTAACTTTTGTTCTCATTCTCTCAAAAGTGCAGACAGTCACATGAGCCGTGCAAGGAGTGCGCAGGTTGAGTGAGGTCTCAGGGTTGTGAACCTGAGAAAAATATTGAAAGACTGTTGCTACAGGTGTGTGTAGAGTCGAAGGGTTCTCATATATTTGAAAGTATCTGAAGACTGCCACAAGGAGTGCGTGCAAGGACCCTCTTTAAGGCTCGAAGTGTGAGAAGCTCTAGAGGAGTAAGGCCTTTGAAAACATTGAGGGGCATTAGAAGTTTGTAGTGCAAGCGGATAAGTCCAGGGAGGAATTCTTGGTTTTCCTTCATAAGAATTATCAGAGGGAAGAAATTGACGGTCAAGAGTATATGGGGAGGATTAGCAAAATTTCGCTAGCCGTCAGATCTGCCAGAGAAGCGAGGAGGTTACGGCTGTGTCTGGAGTTCAAGCTCCAGAGATTGTGGACCATCAGATCTCATTCAAACACCCGTCAGCCATTGGATTGACCAGGAGTTTCACAGAGGTTAAGCTTCGTGAACGGGAGGAGGAAAGTTCCGACGAGAGGCATGGCGACAATCGAAGTTATCGGGGGAAATCCGGACAGAGAAGCCAAATCGGCATATCGGGATTCGGCATTTCACGAACCCTGAAGACAAGGAAACTGGAGTATTTGAAATCGTGAATCGTGAAATAGCGAGGAGCAACGAGGACTGTCCATCCTTGAGGATGCGTGGCCGAGATCGAAGCCTTCGGTAAATTCCCCAAAAGGAAAAGTCAATTGTCGAGAAATCGAGAATCGGGAAATCAGGATTTCTGTGAATAAGAGGTTTAGTGCATCTCGACATTCGAAACCCCGAACCCTGATAAAAGGTATGACTGCGGTCATATAAAGGTAGGTCACATGACTAGGGGAATATCCAGGAGGGACTAAAGCACAAAGGGAGTATATCGGGAAAGCGAAGATCGGGAAATCGGGAACCAAAGGGTCGTAACATCGGGGATTTGAAAACCCCGAAACCCGATTGTGACTTTCTGTGGTGAACGGAGAAGGGACTGGACCACAAGGCTGTAAGGCACCGAAAAATACCTGTGGGTCAAATTTAAATAAGGATTCCAAGGGAGAATTGAAGGGGGCACTCTGTCTCAAGGGTGAACTTTTAACGATCCTTAAGACCGGGAGGTCAGCGCAGAGGTCTCTGTCGAGGCAGAAGGTGCGGTCTGCGTCAGAGTGGTATCAGAGCATAGAAAAACTTCTTTGATTTCTGTAGCAGGGAGAAGGAAGATTCACCATGCCACCAAGGAGAAGAGATAGACAATCACCCGATCCAGAGGAGGAAAGGGAGACGTCCAGAGGAAGGGGTAGACAAGTGCAGAATCTAGAAGTAGAAAGAGATCTGCATAACATACGCGCCAGACTTGTGGACATGGAGATAAGACAAAAATGCACAACTGATATAGGGGATATCAGTGAGTCCGAAAATGAAGATGATGCTGGACATGGAGAAGAATAAATCACATCAGAAGATGCAGCAAATGAACACTTGCTTAAAGCTATTGCAAGAATGGGCACAAAGGCGAAGATGGACATTCCAGTTTATGAAGGAAACTTGGATGCTGAAGAACTTCTAGACTGGATTAGAGCCCTGGATACTTATTTCGACTATGAAGATGTCGAAGAGGACAAGAAGGTCAAGCATGCCATCACGAGATTAAAAGGACATGCAACATTATGGTGGGATGAACTACAAGTGGATAGGCGTTGCCAAGGCAAGCATAAAATTAAGATCTGGGATAGGATGATTGCAAAGATGAAGGAAAAATTCATCCCCAGGGATTACCAGATCACTCTTTTCAGGAGAATGTAGAACCTGAGACAGAAGTTGATGTCAGTAAAGGAATATACTGAGGAATTTTACAGGTTGAATATCAGGGTAGGTCATCGTGAAAGCAATGATGAAAAAGTAACCACGTATATGAATGGCTTGAGATATGAGATTCAGGATGAGATGAGTATGTTGACCATATGAATGGTGGAAGATGCTTATCAGATGGCTCTGAAAGTAGAAGAGAAGCTGAGCTGAAAGAAGAGTCAGAGAGGTAGAGGCAGAAGTCAACCCAGAGGCAAATCTGTTGTCCAGGACAGAAACCAGAAGCCCAAGGAAAACTGGAAGAAACCTCAGACTCGAATAGAGAGAGGTGGAAGCTCACAGTGAGGGAAATATGATGAACAGAGAGGACAACATACTGAGCAGAGAGGAGGGTATGCTGACCATAATACTTTTCCTCATACCAGAGGTAGAGGAAGAGGAAGAGGTGGAGTAATTACATGCTTCACATGTGGAAAGAATGGGCACAAGTCTTATGAGTGTCCTGATAAAAAGAAAGAGGGTGGGGAGAATCACATCGCCGAAGCACAGGGGCTAAATGTTGAGGCAGAGGATGTTGAAGGTGGAAGATCACTGATGATGCGGAAAGTTCTTTTGACACCCGAAAAGGAGGTGGAGAGTTCAGTCCAAAGGACTAGACTTTTTCAGACCGCTTGCAAAACCAAGGACATAGTGTGCAAGGTCATTGTGGACAATGGTAGCACAGATAATCTTGTTTCAACCTAGATGGTAGAAAATATGGAGCTGGAGACGATTGAACATCCAAGTCCATATAAAGTTTCATGGCTACAAAAAGGACATCAGGTAAATGTCACTAAACAGTGTTTGGTTGAATTCAAGATAGGAGGATATAATGATAAGATACTCTGTGATGTTATTCCTATGGATGTTTGTCATTTATTGCTAGGTAGACCATGGCAATATGATAGAAATGTGGTTCATGATGGGTGAATGAACACATACACCCTGGAGAAGAATGGGAGAACCCATATGTTGCTTCCAATTAAAGATAAGGAGGTGAAGCCGGAGGTAAGCAACATGGTACTTCTCATGAGTGGGAAGGAACTTCTTACAGAGATTAAGAAGAAGGAGGATCCACAGTTCATTGTGGTCAGAAAACCAAAGATTGTTCTAACTAGCACAAGAGTAGATGATTTACCAGAAGAGATTCAGGAACTGCTGGAAGAGTTCACTAATATTGTAGTGGACGGATTACCTCATTCGTTACCACCGATTAGAAGTGTGAGCCATCATATTGATCTCATACCAGAAGCTAGTTTGCCGAACAAAGCTGTGTACAGATTGATGCCGCAAGAGAATGAAGAGGTTAAAAGGCAAGTCCAAGACTTGTTGGACAAAGGATTAGTCAGGGAAAGGTTGAGCCTGTGTGTTGTTCCGACAGTACTCAATCCAAAGAAATATGAAGGCTGGAGAATGTGTACTGATTCAAGGGAGATCAAAAATATAACCATCAGGTATAGGTTTCCATTGCCGAGGATAGATGACTTGATGGACTGTTTAAGTGGAGCAATTTTTTTTTCGAAGATTGATCTGAAGAGCGAGTATCACCAGATTCATATGAGGGAAGGTGATGAATGGAAAACAACCTTCAAGACCAACGAAGGGTTGTATGAATGGATTGTTATGCTGTTTGTCTTAACAAATGCACCGAGTACCTTCATGAGGTTGATGAACAAAGTTCTAAGGGAGTTCATCGGGAAGTTTTTCATTGTGTATCTAGATGACATACTGATTTTCAGTAAAACAAAGACAGAGCATCTGAAACATTTGGCTACAGTGATGCAGAGATTACAGCAGGAGAAGTTGTTGATAAATATGAAGAAGTCCTCATTCATGAAGACAAAACTCATCTACTTGGGATTTGTTATTTCTGCAGACAAGTTGAGGATGGATCCAGATAAGGTGGAGGTAATTAAAAATTGGCCATCACCGAGGAACATATTTGAGGTGAGAAGTTTTCATGGGTTGGCTAGTTTCTACCGAAAGTTCATTAGGAATTTCAGTGGAATCAGCGCAGCAATGATGGATACAGTGAAGAAAAGAGATAAATCTTTTCACTGGACAGAAGAAGCTGAAAAGAGTTTCAATTTGTTGAAGAGGAAGATCACGTAACAATTTGTTATGGTGTTACCGGATTTTCGAAAAACATTTCAAGTGAAATGCGATGCAAGTGGGTTTGCAATCGGGGCGGTCTTCAGTCAGGAAGACAGGCCGATAGCGTGCTTCAGCGAGAAGATGAATGAAGAAAAGATGAAGTATTCCACATATGATAAAGAATTTTACGCTATCATATAGGCACTGAAGAAATGGAGGCATTACTTGATACCAAAAGAGTTTGTCTTATACAATGACAATCATGCACTGTAGCTTGTGACTCAACAGGAGAAGTTGAATCAGAGACACGTCAAATGAGTAGAATATATGCAGAATTTCACTTTTGTAATTAAACACATTTCTGGTACTGCTAACAAAGTTGCTGACGCTTTGAGCAGGAAGTGTTTACTGTTGCAGGAGTTCAAAGTCAAAACATTGGGTTTTGATGATCTCAGGGACATGTACACTGATGATCAGGATTTTAAGAAAGCGTATGAAATTGCTGAGAATCCAGTTCTCAGAGATAGCAACAAATGGGCCGAATACATGATCCAGGAAGGATTGTTGTTTAAGTGAAATCAACTGTGTATTCCGAAATGCTCCATGAGAGAGAATTTGCTGAAAGAGAAGCACAGTGGAGGATTGGTAGGGCACTTTGGCCATGAAAAGACGTACGCAAAGTTGAATGAGTCATATTTTTGGCCGGGGATGCGATCAAAAGTCAAGATATTTGTATACAGATGCAGAATTTGCCAGCATTCAAAGGGAAGAAAGCAGAATGCAGGTTTTTATCAACCATTACACATACCTAAGAAGCTGTGGGATGAAATTAGCATGGATTTCATATTGGGGTTTCCAAGGATGAAAAGAGGATTTGATTCGATATTTGTGGTGGTGGATAGATTTTCCAAGATGTCACACTTTATCCCATGTCAAAAAACCAGTGACGCAACTCACATCGTGAATTTGTTTTTCAAAGAATTCATTCGACTTCATGGCTTACTAAGGAGTATAGTTTCGGATAGAGATATGAAGTTCATAGGGCACTTTTGGAGAACCTTATGGAAGAAGCTGGGAACCAAATTGGCATTTAGTTCGTCTTATCATCCTCAGACGAATGGACAAACAGAGGTGGTAAACAGGAGTCTAGGAGACTTGCTGAGGAGCCTAGTGACAGAACACCATAGCCAGTGGGATAGTATAAATTGCCGTAGGCAGAATTTGCGTACAACGACTCAGTGAATTGGAGCACAGGCTAGAGTCCATTTCAGATTGTTTATGGTATGCCACCGAGAGGAATTTCTGAATTGAGGAATTCAAAACAGACTGCAACTAGCAGCGCTAGTGCAGAAGAATTCACTGAGGCGATGAAGGAACTTCACAGCAAGGTGAAGGAACGATTACTGAATTCAAGCCAGGAGTATAAGCGAAGAGCCGATCAACATAGGAGACAAATTCAGTTTGAAGCTGGTGATTTAATTCTGGCACATTTGAGAAACGAAAGGTTCCTGAGAGGAACATATAATAAATTGAAGATGAAGAAAATCAGGCCATGCAGGGTCTTGAAGAAAATTGGGGCAAATGCTTATGAGATTGAATTACCCGATGGGATCGGAATTTCTATGATATTCAATGTCTCAGATTTGTACCCATACAAATATAAGGAAGCAGGAACAAGTGATGAACAGTCAGAGGTTCAGTGGCAAAGGCAGATGCCAGTTGCAGAGAAGCCACAAATGGAAGGCATACTAGACAAAAGAATTGGCAAAAAGACCCGAAGGAAAGAATACTTCGAATATCTGGTCAAGTGGAGGAACCATCCATTTGAAGATGCCAGCTGAGAGACAGAGGCAGAGATACAGAAGCATGGACAGACCATGCAAGAGATCATGGACAGGAGCCCATGAAAATTTTCAAGCGAGGGAGTATGATGCAGGAGCATCGTCAACATCAAGCGAGCGTGGGGGCAAGCGCCACACATTTTGAGCATATGTTAAATTGTTTAAAAAATTTTGAAGAGTGGATGTGCCAAACTTAAATGTGATAGTTAAGGAGAGGTGTACTTATGTATTGTAAAGGACCTTGAGTGATCCGCTCTCGTCCATAGTAGGTAGAAGGCATTTATGTAAGTAGGTAGAATTGAATATTAGATTAGATAGTTTTAGAAGGAGTGGAGGGAAAAATGGATATAGACACCCTCATTGTGTATTGTAACATTATTGAAGCAGGAAAGGAGCAAGATCATGCAGAGAGTTGTGTATGAACACCCATGTACAGACATTTGGATTAATAGAAAGAGGTTGATTCAAATTCATGGTTTGTGTTTGTTCTCTGTGTATTGATGCTGAATGATATGCTCATTTGATGTCTGTTTCCTATTATACAATTGTTTTATGTGTTGTATATGATTACATATTTGAGTTGAAGTCTGAGAGGAAGGAGGAATGAGTTTCAATTGTTTCTCTATCTAAGCCATAGGTTCCTGCAAGGAGTGCAGTTGAAGTGTCCGCAAGGAGTGCGTTGACAGAAGGTTTAGATAGATTAACTTTTGTTCTCATTCTCTCAAAAGTGAAGACAGGCACATGAGCCATGCAAGGAGTGCGCAGGCTGAGTGAGGTCTCAGGGTTGTGAACTTGAGAAAAATATAGAAAGACTGCTGCTACAGGTGTGCGCAGAGTCGAAGGGTTCTCAGATCTTTGAAAGTATTTGAAGACTGCCGCAAGGAGTGTGTGCAAGGACCCTCTTTGAGGCTTGAAGTGTGAGAAGCTCTAGAGGAGTAAGGCCTTTGAAAACATTGAGGGGCATTAGAAGTTTGTAGTGCAAGCGGATAAGTCCAGGGAGGAATTCTTGGTTTTCCTTCATAAGAATCATCAAAGGGAAGAAATAGATGGTCAGGAGTCTGTGGGGAGAATTAGCGAAATTCCGCTAGTCGTCAGATCTGCCAGAGAAGCGAGGAGGTTACGGTTGTGTCTGGAGTTCAATCTCTAGATATTGTGGACCGTCAGATCTCATTCAAACACCCATCAGCCGTTAGATTGACCAGGAGTTGCACGGAGGTTAAGCTTCGTGAACGAAAGGAGGAAAGTGCTGATGAGAGGCATGGAGACAATCGAAGTTATCGGGGGAAATCCCGAGAGAGAAGCCAAATCGGCATATCGAGATTCGACATTTCGCGAACTCTGAAGACAAGGCAATCAGATTATTTGAAATCACGAATCGCAAAATAGCGAGGAGCAGCGAGGACTGTCCATCCTTGAGGACGCGTGGCCGAGATCGAAGCCTTCGGGAAATTCCCCGAAAGGAAAAGTCAATTGTTGGGAAATCGAGAATCGGGAAATCGGGATTTCTGTGAATAAGAGGTTTAGTGCATCTCGACATTCGAAACCCCTAACCCCGATAAAAGGTATGACTGCGATCATATAAAGGTAGGTCACATGACTAGGGGCATAGCCAAGAGGGGCTAAAGCACAAAGGGAGTATATTGGGAAAGTGGAGATCGGGAAATAGGGAACCAAAGGGTCGTAACATCGGGGATTTGAAAACCCCGAAACCCGATTGTGACTTTCTGTGGTGATTGGAGAAGGGACTGGACCACAAGGCCGTAAGGCGCCGAAAAAGACTTGTGGGTCAAATTTAAATAAGGATTCTAGGGGAGAATCGAAGGGGCCACTCTGGCTCGAGGGTGAACTTTTAACGATCCTTAAGACCGGGAGGTCAACACAGAGGTCTCTGTCGAGGTAGAGGGTGCAGTCTGCGTCACCATTCATTTCAGAGTTATATACATTATATTTTGAGAGGATCCATGCCACTCAACCAGGAGTACCCCAATTTTCTTGTATTCCTATGTTTGTTGTGTGTATGTGCATGTGGGGGCCTTTTCTTCCTAAGAAGGGCACATCGGATTGGCCGTGTACTTCAGTACGTAAGTAGGTCTGTGATTTTTTGGCTAGAGAGGACAATCATGTCCCCTATGTTGTATAGTACTCATACGCAGGGATGGATTGGAGAGGATGTCCAAACATCCTATTTATAATATTCGAGCCACCAGATGAGAGAGGTAATATTATCATTATGTTTTGATAAATCTAGTTGCATATTTTTATGTCTTATTTAATGCATATATAATTTATTGTAACATTTTGTTTCAATTATATTATTTTCATTGTCTATTTTTTTACAAATATTAGCACATGTGTTGGGGATGAGCCTCCCCAACAAGATGAGGTGATGGAGGAGGCACAGGATCAGCCTATAGTACTAAACCCTACATGCTAGACAAGCCAAATTAGAGAGTTCAGATAGAGGTGGTGATTCACCTATGTGGTGTTATGGTTAGCCATGGAGTGGTACCCGCATTGGATCAAGACATATTATGGGTACCCGAGTTGTCTACAATATGGATGAATCTACTTCATGACATGACAACACTTATGCATCATATTATTGATGTCGTCAACCTCATCGAGAGGTTGAGGGATCATGTTGATGTTGCTCACGATTCTACTCCATTTTCCTCATCACCATATCCATCCACATCCTCTACTCCACCACATGGTCCTCCTCCTTCTGATCATGCTTATTATATAAATGTGTCTGCACCATCCATTGATACTCC
This sequence comes from Picea mariana, assembly GCA_032191745.1. Classification (NCBI taxonomy): domain Eukaryota; kingdom Viridiplantae; phylum Streptophyta; class Pinopsida; order Pinales; family Pinaceae; genus Picea; species Picea mariana. Next base: position 722,632 of record JASDQU010103090.1, on the reverse strand, counting down.
TACTTCCCCTCCACATATTTTTTCACCATCCACATTTGATCTTCTTCCTCATCCTCATCCTCCCCCTCCACATGTGTCTGCACCGTCCACCAATCACCATGCGCCTTCCCCTCCACATGTTTCTACACAATCCACATTCAATCCTCATTCTCCTCCATCTTCTCCCCCTCCATGTGTGTTTGCACCATCCAACAATCCTCTTGCACCTTCCCCTCCACATGTTTCTACACCATCCATGTCCAATCCTCCTCCTCGTCCTCCACATGTGTCTACACCATCCATCGATCCTC
>JASDQU010103090.1:698270-720159 GCA_032191745.1 Picea mariana | reverse complement strand
AATCGAGTAAGATTCCCATCTGGTGCTACAAGAGCAAAGGGGATCTTAGAGTTGATACACAGTGATGTGTTTGGACCTGTTCCTATTCCATCCCTAGGTAAATCTGTGTATTATGTTTCATTCATAGATGATTTTTCAAGGAACACATAGATTTATTTTCTTAGAAAGAAATCTGAGGTATTTGATAAATTTAAAGAGTTTAAGGCTCTGGTAGAAAATCAGATAGAGAAGAAAATAAAGGTATTGAGAATAGGTAATGGTGGAGAATTCTGCGGAAATGAATTCAAATAATTTTGTAAGAAGTGTGGTATATAAAGGTAGAAGACTACTCCATACACTCCTCAACAGAATGGAGTTGCAGAAAAGATGAACAAGAAGCTGATGAAAAAATCAAGGAGCATGCTCAATGGTGTCAGGTTAGGAAAAGAATTATGGGCAGAGGCAGTGGGTACAGCATGATACCTGGTCAATCAATTGCCTTCATGAGCGTTGGATGATAAAACTCCACACGAGGTATGGTCTGTAAAGAAACCACCTCTTCAACTTCTTAGAGTGTTTGGTTGTGATGCTTATGTACATGTTCCAAAGGAAAATAAGAGTAAGATGGATAAAAAGGCTGAAAAGTGTATCTTTATTGGTTATAAAGATGGTGTGAAAGCTTATAAACTTTGGAACCCAGAAACCAAGAAGACTGTTTACAGTCGATATATTGTTTTCAAAGAGGTAAAAGATGTGTCCAAATAGGAATTCCTACCAATGCAAGACAAACCTGAGAAAATAGAGCTTGAGTTGGATGATGCAAAATCTGAATCATCTGAAGAAGAGGAAGCAAAAGAAGAAGAAGAAGAACCTCATACCCCAGTATTGAGGAGATTAGTGAGAGATAAAAGACAAATAGAAAGGTATATTCCACCTGATTTCCATTCCAATTTTGCTTTATCTATTACTAATGATGATCCTAGAACTGTCAGGGAAGCAGTGAATTCAGAAGATAGCAAACTTTGGAAGAAGGCCATGGTTGAAGAAATGGATTCCTTGGATAAGAATGAGGCATGGGATATAGTTGAGTTGCCAGCTGGAAGAAAATATGTTAGTAGAAAATGGTTGTTTAAGAAGAATTTTAATGCACAAGGGAAAGTGGAGAAATACAAAGCTCTGTTAGTAGCAAAAGGTTATTCCTAGGTAGAGGGAATTGATTTTGGTGAGATTTTTTCTCCTATTTCTAAGTTAACTTATATTAAATTTATTTTATCTATTGCTACTGCTTTTGATCTTGAAGTGGAACAGATGGATATGAAGACAACATTCCTACATGGGGATCTAGAAGAAGAAATCTACAAGAAGCATCCAGAAGGATTTGTAGTGAAGGGAAAGAAAGAGTTGGTCTGTAAGCTAAAGAAGTCACTATATGGTCTGAAGAAATCACCTAGGATGTGGTACCAAAAGTTTGACACATACATCCTTGGATTGGGATTTGTAAGAAGCAGGGCTAATCACTCTGTATATTCCAAGCAAGTTGGTAATCACTTCATTTATGTAGTGTTGTATGTTGATGACATGTTGTTGGTGGGAAATAACATGGATGTTATCAAGGAAGTGAAATCGCGGCTATCCTCCAAATTTGACATGAAGGATCTCGGTGTTGCTAACTTCATTCTAGGAATAGAGATTAAAAGAGATCGTGAAAACAAGAAACTCTGGTTGAATGAGAGAAAATATGTTGAGACAATGTTGGGTTATGAAAAAGGTATAAATATCTTCCTTTTTTCCACAGTTCATGATATAATTCTGATTGACTTTTCAAATAATTAGGGATAAATAGGAAATAACATGATTAATGTGTCTCTTAGAGTTGTTATTGAAGTTTTATTAAATAGATTCTAAATTACGATTGGAATGGTTTGATTTTGTTGCAGAATTGGATAAATAGCTGTCAAAGATAACCAAAGAGATTTTGGGTATGCACGAGCTATTGGGAGTTGAAGACTTTTAGGCGCAAAGCAGTTTTGGGGATAATCAATTTTCTATGTTGTAACTTTATAATAGTAAAGCAATCCTGAGGATCTTTCGATCCTTAGGATAGATTGATTTACCTAGATTATTGTAATATATAAGAGGGTAATAGGTTCAGAAAAACATATAGAAAAATCGCATTCAAGGATTCAGAATTGAGAATTTCTTTGCGCAAGCAATTGTTGTAGATGTTTCACCAGTTATGGAATCAATGAAAGTTTTGAGTGTTTCTACCATCCCTACGTTTTGAGTTTCTCGTAGCAGTACTTATGAAGACCGAGGGCCTAGTCTGAAGGAGCTACTGCCTTGTTTTGTAATTATATTAGTTCGAAGTTTGATTTCTGTTTTGTGATTCAGATCTATGTTAAATGCATGAGTGTATCAATGATTTTATGATTGTTTTCATATAGAAGATAGACATTTCCATTAAGTATTAATGATTGTCATTATGATTTCCATTTCTGAAGTTATTGCTTGATAGTTCCTCACATTTTCATCCGCATTGTTCCTTTTCCTTAGATTTACAATTGTTGTTCCTTTCGGTTAAAGTTACGATAGTTGTTCCTTTCAGTTAAAGTTACATTAGTTGTTCCTTTCGGTAAAAGTTACATTAGCTATCCCTTTCGACTAGATTACAGTCGTTGTTTCTTTCCACAGATAGAGTAATTCGCTATTTCCTTTCCAGTAATTAGAATTCATAATTAATAGATTAATTCTGCAAGTCCTTTCTTAGATTTGATTATTGTTTTGTAGTTAAGTGAATTTAATAGATTAATTAGTTCCCATTCATTTTATAGAATTTTAGTAATTAGATTTCAATTCCATTAGTTCTCAGAATCTTTGGTGAACATTTGAGGAACTTAATTGTTGATGAACTCGGGTTTGGTTTAGCTACACGATTTTAGGCTACCTGCATAGACTTTGATGATATTCTTGAGATGAAAGACGAATCTCCGAGTTGATAAATTAATGTTAAACTAAGGTTGTTTTTAAGACATATTTAGACACCAACATTTTGGCGTCGTTGTCGGGGAGAATGTCAAAGGTAGCATAGGTTGTGTCTCTGGAGGACCAAGTATTGAAGACGGAAGGTAAGAACCTATGCAGGTAATAAGTAAAATGCTTATGCCAACGCTTACCTCCAATTGACACTTAAAAGGCTTCATAGGTGTTTCTTTTGTTGAAATTTCTTTTGTTGTTGTGTGAAGTGTGTATGACTAGAAAGAAGGATCTTGAAAAAACAAAACCCAGGGTTCGGTGATCCCTGGAAGAAGCACTTTCATAGATGAAATCATTAAAAAGGGTGAATCTCAAGCTTCAGTTGGACCTAGGAAAGGACCCACCCGAATCCCTCAAGCAGTAGTTTCACTAACTACGGCCCATGCTAATATTCATAGCAAAACTGAAGGGACTGAGCAGAGCTTTCAGAGCACAGATCTCCCACCACTCAAACCTTTAGAAGAGGAAAGCTCTAATAATCTGGAGGAAGGAGTAGGAGAAACTAGTGGGGTTGCCAATGTAAACCCACCACCAGCACCCGACCTTGAGTCTCCTGCGAAAGAAGAAGGCATATTCGAAATCCCAGATAAAGGGAGTGCAATCAAATTTTCTGAAGGACCAAATAATCAACTATTTCAAATAGAATACCTGGATCAAGAACCTTCTAAAAAAATTTGGCACATTTTCGATCAAATGGCACAACCAAATCAACAATGACCCCAGACCTCCATGCTAGAATATCCAATAGTTGACCCAATTGCCAATGCCCCTATAAGAGCAATCCCCTTACAAAACCTGCCAACCTTCCATGGATTGATTTCAGAAGACCCAGACGCATTCCTATTTGAATTTGATGTCCTATGTAGAGGGTATGATTACACCTCTGAACCCCAAAAATTAAAACTGTTCCCCTCTACCTTGAAGGGAGCAGCCCTACGCTGGTTCATGGGATTGGGAGGGGGAACCATCGATTCAAGGGATCAGATGAAACAAACCTTCTTGTTAAAATATCGGGACTATTGTAGAACCAAAGACCTAAAAGATGAAATATTTCGAATGACTGCAAAATAAAATGAATCATTAGAAGAATATGTCGAAAGATTTCAATATAACTTGCAAAGATCACCCTACGGTACATTACCAGGTGAAGTACTCAAAGCAACTCTGATTAAAGGAATGAAATATGAATGGGTAGAAACATTGAATCTAATGGAGAAAGGTGGCATTTATCAAGAAACTTATGAATACATTGTTCCATTGTGTATCAGGTGCTCACGAGGAAGTACACGGACCAGGTCAGGAATGTGGACGTCCCTCACAAGAAACAACAATATCCCCAGTGGGGGTGTTATGCGAGCTAAAGTTGGTAATCTCTTAGAAAATTTTAAAACAAATATTTTGAGCACTCTAATTACACAATTGGATGTATTGCAGGCCAAACAAAAAAGGTAGAAACAGAGCAGACCTTGGCTATATTTTGCCACAGGTGCAGAAAGAAACATGGTCCAAGGGAATGCCCCTTGGATATAGTTCGGGTTTGTGCTATTTGCGCCAAGGATCACGACACAGACAAATGACCATCACTCCCTGGATTGAAAGTTGTATTCAAAGAAGCAGAAAAGGAAACAAAACCATTATATCTGATGGCTCGGTGTTGTCAATGGCAGTCCCGACCTCAAAATACATTATAGGACCCTTCCTCTTTCTTTCCTGGACAGTATAATCAACAGCAGAATTTTGGCAGCACATGGAAGGGCCAGCTATTTACTAATCAGAACTGGTAGCCCCAGTAGTACCCACCTGCAATTCCCATTTGGAAAAACCAGCCCGCTACAAACCCCAACTGGAAAAATTAACCAACTACAAGTTACAATTGGCCCAATTCGCAATACCCCACCTCATACTGGAAAAACTCGAATAATACCTACCCTCCACAATAGCCTAACCCGTCTGCCCAAAACTCAAATTGGAACCAGAATTGGCAGCACCCCATGGGGATAACCTCTCAAACCCAACCCTCATTACAGACCCCACTCCAATTTCAACAGAACCCCCAATCACAATTGCACCCTCAATTGCCTGCCCAACCCCACCCAAACCCCAATAACAGATCAGATCAGCTCGTCCAGATTATGGAAAGTGGAGAAGGGGAAATCAATTCAGTAGGATGCAATGAACTCCGGTTGAGATCAGGGCATATAATTTCCCCTGGAAAAAATAACGATCCCCAAGAGCAGGGGAATGAAAAACAACCAACAATAACACCCTCGACTGTGGTAATAATGGAAGAAATTGAGCAAGGGGGGAACACAGTCGAATCACGGGACTTTGATAAAGATGCAATTCCCTCCCCTCCGTTCCCCGAAATACTGATGATAGTGAAACCCATCGTATATCCTGACTTCGACATTGTAGGGGAACTCGAGAATTTATACATCAAAATTCCACTCCTGCAAGCCCTGCAAGACATACCAATCTATGCAAAGACAATCAAGGAGCTATCTGGGAGGAAGCCCGTTAGAAAAATAAAAAATTCATCATCAACAGTTCATGTAGTGGGAGCCTTATCTGATCTAATTTTGGGTAGAGAAACACCAGTCAAATATGCAGATCCAGGGAACCCCATAGTAACAGTGTAGATTCAGGGTTGTTCCTTTCCAAATACCCTAGTCGATTTGGGGGCGGCCATCAACATTCTAACTATGGAAACCTGCAATACCTTGGGTTTTCACTCTTTCGACCCAACCCTGATTATGTTGCAATTGGTCGATCGATCAGTGGTCAAACCACTCTGCACACTACATGATATAGCCATTTCAGTTGATTCCTGAGAATATCCCGCAGATTTTCTCATCATCAACCCAAGAAGTGGACTCGAAGGGAATCCACTGATATTGGGTAGAACATGGCTCACGACAGTTGATGCGTACATAGGATGTCGATTGGGTACAATGAAAATTGCTAGAGGAGGTGTTACAAGGAATCTCATCTTATATCCTCTAGCCAAACCTATTCCAATGATCATACACCTACAATTGCCACCACCACGATATCCAGAGAAGGATCTGCGTGCCCCACTCATGATGGAAGAAGCCCTCAAGATCAAAAATTAGCTAGAGGATGATGTAATCAGTGGGTTTATTAACAACCCAACCATTGTAAGTAACCCAACATGACAGATGCTCCAAGCTATTCTAGACTGTGAAGCACAGGGAGACCCGTTGGAATATTTAATGGAACAACAAATTCTGACTATCATTGTTCACAATAGCAAATCCATTAAGATCGCACCAGGAAAGTCTCTAAACATTAATGCCAACCTATAAGAGCAACAACAACAAAAGCTAATCCACACCCTCTCTAAATACCAGCAAGATTTTGCCTGGGAGTTCTCTGATATGAAAGGTATTGACCGACAACTCTGCACACACCACATTTATATTGAGAAAGACTCTCGACCTATCTGACAACCGCAAAGAAGACTAAACCCCCACCTCAGATATATTGTTAAAAAAGAGCTACAAAAGTTGTTGGACGCAGACTTTATATACCCTATCTCAGATAGTCGATGGGTTTCCCCATTAGTCATCGTTCCCAAGAAAAACGGGAAGTGGCGAATCTGTGTTGATTACAGGGAACTTAACAAAGATACTCAAAAAAACCACTTTCCATTACCCTTCATCGATCAGATCCTAGATACCTTGGTAGGGAAGAAATTCTTCTCTTTCCTAGACGTCTTCAGTGGCTACAATCAGATCCAGATTACCCCAGAAGATCAGGATAAAATGACATTTACATGTCCTTGGGGTACCTTTGCATACAAAGTATTGCCCTTCGGACTTTGTAACGCTCCAACTACATTCCAAAGGGCCATTCTGAGCATATTTAGTGATCTGATTAGTGAAGGGCTTGAAGTCTACATGGATGATTTCACCCCGTATGGCAACGAATTCGATCAAGCCTTGAATAATCTGGAGAAGGTATTAGAACGGTGCATCGCTACTAGGTTATGTTTAAGTCACAAAAAATGTCACATGATGATGACAGAAGGTGTCGTATTAGGGCATTACATTTCTGCAGATGGAATTAGAGTAGATCCAGCAAATATCGAGGTAATCCCTGATCTACCTACTCCACACACACAAACTGAGGTACGTAGTTTCCTTGGTGCTTCAGGATACTATCACAGATTTATGCCAATTTTTTCAAAAACCGCTGCACCCTTACATGCTTTGACTGGTAATGTAGAATTCCAATGGTCTGATAAATGTGATGTGGCTTTTGCACGACTCAAGAAACTGATCTCAACAGTGCCAGTATTGAGAGGACCAAATTGGAAAATACCATTTCAAATTTCTATTGATGCCTCAGACATTTCCATAGGCGTTGTTCTTGGACAGGAAGAAGAAAAGAAATGCTATGCCATTTATTTCATTAGCAAGAATCTAACTCCATCTAAACTTAATTATACAGTAACAGAGAAAGAGTTTTTAATTTTTATACATGCCATCAATAAATTTTGTCATTATATAACAAGCTATCCGGTTATTCTGTATACTAATCATTCTGCCATTAGATATCTAGCTAATAAACCAATTACTAATGAACGGGTCACTCGATGGTTATTATTATTGCAGGAATTTTATATCACCATCAAAGATCGACCCGGGCAAGAAAATCTTGTCGCAGACTTCCTGTCCCACATCCCCAAAACAGATGACTCATTAATAATTGAGGATCAATTTCCAAATGAGCATCTGTTTGTTTTCAACACAAAACCACCTTGGTATGCTGATGTAGCAAATTATCTGGCAGCAGGGAGATTACCAACACATTTATCATCAAAGTAAAAAAGACTTATCGCCCAGCGTAGCGCACGATTCACTTGGATTAGTGGATATCTTTTCCACACAGGAGCTGATCTCCAGATCCGATGATGCATAAAAGAGGAAGAAATCTATGACATACTGAAAGCAGGACATGACGAGCCCTGTGGGGGGAATTTTGCAGACCGTCGGACTGGACACAAAATCCTACAGATGGGATATTATTGGCTCTCAATATTCAGAGATGCCAAGAAATATGTTCAGACATGCGACAGCTGTCAGTGGATGGGGAAACCAGGTCAGGCTGATGAAATGCCCTTGAAAGCACAAGTAGTCATAGAACCATTTGAAAGATGGGCGTTGGATTTCATCGGCCCCTTTAATCCAAAGTCAAACCAAAAGGCCTATATTCTCATTGCAACGGACTACATGACCAAATGGGTAGAGGCGGATGCTTTACCAATTGCAACAGAAGAAGTAGTCATCAAATTCCTTTTCAAATTGTTTGTACGGTATGGACTACCCAGAGAAGTAATCATTGATGGAGGGTCACAATTTACAGGCCATAGAATCACTACCACCATGGACAGCTATCAAATTAAGCACACAGTTACTTCTCCATACCACCCACAGGCAAACGGGCAAGTAGAAAGCACCAATAAGGTCCTAGAGGAAATCCTGGCAAAGACTGTCTCAACAAACCGACAGAATTGGGCTACTGAGCTCCCAAATGCCTTATGGGCTTATCGTACAACCTGGCGTAACACCACTAGCTACTCTCCTTCCCACCTAGTCTATGGTAAATAACCCATCTTCCCAATCGAATTCGAGATCAAGACCCTAAGGATGGCCTAGGAAATTGGACTAAATATTACAGAAGCACATAAACGACACCTTCAGCAACTCAACGAATTGGATGAATCACACTTGTCTGTTGTGGAGCGCACAGTTGTTATTCAGCGATAGAGAGCAACCTGGCATGACAAGCATATCAAGAATAAATCATTCAAGAAAGGCGACTGGGCTCTTCTCTATGATTCCAGATTTCAGGACTTTCCTAGGAAATTACAGACACGATGGCTAGGGTCATATGAAATTAACGGAGTCCATGATAATGGTACAATTGCATTGAGCACCATCGATGGGTCTGGATCACCCTTTCTGGTCAATGGACACTGGCTGCGACTTTACCACCAGCCACCTTCAAAAAATTATTTCTATCAAGAAGTAATTAAAGACCCTATTGTGCAAATTATGGCTGGCTGGGAAGGTAAACCAGCCACCCCAACCCCATAAATGATGTATTATGTTTATACTGTACATACTGTACATAGTTTTCCAACTGAGTGGTTAGTTTTTCTTTGTTTTATAAAAATTCATTTAGGAAGCAAGAATCAGGACAGATAACTACAATTAGCACCTTTTTTTGTTCCATACTCCCATTTTGTCTTATCACACAGACTCTATCTTTTACATGATCATGACGATTTTCTGTTCTCTCTCCAAAAATTTCCTTTTCGCGCGCTTGTTGTTCCTTTGAACGGAACAACTGGTGTTCCTTCTTCGCGCGCTTATTTTTCCTTTTTTGTGCGCTTGTCATTCCCTTTCGCGCGCTTGTTGTTCCTTTTTCGCGCGCTTGTCGTTCCCTTTCGCACGCTTACTGTTCCTTTTCGTGCGCTTGTTGTTCCTTTTTTGCGCGCTTGCTGTTCCTTTGAACGGAACAACTGTTGTTCCTTTTTCGTGCGCTCACTGTTCCTTTGTCCGCACTTGTTGTTCCTTTTCGCGCACTTGTTGTCCCTTTGAACGGAACAACTATTGTTCCTTTTTCACGTGCTCACTGTTCCTTTTGAACTGAACAACTGTTGTTCCTTTTTCGCGCGCTCACTGTTCCTTTTGAACGGAACCACTGTTGTTCCTTTTTCGCGCACTTGTTGTTTCTTTTCGCGCGCTTGTTGTTCCTTTGAACGGAACAACTATTGTTCCTTTTTCGCGCGCTCACTGTCCTTTGAACGAAACAACTGTTGTTCCTTTCGAACGGAACAACTGTTGTTCCCTTCGAAAGAAACAACTGCCATTCCCTTTGTGCGCTTGGTGTCCCTCTAAGTATCATGTTGTTCATTTTTTCATTCCTCCATAGTGTGGCTTTCATCAAATAATTTTCACCAACACTGTTTCTAATTGTCATTTCAACAATCTGTCATTATTTTGTGGATTCTCCTTTACACCTTATCAAAAAAAAAATTGTGGAATAATCCCTCTGAAATATCTTAAACCTCGTTCATAATCGATCGCCACCATAAGTTGTTTCTTTCCCCTATATATACACAAATATACCTTAATGATATTTTGCCTCTATATTATAAGGATTCTTCAGCACACTTTTACTTGGCATCTTTACACTTCCTTATACCATCCCTTACTCTTAGAGAGTAGATGAGCCTCCCTAAATAAATACCAAAATAAATAAATAAATAATATATATATATATGCAATAAAAATATTTTTTCATAAAGAATGGGGGGTCTCAACACGAGCCAACCTACCACTATCATAGGATACTAACGAAAGTGACATTCCCACTATGGCTACCACACTAGGGCAATGGCCTTTGACACTTTTTTTGTCAAAGGACAAGAGGTCTCATCACGAGCTGGTTTGTTCACTTACGTTACAATCTAGTGAGTGGCATTATCATCATCTGGCTACCAAACCAGGATAATGGTCTTTTTGAAAAGATGATTCACATGTTTATGAAGGATACAGGCTCATCTATGGGTTAAAAGGCAACCCTGTCGAGGCTATGGACGCCTGCGGGCAGTAGTGGCTCTGCTTGTGGTATGGACGACTATCTCAAAAATACCAAGTTTCTTTGTGTCTCTGGATCTCCTTTACTCAAATAATGGGGCTATCATATCAGGTATACTCAATCACTCGGGAAAGTAACAATATTATGCCATGTGGAATATTAAAAAAAAAAAATGGAACAGATTTACTTTATTTTTTATTGATTTATCCATAAATCATTTTTGAACATAGGTGTAATACATTTGCAATTTCCACACATCAAACAAACTATCATTTAATTTTTTTTGGTTGCATGTGTTTTTTTTCTTTAAATTATATATGATTAGCCCCCATCGACTGTGGCAGCGCAATCATTACCTCTCACCCGAAATTACCTACACTCATTACTTCCGCCTACACTGACGGTCGAGGACGACCTCTACATTAATGAGGGGAGTGGATGCTTGGCACACTTTCTGATTAGATGTAATGATTGTAATAAATGAAAATCCCACATCTTTGTACATTTGTTGTTGTTGATATTTTCTATTTTTGGTAACTCTTTCTCCAAAGCTGGTCTAACCAAATTTTCAAACAGGAACGGCAGTCGTTCTTTCTTTTTTTCACAGAAATATGGGTGGCAGAAGTGTGCACAGAGAGATGACATTACTCTGGGTTACAGAACAGGAAAGAGAAATCCTACATTGCCTAGGGTGGACTGAGTACTTCAGCCTCTTGCAAGGATATGACACAAATGTCACGCTTGAATTCTTTCAAAACCTGCAAGGAGGAATCTCTACGGTGCAGGGCGTACGAATCTCAATTACCCCGGAAATCATAGTAGAGGTCACAAGCCTCTCTAACACAAGCATTCAATGGACAGGGAAATACACAAAGCTGAAGGAAGTTGTGGAATCTTTCACAGAACCTGGGGAAGAATTGGATAAAAAAGGAAAGGGACTTAATTCTAGTACCCTCAGTGAACCATGGAAGGAACTGGCGGGGATAGTCCAGCGGTATATCACTTTTGATGGACGATACGATGTAATTCGACCTCACCATCTTAAATTTTTGGCAGCCTTGAAGCAACGGTTAGTACTTAACCTTCCTTTCTTTCTGAATACCATACTACATGAAGTTGCTTTAAGAACACAAAATTCAAAGGATCATGTTACTGTTATCAGCCACCATAGATTAGTTAAACTGATAGTGGAGAAATAACTGAGTCAAACTTAGTTGACTTGGGAGAATCTGATTGAGGCCAATAGACCTCCACAATTGGAGTAGGCGACTACCACCAAAAGAGAAATTCCTTTGCCTCAAACTGAAGTTGAAGCAGACCCTGCTCAAATCACTGAGGCCCAAACCTCACAAACACAGGCATTAACAAAAACAAAGAAGATAACAAAGGTTTCTCCTAGATCCCCCACTAGGACAAGGAATAGAAGCAGACAAACTCAGGAAATGACTGGAGAAATTCAGGATGCAACAGAGCACCCTGAAGAACTTCAGAATTTCATGGAACATCCTCTATAGGAAAATGTTCAAGAAATTGAGCAAGCAGAGCAGACATCACAAAAGGATGATCAGGGAGACACCCAACCTGCATTAGAGCACCTGACAAAACACTTTTTGAAGAGCTATGAGATAGAAATAGCTCAGGTTTTGGGGAACTTAGGAACCTCAACTGACAGAGGTAAAAATAATCTAGAAAAAGACCTAGAACCAGCCTCCTCTTCAAAACTAGCTGAAGACTTTCCTGGCACTGAAATGTCCTTTCCAGACGACACAGCACAAGAGGAATTTATTTTTGAAGTAAGAAACCCCCTTCAATAGATAGAGCACTTGGAAGGAACAGAGGGACAACCATCTGTTGGCCGGAATGAAGAAGACCTTGAGGTCCCTCACAAACAAAAATCATCCAAAAGCCAGAAACAAATTAGGAAATTAAAGAAAGAAAACAAATTGCTGAAGAAAAAGGCTAAGAGGGCTGAAGTATTAAAGCAGAAGGTGGGAAAACTCAAGGAGATTATCAAGGAATTGAGGAAACAGTTAGAACTAGTAGACAAGACCCATAGAAGAAAGAAAAACAAAAGGGGCAGAGTGCAAGGAAGAAACCCTCTTCCTAAGCAAGCAGTTAGTACAAATTATGTAGGGATACAAACTGACCCTGAGGAATTAGTGGTAGAATAAATAGTAGCTCGGGATGAAGATGTAATTCATGTAGAAATACAAGAGATGGTTGATGTTGAGATACAGACAGATACTCTGGTTTTAGAGGAGACAGCTCAACTCTTGGAGCAGAATGCTACTATTAAGAGACTGGAGGAAGAATTAATACAGTCTCAACAAACCCTGATTCAAAACAGAGGTGAATTACTGACTATGACAGAGCAGTCCCAGGAATAGAGTACTATTATGGATAGGATGAAAGCAGAGCTTGCACAGACCCAGCAATCATTAATTCAATCCAGAGAAGAAATGAATGCACATAAAACATCCCAATCTCAGGCACAGGATGCCATCATTGATAAGCTAAAAGAAGAATTGGGACAACGCCGAGATGAAATGGTCACTAGGGTTGAACATCAAAAGGTTGTTACACAACTAACAGATATGACAGCAAAAGAAAGTGAGACTTATGCTGAGCTCACTAGAGCCCAAGAGAAGGTAAAAAAAATGCAAACTCAGATAGAAAAAGATTTGGAGCAAATCAAATACATATGTGATGTCTACTCTGATGCCATCAGTTGCAGAGCCCCTTCCACTAATTATTCTTTATTCTTGTTGGAATGGTATCTATTGTTGAGAGTGAAGGCCATCAGAGTAGGAAAACCCATATCATTTTCCACTGTAACCAAATTTATTTCATGTTTCAAGGATCAGAAAGAGAAGGTACAATACCTTCTGTGTGAATTATACTTCCACAATTTCATTTTGGAAGAGGAGAGAGCAGACAACCCTAGTCCCTTCATAGGGGACATACAGTTCCAAGAATTCCTGTCCTTTACCAGGAACCAGGTCAAATGGGGTAAGATTCATAAACTCTTCATAAAGAGGGAAACTGGAATAGATATTTGGATCAAAGGAGAGCCTCCAAAATATGTCCCAGCCATCATGTGACATAAGACATTCATGAAAAGGAAAGGGGTTGCGGATTCATTAGCCCCTATCCATTTACAGGTTATACATTCAGGTATCACATATTTTAGAGAACTTAAAGAAGAAGCTCTTCCTGCTTCTAAGGTAAGATGGGGTGCATCCTCTGATGAGGTTAAAAATAGAGAGCCCTTTGGGTTTAGGAATTTCTTTGCAGCAACCTTCAGAGTAGAGAGGTATTCTAGACTACTCTAGGAAGAAGGGCCTGCTTGGATTGGATGCAGGTATAACCCCCCTCTCATCTGGTTTCCTCCAGAAAGTTACCAGAGGGATTATCAAATTAATAAAAAGAGACAGGATGTTGCTTTTGATGAAATCAAAAGAAGAAATGGTTTCAGGAGACTATGTGAACCAACTTTTCCTCCCTACAGTATAACTGCTTTACATGAAAGACTCCAGCTTGCATGAGGACATGCAAGAAGGTAAGTTGGGGGGTATGTTGGGTTACGAAAAAGGTATAAATATCTTCCTTTTTTCCACAGTTCATGATATAATTCTGATTGACTTTTCAAATAATTAGGGATAAATAGGAAAGAACATGATTAATATGTCTCTTAGAGTTGTTATTGAAGTTTTATTAAATAGATTCTAAATTAAGATTGGAATGGTTTGATTTTGTTGCAGAATTGGATAAATAGTTGTCAAAGATAACCAAAGAGATTTTGGGTATGCACGAGCTATTGGGAGTTGAATACTTTTAGGCGTAAAGCAATTTTGGGGATAATCAATTTTCTATGTTGTAACTTTATAATAGTAAATCAATCTTGAGGATCTTTCGATCTTCAGGATAGCTTGATTTACCCAGATTATTGTAATATATAAGAGGGTAATAGGTTCAGAAAAACATATAGAAAAATCACATTCAAGGATTCAGAATTGAGAATTGCTCTGCGCAAGCAGTTGTTGTAGATGGTTCACCGGCTATGGAATCAATGAAATTTTTTATTGTTTCTACCATCCCTGCATTTTGAGTTTCTCGTAGCAATACTTCTGAAGACTGAGGGCCCAATCTGAAGGAGCTACTGCCTCATTTTGTAATTGTATTAGTTCAAAGTTTGATTTATGTTTTGTGATTCAGATCTCTTTTAAATGCATGAGTGTATCAATGATTTTATGATTGTTTGCGTATAGAAGACAGGCATTTCCCTTAAGTATTAATGATTGTCGTTATGATTTCCATTTCCGAAGTTATCGCTTGATAGTTCCTCACATTTACATCTGCGTTGTTCCTTTTCCTTAGATTTACAATTGTTGTTCCTTTCGGTAGTTGTTCCTTTCGGTTAAAATTACATTAGTTGTTCCTTTCGGTAAAAGTTACATTAGCTGTCCCTTTCGACTAGATTACAGTCGTTGTTTCTTTCCACAGATAGAGTAGTTCACTATTTCCTTTCCAGTAATTAGAATTCATAATTGATAGATTAATTATGCAAGTCCTTTCTTAGATTCGATTACTGCTTTGTAGTTAAGTGAATTTAATAGATTAATTAGTTCCCTTTCATTTTACAGCATTTTAGTAATTAGATTTCAATTCCATTAGTTCTCAGAATCTTTGGTGAACATTTGAGGAACTTAATTGTTGATGAACTCAGGTTTGGTTTAGCTACACGATTTTAGGCTACCTGCATAGACTTTGCTGATATTCTTTCGATAAAAGACGAATCTCCAGGTTGATAAATTAATGTTAAACTAAGGTTGTTTTTAAGACATCTTTAGACACCAATAGACAAGATTGCAGAGGTTTAATATGCATGGAAGTAAATCGGTCAAGGTTCTTATTCCTATAGGTGTAAATTTATCTGTAGATAGTGTCCCAATACACAGGAAGAAGAAGAGGACATGTCCCATGTTCCATATGCTAGTGCAGTTGGCAGTTTGACGTATGCAATGGTCTGTACTAGACCAAACATTGCACATGCAGTGGGAGTTTTGAGCAGGTATATGTCAAAACCAGGGAAGGAGCATTGGAAAGCAGTAAAGAGGGTCTTTAGGTATCTGTGTGGCACTACCAGTTATGGATTGTGCTACCAAGAAAGACCAGGATTGGATAAGGTGTTGGACATACATGGCTTTGTTGATGCAGACTGGGGTGGAGATCTCGATCGCAGAAGATCTACAAGTGGGTATGTTTTTAACCTATTTGTAGGAGCAATCAGTTGGATGAGAAAAATATAGGTTGTACTGGCACTCTCAACTACAGAAGTTGAATACATGGTAGCCACTCATGCAAGCAAGGAAGCATTATGGTTACAAAGATTGTCTTTAGGTATTGGGTTGGTACAAAAAGAAGTGAGATTAGATTTTGACAGTTAGAGTGAAATCTTCCTGGCTAAGAACCCAACTTATCATTCGAAGACAAAGAATATTGATGTTCAGTATCACTTTGTGAGAGACATGGTTGAGGAAAAGAAGGTGTTGCTGGAAAAGGTTGACACTTTGAAGAATGTTGCAGATTCATTGACAAAGTCTGTGCACACAAAAAAGTTCTCCTGGTGTAGAGTAACAATGGGCATTGTTTCCCTGGATTGTTGACTATATAATCCCCTAGACCCCTGGATGCAAAGAAAACAACAAGTGGGAGAATGTTGGGTATGCGTTATATTCTTTGCATGTGTGTGTGTGGGCACGTCAGATATGACAACTGCGTCTGATGATCCCTCTAGTAGTGCTCTTTGTGTCGTGTGCGTCGGGCGCTTTCCTAGGGAGTTCCCAGGGGGGGGCAGGTATTCCCCCCCTGGTTACGCACAGCGTTCGGCAACGAGCGATAGCCTAAGGCAGTGCCCCGATTTTTTTTTTGGGGGGCGGTTTTTGCTATTTTTAGTGGTTTTCTAAATTAATCATGTATTAAGGGATTAGGGTTTTGGTATATACGGAATACCTAAAAACATTGTATATATTGTATGGTGAATGGTGAAATTCGATATAATGAATATAAGAAAGGTTTTCCCGGTTGAGGGTTTCCTGTATAAATCTTTGTGTACTGTATGAATGAGCCATTGATTAAATTTTGTTTTGCTTCATATATGCATTGCTTTACTTCACAACTTTAAAACTTACATGTGCCATGTTGACACTCGAAGTATTGTAGAGTTGTGCTTCACAACAAAAATCCTTGCTATCAACCATAGGGGCAATCGACCCTTCAGAGTCTAACATTATTTATTTTGACACAAAACAGAGTGAGTCACATATCTCACACCAACTCGCATTGCAAATTATAGTTTGGTGTCTAAACAAGAATACCTTTCGTATGGTGATCGACGAAGGAGTGACCACTTACATTTTGTCTTTGTCATGTTGGAAAGCCATTGGTTTTCCATAGCTCACCAAATCATCCTAAAATATTTTGATGGACATTCTTTCAATCCTTATGTATTTCTCCCCTCCTTACCCATCAAGCTCGGGGGAAATATTGTCTCCATAGAAGTCGAAGTGGTGGATGTCGCATCACATTTGGTTCTATCCAATGAATGTTGTTGCATCCACTATCTTTTGCGTTATACGAATTCCCCATCAAGGGAAGATAGTTACGATCGACCAACTAGATTATTGCACACTTGACTTATGAACTAATCCTGGAACCTTCATAGGTGATTCTTCTGGGGGGTATGAAAGCATCAATGTAGGCATGTTTAAAGATCCATTTCTTATGATAATTTCCCCCTTCCTGCACCTGACACTACCCATATTTCTCCTATCAACATGATTTTCTCATCTACCAGTGGATCCCTCGAGTCATTTGATCCTTGGGTGGTACCTCATACTGAAGATGTTGATTTATATGGAACATCCATGCCACACATTGCGGTTGATATTGTGGATCTGGAAATCCCCTCGACATCCATTGATATTGATAAACCCTTCTATCCTTAGATGGATTATGATCAACCTACTCCGCTTGTATGGGTTGTTGACTCTCTTGGTTCCCATGATTTCCTATATACTAAGTTTCCTTCAGAAGAGGCCATCCCAGAAGGCATGGCTTTCATCGACAAGCCCACAAAATATGAGCATCATCGAGAAACCATCCTCTCTGATTTGAAACCAACGAGAGTTAGCACGATGAGTTCCAACACGGGGCTGGGGAAATTTTCTAGGGTATCCAGTGAAACCCCTAGGATTAACCCTTTTTCCCCTCGAATTTATTTTACATAACTTTCCACTGGATACTCTGCTTCCCCTCCCTTTGAAGATTCGCATTTTGTACCCGCTTCATGCCTTGATGGGTCTCATCAAGGAGATTTCATCGCTCACAAAACAACTCATGTTGAGTACCTTTGTCTGCAGACATTCATCCCTATGTCGCATGGCCCCGGCATGATGTGCCATATGATGCCTCTAATGGATCATATAGTCATTGATTGTGCAAAAGATCCTTGTCTTTAGCCTAGAAATAGGATCTCCTTTGTTTAAACCATCAGGTTGTGTAGTTCCTTGTACATAGGTGTGTGGTGTGAGTGTCATTTATTTTTTGTACATCGTATCCAAAAATATAAAAATATTTTTTTTTTAGGATTTAGGTAACTCCTACAGGGTTCATTTACCCTACAACAATATGTTGATGATATCTTGAATGCATTCATAAGCAATAAACTTTTGATTACTTAATGTTTCATGTTATGGTTAAAAATGGTAAAAGGTAATCAATAATGATTCACACCCCCCCCCCCTCTCAGTATTGGTGGATATTCCAATAGTAGATGATGTCATTTTATTCTTGGATTCATGGAAATATCCTATGTATTTTGTAGTTCTTCAACCAAAATCTAACTTAGGTGGAAATCCTCTTATTCTTGGAAGGCTCTGGTTAGCAACATATGATGCCCTTATTAGTTGTATATCAAGAAATATGATTATTTTCAGAGGGGGTGAAAGAAAACAAGTAACTCTTTACCCACATGCTAGATCTATTACTGAACTAGAACAAATGTCATGGCTTGAAGAAAGAAATTCTCAGGAGGATATTATTCATTATTTTTGCAGTATTAATCAAGCTATAAATTTCATATAAGAGAATGATGAGAATGTACTTAATCACCTTATTTCCAATATATATATAGAAGAGAAACTTGAATCTTTACAACAAATCTCTACTAATAATCTTTTGGAACAAGGTTTTCAAGAAAATTGTACAATAGAATCTTTACAAACTATATTTGAAACTATATTTCCTATAAACACAGTATGAGTTTCACATAGTAAAAAAATTGAAATCTTTCATGGAAAATGTCTGAACATCAATGCTAATTTGGAAATATCTCAAGAAGAAAGGATAATTCAATTATTAAAAAAATACTCAAATGCATTCATTTGGGATTACACATATATGCAAGGCATCCACCCAGATAATTTCACACATCACATCTACATAGAAGAGAATGTCAAATCTGTCAGACAACCACAAAGAAGAATGAATCATATGTTAAAAGTGATAGTGAAAGAGGAACTTCAAAACTGTTGAAAGTAGACTTTATTTATCCTATATCTGATAGCCAATGGGTTTCTCACTTGGTTGTAATGCCTAAAAAGGGTGGAAAATGGAGAATCTATGTGGATTATTGACAACTGAACAAAACAACTTTGAAAGATTACTTTCCTGTACCATTCATTAGCCAAGTCCTAGACACATTGGTCGGAAATAAATACTTTTCTTTCCTCGATGGGTTTAGTGGATACAATCAGATCAAAATAGCCTTGGAGGATCAATATAAGATGGAATTCACCTGTCCCTGGGGGACACATGCATATAAATTCCTACCCTTTGGGTAATCTAATGCACCAACTACCTTTCAAATGGTAGTCTTGGCCATTTTTTTGATTTAATACATGAATGTGTAGAAGTGTACATGGATGAATTTTTAGTGTACAAAGATGATTTTGAAGATGCTTTAAACAAGCTGGAAAAATTTATAATAAGATGCCCGGAAACAAATCTAGGACTTAGTGATACACAATTTTTTATGATGCAAACTGAAGAAATTGTGCTTGGACATCATGTATCTCCTATAGGACTTAAGGTAGATTCGACCAAGATAGAGATCATTCTTAATTTTCCAACTCTTTCAAATCAAATACATGTTAGAATATTTCTAGGCTATTCAAGATATTATCATAGATTCGTAGAAAATTTTAGTAAAATAGCCTTGCCTTTGTTTAAACTAATTTTGAAAGATACATAATTTTGATGGGATACTAACTTCCAATCCAAACTCTGAAAGAGAAACTTTTGTCAGCACCAATATTGAAGGGTCTAGACTGGATCTTACCATTTCACATCTCCACATATGCATATGATATAGCAATGGGAGCAATACTAGGTCAAAATGGAGACCTTATAACTTATTCTATCTACTTTATGAAAAAAAAATTAACTCCAACTAAGATCAATTATATTGTGACTGAAAAGGAAAATTTGGTAGTTTTCCATGTTGTGAATAAATTACAACATTATATAATTGGATATGAATTTGTTTTCCATACAGATCATTCTGCCATAGTATACTTAATGAATAAACCTATTAAAAATGGTAGAATAACAATATGGTTTTTATTGTTGCAGGGATTCAATATTATTGTCATACACCGACCTGGAACGGTCAATTAGGTGGGAGACTTTATTTCACAACTTAATAATCCTGGTGAGAGTGTTCCAATAGAAATTTATTTTCCAAATGAAAATTTATTTGTTATATCTAGTAAATCCCCATGGTTTGTAGATGTAGCTAATTATCTAACCACACAAAAATTACCAAAGTATTTTTAACCATGAGAGGAAGAAGTTTATCAAAGAAAGTGTTATATATTATTGGATCAAGACAGATATTTTCTATACTGGAGCTGATTTGCTAATACATAGATATGTTAGGGAACATGAGTTCTTTCATATTTTAAAAGCTTGTCATGATGAACCATGTGGTGGGAATTTTGCAAGTAAATGAACAACTTATAAAGTCCTTCATCTCAGATACTATTGGGAAACTATGTTTAGAGATGCCAAAACGTATGTGAGAAGTTGTGATAGTTGGCAACAAATGGGACAGCCAACAACAACTGATGAGATTCCCCTCCAACCACAAGTTCTCATTGAACCTTTTGAGAAGTGGGATCTAGAATCTATAGGACCTGTTGATCCTATGTCACATGGAAAGAGGAACATCCTGGTATGTATTGATTATGTTACCAAGTGGGTCGAGGAAAAATATTTGATAAGATAAATTGAGCAAGTTGTGGTCAATTTCATGTTTGAAGACATCTTTGTCATAATTGGAGTACCAAGAGAAATAGTTACAGACCAAGGATCACAATTCACTTCAAAACTTGTAATGGGAATCATTTAGAAATACAAAATAAAGCACCATAAATCCTCTCCTTACCATCCAAAGTCTAATGGGAAAGTGGAGTCAACAAATAAATTTGTATAAGAAATCATGACCAAGACAATCCAACTCCAGTGGAAGAATTGGGAAGAGAAGATGCCTAAATCTTTATGGGCCTTCATGAAAACATGGAAGAACACCAGTGGCTTCACTCCCTGTGAACTAGTGTATGGTAAGCAAGTCCTTCTTCCCATTTAATTTCAAGTTAAAACTTTCAGAATGGCAACAAAACTAGGAATGGATTTGACTGAGGTGCAAAAGCAAAGGGTTGAGAAACCGAATGAGTTATATGAGATCATACAAGATGCCTTATATGATATTTTAATTTAGCAAGAAAGGATAAGGTGGCATGATAAGTTCATAAAGAAAAAAATATATATAGTTGGTGACTGGACCTTGTTCTTTGATTCTAAGTTTAAGGATTTCAAGGGAAAGTTTAGTACTCACTGTCTAGGTCCTTAGTCTTTGATAATGGGTTTGTAAAGATAAAGACAATTGACGAAGGTGGAGTTTCATTTGTATTCAATGGCCATAGGTTGAAACTCTAAAACAATCCAGTTAGTTGGAATATGTTTTTTTTATTTTATATCTCAGCAAGTTGAAATGGAAGTTGTTACTTCCATTCCTCCTCCATATTGAAATTCATTGCTTTATAAAAAATAAACTTAATTTAGTGGAACAAAATAGGTTTTTGGCACTACTAAACTCAAAATTCTCTCTTAGGTTTTTGGCACT
>JASDQU010103090.1:669217-682302 GCA_032191745.1 Picea mariana | reverse complement strand
TAAACCCAAGATCAATAAAGGATGAAAAAGGTAATTTTTAGTTTCCTTCTATTTTTTATTTAATAAGAAAAATTGTCAATATTTTGGTTTTTTATCAACATTATTACTAGAAATGATTTTTTTTCCAGTAATTGCTCTGAGCTTAGCATATTTGCAGGATGAATCAGAGAAAAAGAACATATGGGTTTTCTTCATAGTGTTCACACCATGGATCATGATCTTTTGCATAATGGGAAACGACTTAGTAGTCACAAGTCAAACTTGGTCAACATGCACCCTCCATCATGAAGAAATGTGACAACAAGAACAAAGATTCGATTTCTTCATGATTTCTGGAGCAAATCGCTTATCTGAAGTTTGATCTAGCATTCATAGGAGGTTGTCCAGGCATGTTATCTATCCAAGAGAGTTTTTAGGCTAGATCAGTTATGTTTTCTCATGTATAAATATGCCAAAACTTCAAGGCATTTGGGGAGTCAAAATTGGGAAACTTATGAACATATTGTAGCTGAATTTTATCAATATGAAGACTCTGGTTTTCTCCAATTGATTTGTTGATTTTGTGCATGACCCAAAGCTTGGAAGGGCCCCCTTGCAATGGTCTGTGTTACAATTGTACATTGTTGTACAAAGGTTTTATTTTCTATTTCTTCATTTGTTTTTTGTTGGTAAGTATTTCATTGTTTTCTTTTATTTAATAGTTCTTTCATTTTCAATTTAGTTGTAGAGGTTTTCTCTTTTGAAAATTACATTTAGAATTAATCTTGACCCTCCTCTTAAATACATAATATTGATAAGTCAATACGAGTATTGTTGTGAAATTCACGACTTTCATGGCAACTTTCTTTTACAATATGTTTTCCCACCATTGAAGGCTATGATAAATTTGGGTTAAAGAGATTAGAATTATTTTGCATTTAAATTGAATCCTTCGTAATTTTTGAATCAGAATTATTTTTCATTTTCCTTTGCAATCTTTTCTCATGATAGTTCAACAGAGTATTGTTGTAGGAAGCCTCCTCTTGTTGAGTTATTTAAACTTCACAATCATCATAGTACCATTGTAAAAAACTCTACACTTTACAATAATCACTTTTACCATTGAAATTGTGATAGCTACAACTCATCATTGGTGGAAGCAAGCTTCATTCTACATTCTGATTTTTGACCAACTAAACTGTGGATATTAAGTTGAAGGAATTTAGCATTATTTGAGTGTTTGTAATTTTATTTTTATTATGCATACAAATTCTTTTAAAGTTCATGGTTAAGCTTAGTCTTGTCACAGAGATTGTTTTCATTCCTTTGAGACAAATTTCCATTGGGATCCAATTGTCTACCATTGAGGCTGTGAACATTTGGAGTAGTTCTTTTTTATTTTGAAAATTAGTTTATAAAAGTATTTTTTAATGTTGCTTGGAAGTGTTATTTTAGAGTTAAGATTGATTTTAAAACTAGTATCATCACATATAGTGATTTGCCTCTAAGATTAAAAACCTTGGATTGATACTTTAATGTCCTAGTTTCTGCAAGTGAATTAGTGAGATGACAACTCTCTTAAAGGATTAATTTTCCTACACCTAGCACAAAATATGGTTAAAGTTGCTTCTTCTTGTATCTTTTTAATTTTTAGTGTATCTGGCTGTGAGCTAATTGTAACAAGATTTTTTTTTTAATTTTCTAATAAGTTGCCTAGCTCCATCCTTGTCACTCCACCTGTAGCAGATTTAGTATCTCTTGTTAAAGTATCTCTTGCTCCCTTACCAAATTTGCCTCTACTTTGTTAATATCTCCTGCAAAGATCGCAAATTTCTACAAATGGTAAGTGAGAAACATCACCATAACCCATAATATTAATCACTTCTATATACTCTTCCTGTATCCCCTTCAGAAAAATAGTTCTAATAGTATCATTGTTTAAGGTGATTTGTTTAGTCTTTTGAAGGTTGTATAGGAACCTCTCAACATAGTCCTCAAGACTCTCCTCGTCCCGTTGCTTCATATTAAAAATGTCATTTCGTGAGTCTTTGGTTCTACAATAATCTTGGTATTTCTTTAGAAATGTAGTTTTCATATCTTCCCAAGACCTAATAGAATACTCAGGAAGTCCCATAAACCATATCAAAGTTGAATCTTTCAAAGTTGTAGGAAATAACTTTAGTTTCTAAGCATCATCTACATAATTATAACTTGTACACATAATATAAAAATAAAATAAAAAGGCATTTGGATCTTCAGTGATCATAGCTATGAAATTTGAAAATATTGATGGAGGAATGTTCTTCATATTCAAATTTGGTGCTAGATCAAGGATAGGGAAGCCAAAGGTTGCTTCTCCTTCTACCTCCACATTTCTTTCTTCTTCTTCTACCATGCTGCCAAATAATCTGAAATCAAATAGCTTTAGTTTATTGTCCTAGTTTAGTGAGAAGAGTGGCTCACTAATTGGGTTTTTATGAACAATAAAATTGTCCTCGATATGTACTTTAGGTATCCCTTCTATCATTGCAGATTCTATCTGTGATATGACTACATTTTGGGATGACCCAAAGACTTTGGAAACTTTTTCTAATGTTGGATCACTATTTGGGGTTTTCTCACCAATTGTGTTGTCCAAAATTTCTCCTTGTTCTTCATGTTCTCTTTCAATGGTGGTTCTTAATTATGGTGTGTGTGGTCTATTCTAGAGTCACCTTTGATGTAGAATCTTCTCCTTCCTGCAAAGAACTACCTTTATACCTTTCAGCTAGATTAGAATGGGGGGTTTATTACTACCAAACAAATCACCTGGAATATTACTTGTTTATTTAATAAACCTACCTTTGTTATCCCTAGGCCTAACCATTAGTTAAATAAATGACAGAAACGGGTTCAGATAGACTCACCAAAGTGGATGTGGAGGGATAGAACCCTTGCATAAATTCAGAAGAGATGGATCCTTTGTGTCTTATCATCTTGTCTTCCACCAAACCTGGAATGTAGTGAGAAAAAAAAATATAAATAATTAACTAAAATTAACCTTCTACCATTTACCTTTTAACAGCTCCCCGACAACAGCACCAAAATTGTTGGGTAAATCAATTTTTACTTTAATACACCCTGTACTTGTCAATCTGGTTCATAAACTTGTCAGTTGTATACAAAATATGTGTAGGTAAAATATTGAAGTTCAAACTACTCTAACTTGCCAAAATACTCTAACTTCTCAGGAGACAACAAAACCACAATTCAAACCAATCATTTATCAAAATACCATCAAGCAAACCTTTTCAACAACTTAACTTTGTCCACAAAATAAATATCAAGTATGAGCAGAAACTAAATAACTCTCTATGCCATGCATATATCTATGATCTATGCATGATCATGTTCTATGATTTTTTCTTATCTTAATTCTCAGTCTATGGATGTTAAGTGTTCATACACAAAAATATTCAAATGCTGGAAAATATCTTGAAAGCAAGAACTACTAGATAATCATTTTTATCAAATCTCCTTCTAAGATCCAATATGAAAATTTTCACTTAATAGGCTAAGTGTTCATGCTTTGTACGTGAGGTTAGAATTGATAGAAAGAGTCTTAACTATTGTCCCAAAACTAATGAAACAAAGTATGAAGTATGATCATAAGTTTTAATCAAACCATTCCCTTTAATTAGTCAGTTGTAAGGGTATTGAATAGCCATTCATATACTATTGATATTAGATTGAGTTTATTAATCCAGAGGTAAAGCTTATAAACAATGAGTCTAACACTCAAACCCACAATCAATACATTCAATATGATGAATACATGGTGGTGATGGACTTATTTTATATAAGCAAGTTGTTGATACAGATATGTGACTCAATTTTCATACATTGTTTAGTATTAACTATGTATCTGAAATAACAATTAAAACTTCTAAAACACAATTACCAACCCATTAGGATAAAATCTCACAAAGAAGTCTCAAGACGTTTCTAGTATTTGATGTATTTCTATTAGTGATTGAGTTGAACTTTTAAATGACTATGTTATTGTAGTTGTAAACAAGAATTTAAAACTTGTATTAACCAGAGAAGTAAACTATGATTTTAAGGAGATGGAAAACCATACAATTGTGAATACTTGTCCCTGAGAATACACAAATTTTGTTACTGGTTATCTCCGGATATGGATTCAAACTATCAATTCCAATACCATAAAATGTAACAAAGATCACACAAGCTATTTGATGAACCATTCACGTGTTAAAACTCATTATAATTATGAAGTTGTGATGGAACATAAGAAATCAAAATCGTTAATGGAATAAGCTATTTCTACATAATTAAAACTATTTTAGCAATAGCATACATAACATTGCATCCCGGGTTGGTGGGCCCTTACCAACCGGTAGCATGCCGATACAATAAAAAAACACCATGAGGTTATAAAAGGAATGATTTCATTACAAATAGAGTTTTCACTAACAACGTATGCTCCATTACATAATTGAGTCTGAATGAAAAATAACAATGATCAAGGATTCTCTCAGCTCCCAAAATGAACAACTATAGTATCATAGATCAATTCTCCCTCTGTCTCTGACTAACTTTATTACATTAAGGTGTTACATACATATAGAACATTACATAGAGCATTAAGACTATGCCCCTGTGCTCTCATGAACAAAATTCCCAAATTTGACAAAGACAGTGAATAGATGTACCAAGTTTAACCATCCACGATCTATCTGATATAATTTAGCAATAGAAATGAACTTCGACAGAGTCGGTTTTGATATCATTTCTATTTGTATGAAAAAATGCATACGAATAACATCTCATCTTTGTTTTGGAATATTCCCACAAATGACTTGTGCACAAGGAATATTTGACTCTACATTTGATCAGGGCCTAGTGCTCTCGTGAAGGATCTATAACTTGATCTAGAGCACAGAAACCATGATAGGTACCGGATCTACAAAACCCATATGCTCTTTTTCTCCTTGGGCACGTGCAAATAGGAAAACCTCCAAACCTAAGTATCAAAACTTCATAGTAGGTGCAAGAAATGAACTGCAATTCTTCATAGGTAAACATTAGTTCCCAAAAAATCATTAAACCTATTAATAAATTAATAAATTAATTATAATAAGAAACTATTACCTCTTTAAATATTATTGCAAGGGTTTAGGCTTAGGAACATGGATTCTTGGAATAATGAGGTCATGTTTAGGTATAATAGTGGGATAATAATAGGAAAAATGGTATTAAAATGTGACAAAATGGGATACAAACATCTCCCCCACACCTTTCTTCTTTCATTTCCTCATGCAAAAATCATCCTCAAACTCAAAATTGATCTCAATAACTGAAGCATATTGTGAGTAGTTAGGAGAGATAAGCTGCATTGATCAAAATCATGAGAGCTCCCCTTACCCTAGTTATTCTTTCACTGTGCCTCCTTTTTTCTTGCTAACTAAAGATCATAATCTTCTTATACATATTTATATTCTTGGACCATAGCTTCCTTATCTATTCTTGGAGGTTTTGGCTTTGTTGTCTTAACAAATCATTTTCTTTTTATATGCATTGGTTCAATACAGTCATTTTCGAGGCTTCTTGTTTCAACTTTTTAATTTTATTATTATTTCTCTTCACCTTGCTTGGTGACTCATATGATGATGGGTTATGGTCATTCCTCCCAATAGACACATTGCGAGATGTTTTAGGAAGTTCTTTTTCTAGATGGTTCGAGCCTTTACCCCTCTTCTTGTTTGGAATTTTAAAGATATTGACTAGTGTTTTGTTATCTTCTCCTTCACCATCTAAAGATATTAGACATTTTTCCAATGCTCGTTGTGGATATTAAGAGGGTTTATATGAGTACTTGAATGAACATGGGTTGAGACTGTAGCATCAGGATGGGTATAAACCTCCATGGAAGTACCAACCCTCTATTTAGCCATGTTTCTAGTGATTCTATGGTTTGGAAGAGGTTTAGGAAATGCATCTACCATCTAGATAGCCTTTAAAAAAATTCTCTTTAGTTGGCCTTATGGAGGAGAGATGAATCCCTCATCTCTAGGGGAGCTGAGGTCTTCATCAAGAGCCTTTTTATTATTGTTGTCACCCTGCATTGCTTGGTTCTCTACCACAATATCACCAGTTTGTTTATCAAATTTATTTTGTCCAATGAAAATTTCCCATGTTTCATTTCTCTTACTAAGATCTGCCACAATCAAAATCTTCACCAATCCATGGTGATACAGGATTTTGTGAGGGTTTATTCTATTCTTCTTTACTTGGCTCGACATTTTGCTTATACTCTTCCATAAGTAATAAGGAAAATTCAACTATTGGTCAAATTCAAAATGCAACATAATTCGAAAGTGATATTGAAATATAAGAGCATAATCCCCTTCGCAAATCAAATACCTATGTAGAATTGTCAATGGTGCATCCCATTCATCCTTGAGCCAATCTTGTGGTATCCCTTTCACCCAATTTTCATTTTGAAGCTATGGTTTTAAGAATTGATTCCAAAGGTCTTGTGTGATAGGTCAATTTTTGAACCACCTTTCCCATTATCTTGAAAATCCTGTGGCATAATCTATTGACTGCTCGGTCACCTATATTACTATCTCCCCAACTCGAGCCACTCGTCCACTAAAAACCTTCGCAAAACAGCGGTGTCACATGGTCACTATACCCTCTGAACTTAGTGAAGAATTCATGCCACTCTGCATCCCTAATAATTCTTCAACGTGAATTATACTCAGGCATAGCTTCAAGAGATCTCATGGAAGTCGAATTGTGGCGATTGACCACCATCATGAATGGAAATGGTTTAATGAGGGAGGGGCGTTGACTGTAATGTTAATGAATATAGTCTGATAGGGAGAAGTTCAAACGGTCGCCACTATTAAATGCTCATACTATTTCAATTTTAAACACTGCGAATGTAACTCATTTGGAGTCCCTTCAGTGATTCCAAATGAGTTATCATAGTCAAATGATTGATTATACAGGATTTGCATAATCATGAGATGCTCGGGTCTGTAGGTGCAATAGAATACCATTGTATCCACTTGAACTTAAACATTTGTAATTCTAGAGGTATCGTTTCATCGACAAGTGTAGACTCATGATGGATTCGTATAATTAATGAGTAATATATATGAACAATATTCCATATGGTCGATGGGAGATATGGGTGTATGGATAATTGATGTGACTACTCTGTTCATAGGCATGCAATTCAATTAGTGGAAGAGCCTTTGACCGATATGTATGGTGGGAAATAGATAGGGTATGAGCTAAGGAAATATGGGGTGTGATATAATGGTAGGATTTAAATATTGGGTGAGGTTTAAATGTTAAATAAATATAATATATGGAAGTGCTAAAGGAATTTTTAGATATAAAAGAGTAAGTAACATGTCTATGGTAGTTTAGTAGTGGGATAAATTATGAGGGTAAGGAAACAAGCATAAGAGAGTTGCCAATAAAATTTTATTTGTTCTCRATAGATTAAAAGATTTTAAAAGAAACTTCTTTACCTTTGAATTATCTTTGTTCAATTACCAATTTACATTTTGTRGATGTGATAAAAGTATGTTTGAAAAAATCTTTGCAAGATACTAACTCAAAAGCTCTATTGTTGAATTGTGTATAGGTAACACTTGTTGTTGATCAAAGAGACATTTGTATGTTGCAAATCCTGGGACTGATTGAATGAAAGTCAGTGACTAGATGTTTTTATTCTATAAAAGTATAGTTACAGGCTTTTTGTACCTTCTGTATAGTTCTTGTACCAATACTACCAACTTTTATTTTTTTTAATTGGAGCTAATGAAGTTAAGTGTTGTTTATAAATAATTAAGAGCATTATTCAGATCATAGAGGAATGACTATTGACTTCTATACATGTTGTGAATCTCTTAAAAAAACTCAAAAAAATAAAACTTATTGATGATGATAAAAATCAAAACCAAAGGTGATGAATGAGTATTGGTGGTTGATTTGGGACACCCAATCACTTTTTTCCACTGAAAATGGATATGATGATGGAGTGAGAGGAAAATAAATACAGAGGGAACACTGAAGTAAGGATATGGGGGGGCGTAATAAGACTTATGCCTTAAGATCTATAAAAAGGAAGATATCTGGTCCCTTATTAGGAGACCTGCAAAAGGAAGAGATAACCCCCTTTTTTTGAGGAACTTGTATGTTCCAATTTCCTTGCATCATATTCCCCTTTTATTCACACATTTCTAACTATTTTTAGAACCATGCACCAAATAATCTTCACCAAAACCCAATCTTGGCACAATTATGTCTATGTGAATGAAGTTTTTGAAGTCAAATATAGAAACAAGTCATTAGATTACCAACCAATGACAAATATTGTTAAAAAATGTGGGACTACTCAACATTTATTCTAATGAGAGTTGAGGTGCCTTGGTACATCTTTTGAGGTACGAATAAAGGAGTCGAAGTCGATTCACTTGCAAGATCTAAAAAATAGGGAGCATTGATGAATCCCCACTGCTTCCAATAAGAGAACCTTCCATTAATGTATGCAAGCCCCTAGGTACCATGAAAAATATCTAACTTTGACCCTGGATAATGTGTTGGAGTTGATGGGGAAAATTTTGTTAGAAGGAGGACATTAATGAATCCCCCATCATCTAACACAAGAACACACATAATGATTTGAAGAAAAAGAAGTAGAACCAACAACTATTATGCCAAATTTTATTTTGGACCTGCCTTCCAGCAACATGGTTTTCAAGCAAGTCCATGTCTAGCTATGCCAACAAGTTGATTTTCATAACTAGACTATTTTTTTTCTTTACTTTTTTTATTGCTTTCTAATTTTCTTTTTTTTTATTTTCTTTTACATATACATATATACACACCCAAAATTTTGGGAGAAAAATCAAGTATAAGTTAGAGAGGGGTAAGGAGACCCCCTATTCACAACCTCCATCTCTGATTGTTGTAATATATATTGAACAAAAATTTCCTTGGACATGGGTTTGTGGTACAATCTTAACTAGTGTCCATTCACCACAAAGTAGATATGATTTGAATCTATTGTTTTGATTCTCACTGAGACATTATCAAATATGGTATCGACCTCATATGGCCCTATCCATCATGTGGATTTCTTACCCATGAAGTTCTTGAATATTGAATTGAAGAGGACATCCCAGTCACTAGGTTTGAAGACCTTCTTTCTGGTGAATTTTTCATTCCAGTGGGCCTGTTGTTCCTAAACAAGAATGGTATGTTGGATTGTGTCCTATCGGATTTCATCCAACTCATTAACCTATGCCACCCTTTGCTTCTGAGCCTCTGATAAATCTAATCCAAATTATATTGTTATTATGAAAGTCCTTATTTGGAATTCAATGGGTAGGCAAACTTTCTTTCCATATACCAATTCATAGGGGGTTATTCCAGTGGTGCTTCTCCATGCAGACATGTAGGCCCATAATGCCTCTATAGTTCTATCTTCCTAGTCTTTATGATACAATTTTACAATCTTAGTCAGAATGGCTTCTAGCACTTTGTTGGTAGAATATACATGTCCTTTAGCCTGGGGGTGACATCGAGAATATTTTCAATGCTTTATCTGATATTTTGTGTAATGGATTGCATCATATTTGACGTGAACTATGCTCCCTGATCTGTCAGAATCTCTCTTGGAACTCAAAAACGGGTAAAAATATCTTCATAAAGAAAATCAACAACATATTTTTCACTAGCTTGATATAGAGATTTTGCTTCTACCCATTTGGTTGCATAATCTATACAAACTAAGATATATGTTTTCTTTCCTGATGCAGGAGATATTATCCCTATAAATTCTATAGCCCATCTTTCAAAGGGATCAATCAATACCTATGGTTGTAGGGGTATTTCATCAGCTTGTACTGACCTCCCCATCCTTTGGCAGTTGTTGCAACTCCTTAAATATATTTTAGTGTCCTTGAAGAGTGTTTCCTAGTAGTACCCATGATGAAGTACTTGGTAGGTCGTTATTTTGTCACCAAAGTGGCCCCCACATGGACCATCATGGAAAGCTCACAAAATGTTAAACATATCGTCCTCCTGTACACATCTTCTAATAATCAGATATGGTCCAGTATGAAAGAGGTCACCTCCAATCCATGAATAGTTGGCATTGAGCTTGACAATTTGTTTCTTTTCTCATGAAGAAAGGTGTTGCATAAATTTCATTGTGGCCAAATCATTTTCCATATCTTTGAACCATGGACAGTTAGTAGAAATAGAAAATAGATTTTTGTTAGGAAAAATATCATATAGAGGATCATTTTCACTTCCATTCTGGATTCAAGAGAGGAAATACGCAACACGGTTTTCCTTCCCAAGCCTATCTATTATGGTGATGTTAAACTCCTGCAGTAATAAAAACCATCTAGTGATTATACCATTGGTGATTGATTTATTCATTAAGAATTTAATGGAAGAGTGGTCTGTGTGAATAAAGACTTTGCAACCCATTATATAATGTCTAAATTTGTTTATGGCATATACGACAACTAGGAATTCCTTTTCAGTAACGGTATAATTGAGCTCGATTGGTGACAAGTTTTTTCTTATGAAATATATGGCACGGGATAGCAGATCTTGTTTCTTCCCT
The DNA here is from genome assembly GCA_032191745.1 of Picea mariana. Lineage (NCBI taxonomy): Eukaryota > Viridiplantae > Streptophyta > Pinopsida > Pinales > Pinaceae > Picea > Picea mariana. The sequence continues at coordinate 671,660 of JASDQU010103090.1, read as the reverse complement.
AAAACAACTCCAAGGGTTATGTCTGAAGCATATGTACTAATATGAAAGGGGAGGGTCCAGGTTGGCCCCTTAAGTATTGGTGTTGTGGAGAGTTTTTATTTTAAGTCCTCGAAGGCATTTTGACATGATGAGTCCCATACAAAATCAATATATTTAATAATAAATTTAAAAATTGGTGTTGCAATCTTTGTAAATTTTTCAATGAATCTCCTATAATAACCGATATAACCCAAAATACTTCTTACCTCTTTTGTGATCATGGTGTTGGACGATCCATGATAAATTTGATTTTGGATAGGTATTCCTTGATACCCATAGTAGAAATGTGATGTCCGTGAACAATACCTTATTTTGATAACATCCTGCATTTTTCATTACTTAAAGAAAGGAAAGCTTACCGACATCTAATCAAAAAAAAATCCAAATTATCAAGTGCTTATTTAAAAGTATCGCCATAGAAAGAGAAGTAATTCATATATATTTCTACACATTCATCAAATAAATCAAAAACAATACCTAATATTTCCCTTTGGAATGTGGCGGGAGCATTGCATAAACTAAATGGGAAAACTCTATATGAAAATGTTCCCTGCGGGCATGTGAATGTGGTATTTTATTGGTCTTCCGATGCAATCTATATTTGATTATACCCGCTAAACCATCTAGGAAGGAAAAGTATCAAGTTTGCTTGACAAGGTATCCAAGACTTGATCAATAAATGACAATGAGAAATAATCTCTTAAGGTTTTTTTAGTAAGCTCCCTAAAGTCAACACATATTCTCCATTTACCATTTTTATTGGGCATGATCACAAGTGGTGAAACCCACTTGCTATTGGATATTGGTATATGAAGTTGGAATTCAATAATTTTTGGAGTTCTTACTTCACAATATCTTTTAGAGTGGTTTTCATGCGGCATTGTGGCTATCAAACGGGTCTAGCATTCTCCTTCGTATAGATATGGTGTATGCAAGTATCAGGGGGGATTCCACCCATGTCTTTGTAATCCCATGACAATGCACCAGATTGTTCTTGTAGCACCCAAATTAATTGTTATTTTTGGTCTTGGTCCAATTCTGAGTTAATGTTCAAAACTTTTCCCAGGCTTATCTCAAAAAGAACATTGTAAGGGTCTGAACTTTCTTTAATGGCTGACACAGGAAAGGAAGATGAACTTTCCAAATCACAATTTTCCTAAAAAACATTGCTAAAGATGAAATCATGTGGAGAGGATAATTCAGGATATTTTCCATCATCGGTGGTGGAGATGAATTGATTTCGAAAATTATCTTCATTTTGTTCTGTCAACCCCATAGATTGTTTGATGGTTAAAAGAGGTTGTGTGATTTCTTCATCTTTGTAGGGATATTCTATCCACAGGGGATCTTCTACTACTGGTTTTGAAGGTGGATAGAGGATAAGTTTCTTCATATATGCCCCATTTAATATAATCGTTTCTCTGGATTTGTATTCAATGAAGGCATCGGTTGTAGCTAACAAAGGTCTCCCAAGAATCAAGGGATGATTCTCCATGGTAGTATTAGGATGAATAACTAAGAAGTCAATGGGGTATTTCCAAGAGACTAGGGTGACAATGACATCATCTAAAACACCAACATGATTTATTCATGATCTATCATTTAGCTCTAGCACTATGGGTGTGGGTCAGAGGCCATCTGATTGTAACATTTCCATATTTATAATAGTCATAACATGTATTGATGCCCCCAGGTCAATTAGGGTGTTTTTCAAGGGAACATAGTTGATGTGGATAGTGACTATTGGGTTTCCAAGATCAACATACTTCTCCAATTCATTTCTTTGAGACATTAGTTCAATTAATTGATCCATGACTTGAATTGTAAGGGGGTATTTATTTTTTCTTCCAGGTTTCTTAATACATAATTCCATTATGGTCTTTGCATAAATAGGAACATATTTTATTTCTTATAACAAGGGAATTTTCAAACAAAAAAATTCCAGTTATGTTTCCAAGTCGAATTCAAGTTGGGCCACAAATTTTTCTAAGGCCAACCTCTCTAGGAAATGTAACAACCCTAGTTGAATATATGCTTAGGGATTATTAAGTAAAATTTATTAGGTAATTAATTTGTCTAACATGTTATTAACTAAACAAAGATTGGCATAATAATGTTAATTAAATATTTATTAATTAATTAATTGTTATAATTTTGAATAATTAATTAATTAAATATTTAATTACCTATCGCATTGAATGAATAGGGTAATAAATTAAAAGGGTTAATAAATTTAATTGTTTAATTAAATTATCTGCGTATACTAGGGGATAAGAAGCATTAAAAATAAGGATAAGGAAACATTAAATAATAGGGTAAGGGATTGACTATGTGGATAAGGTAATGAATGTATAGATAAGGAAATAAATGAGGACAAAGGGCAGTGAAGGAGGGATATGAGCGG
>JASDQU010103090.1:531157-607394 GCA_032191745.1 Picea mariana | reverse complement strand
ATATATATATATATATATATATATATATATATATAACTCGAAGTAAACTATCATAAAATGCGTCAAAATTTGCCTAAATAGATCACATACGAATCTGCGATTCGGGTCATCATTCTAAATGACATTCTTCCAACCATCCTGACAAAATTTGGCATACTTCAAAACTTCTTCTGCTGACATTGCATCCAAGTCTGCATCTGTTTTATCAACAAATGTGGCCCGAGAATTGGCCTGTGCTCACTGACGCTTCATGCCAACATCAACACCATAGAACATAGCTTCCAAATTTTCCCCGATTGCAGTCCTGGCCTCTTTGTAAACTTCTGATGTAGACTAGAACTTTGAAAGTGATACAAATTCCCCTTTTGGGCGAGGTACTAAAGGTTGTGGAGGCCTCAACAATGCTCCACTTCAATATGCCCCTTTGTGATTATATGTACATCCTTTACCAGTACCATAATATTTGGACGGTAGACTAGTATAATCCAGGTGTATGTGCAAGAAAAAATTCACAAGAAAATGTCTTGCAAAATAGTGTGGAACCTCATCATTCCACGACAATTTCCCATATGCGACCAAAAATATGTTATACAGATGTCCGGCAAAGTGGGGGTGCTTAAAATATTGCACCTTCAACATTTTTCGCTTTGGACCCTCTTTGAAATTGAACATGGAGATGGCGTCTTCTTCTGAAACTCTATTTTTTACTGTATCCCATTTATCAGGACCCATCACCTCTGACTTTCACCGCTTCATTAGATCGACAAAATTGTTAGTGGTTGGCCCCATCTTCTGATATGCATCCATAAATTTTTCTAGTGAATGCAAAACAATTTGCAAACTTTGTTTGCTATGCAAAGGAAGTTCCAAGACCATCAAATCATTTTCCAACCTCTTTTTAACACCTGAGCATCGCTCAAGCATCATTGCTTCTGTATTCCCTTCCCAGGGAAGTTCATCGCCAACTACTGAAGGATAGGTGGATGTTGGAGTGTAATCTTATGTTTCTTCATAACGTGGCCTCTTACATCCACCTTCACGCTCTGCACCGACATTTGAATCTTCGTGACAACCACTCTCATTGTCATCCCTTGCTCTAAATTGATTGCCTACACACACATTTGAAAGTAACTTCAAGATTTAACCTCACATAAATTTAAATACAACAAAATTCAACAAAAATAAACAAAATTTAAGGAACTTACGAGAAATGGTCTTTGGTCCAGAGCTATTCCCTACATTCTCAAGTGTAGGAGTGTTGATGCGCAACCTATCCAAGAAGGTTGCATCCATAACACTGGTTTGAATAGGCTCTGCAGTTGATCTATTTACAGACTCGATTGAAACTCTCCTCTGACAAGATTGTTGGTGCTCACTCGGAGTCTCAGTTGAAGAACGAGTTATTGTTCTTCCTTCTTGAGAATGCCTAGAGCATTTGCGAGGAATGTTTGCATAATCTCATGTCAACATCACTCCGCAATATCTATCCATAATGGAGATTTTATAAAAAAAAAAATCCAAAGATGTACACAAGTTCAAGCAATTAAAAACACAAAGATAAATCAAAGTTTTAAACAATCAAGCCATAGAGGTACTTGCTTATTAGAAGGAACAAATACTGGTCATTCAGCCATGAATCAATCAATTAAAAGATAAGTAAGGGGTCCATAGACAACATGGCAGATTCTTATCCTTCACTCATCATCCATGCACAGAAAAGCATGGAATTTGAATCTATAGGTATTTAAACACCAAAGTGAAGACCGTTGATTCGGCTCCTGGTCGTCTGCTCGGGCACAAACTGATGCCTAAAGGGATAAGTAACAGAATATAAAACCACAAACTTTTCACAATAATAAAAAAAACCCACATAGAAGTCATTGAAATTATAAGTTGGGTTCACCAAGGGACTGCCATTCCACTGAGAGGTTTATCATTCACAATCCACATCAAATAAAAAGACGCAAAAACTAAACATTCACCCATGAATCAATTTGGCCAAGATTTTGGTGTCTTGGATTGCTTGACTAATGTTGAGGTGTGTGTGAGCCCATTCTTAATATTAGCTTCATGCTCTTTAATCCTTATTTGAAATGATCACCCAATTTCCCTAATATAGTTTTTGCCACAAGTGCATTCTACCTTATAGACCAATTATACTAACATTGGTCCATGGTATCCTTAACTGATATCATCTTCTATCATGTTTATTATAACATGTTTAAATTATTTAATTTGAACATGTTACATTAATTATTTTAATTTAATTTATATTTTTAATACCCTAACCTAAAGTATAAATAGAACCCCCCCTACCCCTCACATTACATAATTTTATTTTGTCTCTAGAGTGAGCAGATCCTCTCCTTGCTGCGACCTTCTTGATTTTCTGTTAGAGTCTCCTTACTGCGACCCTCTAGATTTTCTGTTAGAATCTCCTTACTGCGACCCTCTAGATTTTCTGTTGGAATCTCCTTGTTGCGGCCCTCATGATTTTTTCTGTTGGAGTCTTCCTTACTGCGACCCTCTATCTTTTACTGTTGTAGAGAGTGTTGGGACTGTTGCGGCTTTCCTGTGTGGGGTTAATGTGTACCAACCCTCCTCCTCTTGTTGTTGTATAGTCACTATAGGGTGCGACCTCCTATCTGTTGTTGTGTTGAGTATATAGGGTGCGTCCCCTCCAATTCTGTTGTGGTGAGCCTATAGGGTTGAGCCTCCTATTCTTCTAGTGTGGTGAGCATATAGGGTGTGACCTCCTATTCTTCTACTGTGGTGAGCATATAGAGTGCGGCCCCTGCTGTTCTGCTGTAGAGGGGGTTTATCCACAGTTTTTCTATGTAAGGTTTGGATGATTTAAGCCTCCTTTGTTTGAGGGTTTGTCTATGTGAAGTCTCTTTAGTTCTATCCCTTTGGTGGCAAGAAAGTTTTTCATCTCTTGGAAAGAGATCCAACCTATATGGTGGATCTATGACCTATACTTTACCTGAGCATAATTACAAATGGTTCTACATCTTTTTTGTTGGCTGTGACTTCTTCAGAGCTAAGGTTTCATGACAAGGTAAGCTATTTATTCATCATCTTCAGATCTGAATTTTTTTTTTGAGTTATATACAGTTTGATCTATCTAGATCTAGGTATCAGCATTGACAGTTATTAGATCTAAATGATATATTGAGTTTACTTGTTTATTTTTGTAGTATGATCCATTGTTCTTGATCAGATTTGTAGATTGAGTTTAGATCTGCAGACTAGTATTAGTTTCCTATTCCAATATTATAGATCTGAACTAGATCTCTCTAGATCTACTCTATAACTTGTTTTTAAATAAATTTGTTTTAGATCTGAGTACCTATATTCTCTTTGTTTTACAGTCTAGATTAGTTTTTTGAACTTATGCTCTAACTATTATATTCACTGAAATTCAAAAGACACTACTGTCATGCTTTACTACCCTAATTCTAACACTTATGAAGAGTTTTTCTTAACTAGAAGGTAGGGATAAAATGTTATTTCTAATATAAACACTCCCATATGATATGGGTTTTCATTAGAAAATGTTTCTACTATGAGTGGATACATCACTAGTGTTAGGTCACATGGCCCTCATAACATTATGATTCCTTGTTTCCTCACATAGTTCCTACCATGTTTAAATTGGCTAGGTGGCATGTAGCCTAGCTAGGTGGCCTCCTCAAGAATTGTGCACATCATTTTCTCAGAAACACCACATCCAGGGGAGCCAAAGAGAATATTAAAACCCTCTTCAAAATTTATAAAAATGTTAAACAATTATTTTGGACCACCAAGGACAAGTTGGACCTGATGATGGGCCCATGAGGTTGCCAAATTCCCTTCTCCTATGGAAAATCATATATTGGTCAAAGTACTAGAACATTTAAAGATAGGATCAATGAACAAATCACTAAAAATACCCATAATTGCATATATAAATATTCTATTGTTGAGCACTCCTTTGATTCTAAACACCTCATTTGCTTTGAAAAAATTAAAATTCTTTCTTAAACAACCCACTACACCTCACACATCATTTGGGAGGCTCTCAAAATTGAAAAACACCTAGAAAATTTTAATCGAGAAGATGGCTATGGACTAGGCCATTCTTGGAAACCTATTATTCATCGCCTTGAACATAAAACCCAATTTGGGTAGGCTTTCTTGTTCCACTCTTTTCTTTAACCTAGTTCAAAATATATTTAACCTCTCTTGTTATTCATCCTTTTACAATTAACCCTTTTGGGATTACTCTCCTTTTTCTTAGGTATTTTAGAATTGATTTTGTCCCCTTCCCTTTTATTCATTTCAATTTAATTTTTAATTATTTTTTACTTTTAATAACAAATTTCTTCCCTTTTATCCTATTTATTCTAATATCTTGGAACTCCTTCCCCATTCTTTACCTTCGTTGGTCCCTGATGATGGGTGGATTGTCCACCCTTTAGCTTTTTCTAATCCAAAAGTGAAGGACCAACTAGAAGGAGGTTGCTAGTGATTGGTGAATTTCCTACCAATGAAACAATAGATTGAAGGCTATGCCCAGGAAAAATGGAGTAAACTATGGTTTCCTTGGATAATGTGCATATCTCCTTAAAGCTGATATTTGTATAATTATTGCTTGCACTCAAAATATTATGCTCAATCATAGCATGATCTATTCAAATTGGGTTGTTTGATAGGATTGTGTTTTCATGGGGTTTGAGTTCTTCATAAAATACATAATTTTTTTCTTTCTAAGAATATTGCGTAGAAAAATACTCTATAATGTTGGGTAGTTATTCAATTAGTAATATCTCTCATCCTTGTAACATATAGAAGTTATGTTCAAGCATTATAGCTCAACCATAGTAATAATAGTGCATGTTAAACTAACAATACATGCTTGTTTGAGTGCATCCTCATCAATCCAGTTGTATACAAGTTGGTGGTTTTAAATCCATGATATCTCATATGAGTGAGGTGCAACTTCTAGAATTGTTGTTTCATATCCAGAATCTGTGCATAACAAATCTTATAGTCTATATTAATTATTTGGCATGGCTACTTTGCAAAAATAACATTGTTATTCTAAAAAATATGTTTGTATTATCAACAACATCATCGTCTAGGTATCACCAAGCCATCTGAACAAATGTTGGGAATTCAAATATATCAACAAGTTTCATGATGCAAGAAACTAGGTCATTCTCATTGATCATTTGATGAATTTTAGATCATTGTTGTTCGACAAGATTTTCCCTATTGATTGATATCTTCTCTTTAAAGTAAACAACCTTAGGTTGAATTGAGGAAAACTCATAGTGGGAAATATCCTTATGATCCTTGTGCACAAACTATTCTAACTCCTACACAAATATTTGTATAAACTACCAAGAAGACACCGATAGCATATCAGTAGACACCATATAATCAATGAAATCCTTTGCATTTTGGACATTAGTGACAGAGAAAATGGAGGCAAGAATAAGTTGGTATTTCTCTACTTTTTTCCTAGGACCAATAATGATGGCTAGTAGGAAAGGAATATGGCATGTAATATTATATCCTAGAACTTCTGTAGGAGACAATGTCTAGGTAGAATTTGATGAGATTTATTGTCATATGGCCAACCATTTGGACCAATTATGAGATTCACCCAGACATCATAAGATTTCTTAGTAATCAAAGGAGAAGTATCCTTCTTATGATCCCAATTCATATATCCTATGACAGTGACATTTTCTAGAGTATTCAACAAATTCAAAGATTCTTTTTTCTAAAATACACAATCTTCATTATACGTTTGATGCCATTTTGGAGGAGCAAGACCAGGTCTTTCTAAGTGAGTGGTAGTGACCATTAGTTATGGGCCCATGCTAGTGTCTACATCAATAATACATAATTTTTTCCCCTAATTGAAGTTCCATAGGATTTACAATGTAATTCCTCAATAGGTAAGTTGTTTAAGTGTATGGAAAAGTCTGCTCAAAGCAGATCATGTTGTCAAGAAATTTAACACTGCGACTTAGCCCACATGTTGGAATGTCTAAATAGATCATACATATTTGGAATAATTTCTTGAAAATAAATAAAATGAACATGATGTTCCTCAATGAGATATCCCAATGCTTCCATCCTCACATATTATACCTCCAATTCTACTAGGAACCAAACATTATATGTGAAAAAGACTAAAGTAGTGTCACATTCACTATTAGTTTACAAAATTTCAACTAAGTCCACATGTGCATGACAATGTGATGCTAATTTAGCAAATTATAACTTGTCATTGGCTGCATTAGGTAGTGACTCATTAGGAATTAAATAAGTAGTATGCTTACTCTTGCATTGCAAGGGAAAACCTTAAGCCTTGTCAAGAACATCCTAATAGTTATGTATTAGATTCTATAGGGATGTACGAAACTATTGTATTGTAGTATCTGGTTTGATCAGATGCACCACACATAAATGGAGGAATTTCTTGTGAAATACCTTCTTAACCATTACACGACTAGTAAGAAGCTATGAGACTACACCAATAGCAAGTTTAAATGTGTGAATCCATTTTCACAATGGAACAAATTATATTGACTTATACCTACATCGTAGATGGATTTGTGACTTGATTAGTGAAAAAAAACCAAATATGAGATAAAAACAAGCCAATGGGAGTAACATCACATTCCACAATTTCTTGAAAAGGAGACATAACCAATGTGACCAAGCTGTGATGATTAGCTAGGGAATTATTTCCATTATTGGTGATCCATGGAAAATGGTATGGGTGAACATGGGGAGTGTTGGGGAGATTTTGAACTAAGAGGACAAAGCCTTTGATAAAATTTGTTTGACTACCATTAAGGAGGATGAGGTGATAAATGTAGTCCTAGATTTGGTAATTATGGGTAAATAAGGATTCTCTATCAGTTGGGAAATAATGGTGGGTCATATGGACTAAACTTGGATCTAGGGTGGTAGTGTTTGAGATTTCAATGATCTTTGACAACCACAAAAAATGTTCTACATGCAGGAGAAGTGTCCCATTGCTCATAAAAGAAGGCCTTGGGAGGAGCTTGATGGTACAATGCATGACACTCAAATGAGTGTGTACAATATTTATGAAAAGAGAATTAAGAGAGTTTATGGCATGCATGATAAGTGTTTTTATGTAGTGGAGGAAAGGTCATTGTAGGCCCACCGGATGAATGAAAAGGGGTACGTGAATGTAAAGAAGTAGATGAAGAATAAAGAGAGAATATATGCAACTTCCCCAAATTTCGTTCTATTGTGAGAACTCTTTTAAAGGATTGATTAAGATTATCACAGTCAAGGATTTCAACCTTGGTGTGTAAATAGGGAAAATAACTAGCAATTAAATTTATAGAGACATAAATGTATAGATATCTTATAGATAACTATACATGGAGCTTAATGAATTGATTAGTATAAGGTTGAAGTGATTGAACATAGAACTAACTATGATGAAGTTATCATACACATAAATATTTTGAATACTTGGATGGGTAAAAATACTAACATAATGCCTCACAATTGTTTTTCCAAGAGGTCATATGGTTTTAATTCGAATGTGAATCGTTTAGATACAAATGGAGGGTGGAAGAATCATGGAGGTTCTGAAATCACTCAAGTATTATCCCATCTAGGTTTAGTACTACCCATTCAAGAATCATCGCATTCACCATCTTGGGATAAGAGTCAAAATACATGGATACATTTTGAATCCAAGCATCAATATGTTCACCATCAATGTCACCAAAATACCTAGGCAAGGTAATATTGGACTTTAAGCCTAGAGATTCTAGAGTGATTGATGAAGACCCCTTTAGTTGGGTTAGGGATTGCAACACTTTCTCCAACTTGTCAGTAGTACTCTAGAGAAGTTGTAATGAAGAATCCTTTGAGATTTACTAAAAGGTAAATTTATCTTTGCTAGGTTCCACATAGTAGATCCATTAAGAGTCAGGTTGTTTTGGTATGCCACAAATTTGATTAGAGACTTCAATAAAGTTTTCTTTTCTTTTCTGAATATGATTGAATAGATTAAGTAAAAATTTTGGAAGTGGAGGAGCATGCCTCCAATAAGTTGGTTTTTGTAGGAGTAGTGATCCCATGAGGAGTAGGCCTCATGATAGGTGTAGATCAATCTTTAGGAGATACATAGATTTGAACTTCTAAGGAGTAGGAATCATGATCGATGTAGGTGAATCTATAGGAAACTTCTGCATACAATATTTAGAAAACACAAGAGTGAGAGACATAGAGAAAAAGAACATTTGGGGAAAAATGAACTCCTTGAGCTCTTAATTTCTTGTTATATTTATATTAAAAATACTTCAATTAGATTTGACCGAGTCACACACATTAAGACCCATTTATTTAAGTCTCGATCTCACCACTACATTCCAATAATCACAATACTAAATGACATAAATAAGAATAATAATAAAAAAGACAACTACATTAATATCAAATATTTGAACTTCTTCCTAGATAAAATGAAACTAGGTACAATAATTGTAGTGAGAAAGCAAGTAAATTTTAGAAGTATAAGGGCCACATGTCTATGGACTGTGAGTTGGCCGCAGGTGGCCATCCCTGTGGCCAAGCTGTGGGTGTGCCCATGGCTTGGCCATAGGTCTGGCCACCTACAGCCAACTCACAGTCCGACAGGGGCCAAAATAATATAAAAACTACAAATTACAAATGTAAATTAAAATTCAACCATACATTTTAAAAATTATTACTAAAAATATATTCTGTTGGACTGTGACTGTGAGTTGGCCGCATGTGGCTAGCCCTGTGGCCAAGCCGTGGGCACACCCACGGCTTGTCCACAGGGCTGGCCACCCACGGCCAACTCACAGTCCAACACGGGCCCAAATAATATAAACACTACAAAAACAAATGTAAATTACAATTCAACCATACATTTTAAAAATTATTACTAAAAATATATTCTACTGGACTGTGACTATGAGTTGGCCATGGATGGCCAGCCCTGTAGCCAAGTCGTGGGCATGCCAGCCCCGTGGCCAAGACGTGGGCATGCCCATGGCTTGGCCACAGGGCTGGCCACCCAGGGCTAATTCATAGTCCAATGGGGGCCCAAATAATATAAATACTTCAAAAACAAATGTAAATTACAATTCAACCATACATTTTAAAAATTATAACTAAAAATATATTCTACTAGACTGTGACTATAAGTTGGCCATAGGTGGCTAGCCCTGTGGCCAAGCCGTGGGCACGACCATGACTTGGCCATAGGGCTGGCCACCCGTGGCCAAATCATAGTCCAACCAGGGCCCAAATAATATAAACACTACAAATTACAATTGTAAATTACATTTCAACCATACATTTTAAAAATTATTACTGAAAATATAGTCTACAATTTAGAAAATTACCTTTTGTTGAGTGCGTCCACGCTCGCAAACGCAACCATGACCCCTACGCTCATGACCTCACGACGACCTCACAAGTGAAACCACCTCATAGATGACTTCACGACCTCTGCTCTCACAAAACGACAACAAATTTTGTAAAATGTTTCAACATCGATGTGTGGTTGATATATAAACAATCTTTCGGCTGAAAGATTGTTCGATCGAACAAATTTTTGGCTAAAATATTGTTCGGCCAAACTATCTTTCGGCCGAAAAATAGTTCGGCCAAACAATTGTTCGACCGAAAGAGGATTGTCGAAAAGAAAATATCCGGCCGACTAAATTTGTACACACAAATCAAGGGTGCGGTTATCGCACCATTCAATTTGACGTTTCTTTTTTCGGCCGAAAAATAGTTCAACCGAAAAATAATATGAGTTCGGCCGAAAAAATGTTTTTCGGAATTTTGGAGACCTGATTGTCACAAAAGTGTAACCCACCTCCGTGATTTCACCCTCTTCCATTTGCTTTAATAGATCTGGACCAATAACTACTCTATCTACAGAATTATCTCAAATCACTGGAGTGTTACACTTTCTTCCATACAATGTCTCAAATGGAATCATTTTTTAATGAGGTATGATACCCATTATTGTAATCAAATTCAACAAAATGAATATAATCTTCTCACTTTGATGGTTGATCCATCACATACATTCTGAGAATTTCCTTAATTATCCCATTAGTCGTCTCTATGTACCCATTTGAATATGGGTGATATATTGTATTGAGATTTAGATTTGTCCCAAAGCCATTGAACAAACCTTTCCAAAAATTGGAGGTAAAATTTGGATCTCTATCGAAAAATATTTCCTTAGGTACTCCATGTAACTTAGCAACTTATTTCATGCATATTTCTGCAATATTTGTTTTCTTATGTGTTGTCTTCATTGGAATAAAATGTGTTGTCTTAGTTAATTTATCCACCACCACCATGATGGAATCATGTTGCTTCATTGTTCTAGGAAACTTAGTAATAAAATCCTTCATGAAAACTTCCCACTTCCATTCTAGAATGGGCAATTGCTCTAACAACCCCGTTGTATGTCTATGTTCAATCTTCACTTTCTAGCACTCTCGACATATGGCTATGTAATTAGCCACTTATTTCTTCATTTCGAGCCAAAGATATTGGCTTCTTATAGGTGCAATTCTCTTATGATATCTTTGGTGCCCAACATAAGGCACATTGTCCATTTCCCTTAGCATTGCATTTTTTAGCTCAATGGAATTCAACACATATACTGTGTCTTTGTACATGATAATTCCATGTTCTTTCAACTCATAAAAATTAAATTTCTATTGAAACATTTCCTCGTTGTAATGTTTATTTTATTTTTAAATAGTGTTGATCTGAATTTGTTGATGCAATAGCTTTATATTTCATATCAATCATGTACATGCTAATGGATGCAATATGCATTCCATGAGATCTTCTGCTAAGTGCATCAACCACTTGATTTTCCTCACCTTTAATGTGCTTAATTTCAAAGTCATATTCACTTAGAAATTCAAGCCAACCCATTTTTATGGCATTTTATGTTGGTTATCCAAACAAATTTTTCAGATCACAGTGGTCTATCCTTAACTCAAATTTCTCCCCATGAGCTAATATCTGCACATTTTTAATGCATGTACAATTGTTGTTAACTCTAGATCATGTGTATCATAATTCCTCTCATGCTCCTTTAATTTCTGGGATTCATATCATACCACATGATCCTTTTGTCTGAGGAATCCACCAAGCCCTTCCTTGCATGAATCAATGTACAAAAAAAAATTTTCTTCTAGATCCACAATCTTCAATATTGGTGCACTTGTTAATATGTCCTTCAGCTGTTGAAAGATTTCTTCACACTTGGAATTCCATTCAAATTTCACTCCCTTCTTTTGCAAAGAAGTGATTGGGCTTGTGTTATGACCCAAAGGGAGCATATATAGGGATAAATTTATAGTTTATGAACCTAGAGGGGGGGTATATATGGGTGCAAATGTACATAAAATGTGTAAATATATATGTAATAGGGTCAACCTAATAGTAAAGAAGCTTCATGTGTAGTGTGTGAATAGGTATATATAGAGATCACGTATTCATTATTGTAGGGAGGTGAATTATGATGTATAAAATGTACTTGGTTATGCGGAGGAGGTTATCCTATTGTTTAATGAGTTATTTTATGACCTATCTATCTTGGAATTGTTCTCCACGCTCACATTTTGTACATATTATGACCCAAGGGGGGAATATCTAGAGTTAAATCTATATGATATGACCCCGAGGGGAGAATATATGGGGCTAAATGTACATGTGATTTGTAAATATATATGTAATAAGGTTTGCCTAATAGTAAATGTGACTCATGTGTAATGTGTGAATATATATATATATATATATATATATATATATTCATTATTGGAGACATGTGAATTGTGATGTATAAATGTATTTGGTTATGTGAAGGAGATTCTTCTATTGTTGAAGGAGTTATTGTATAACTTATGTATCTTGGAGTTATACTCCACAATTACATTCTATACATGGTGTGTGTTTTTGTTCTCTTATGATACTTTGAGTATTTGGAACATTACATTTGGTATCACAACATTGATCCTAGGGTTTTTCTAACTCTGGAAAGTCATTTTGAAATTTCTGCTATAACTCTTTGTATGGGACACTTAAAAAGTGAAACTTGGAGGGTATTTAGAAGACATATCAGGATACCTATGGCACAAATTTTAGCTTCCTTTTTGTTTCACTTTCGGAGATACACCTTGTGGAAAATAAGGTTTTTGACTAGTCATATAACTAGTCTCAAACAAGTGTTCAGGGTAAAACAATCACATATTATTCATAGAGGATCCAAATTCCTTGATACTAGTTTCATTAGAAAGAGGAAAGTCCTTCGTATTTTGGGTGTTAATTAAAGAATCACGTATCCAATATTGGACATGTGGAATTCTGTAAAAATTATCTCTCTAGAATAGTCGAAAATTCAACAAGGTTTGGGAAAGTTACCATAACTTCCAATTGGCACATCCAATTTTGGTCAGACATATGAAATTGTATAGAAGACATTTCATACAAATGAAGGTCAAAGTTTTATACTCACAGGGGATGAAATTTCAGAAATACATCAGAAAAATGGTTGGCTAGGAGGACAGACTCCAAATCATGGTTTCAAAGGTATGTTTACTTAAACATATCATATATTTTTATTTGGATGTCCATTTGAGATGATTCAAAAACCATTGGGAAGAGAAAAAATAGAATATTATATGGGGATAAGAATTATAGATAATTTAGATCATCATCCTTCATATATGGAAGTTGGCGATTGAGGATTGTGGTCAGACCTGACTTAAGACTCAATGACATTACATAAATTTATAGGAGATGGAGATGAATATGAAATAAATCATATGGAATGGTTGAGGTTGGTAAAGGAATATGTTATGGATCATTTAGAGGAAAAAAAATATTTTTCTGGTGAATATTGGAAGTGGTGGATTAATATTGATCAGGATACTAGATGGAACTACACATGGGAGGAAGTTGAAAAAAAATTCTCAAATAAATTCCTCAAGGATACAAAAGTGGAGGAGATACATAAAATTCAAGATGAGTTAAAATAAAAAAAATTAAGATATCAATAAGAAGGTTGATGAATTATCCAAGATTTTATTCGGTAATGAAGAACTAATTAAAGAAGTTAAAAAATGAAAACAAGAAAAGACTAGCAAAGGAAAGTGGGAAAAAATGAGTCAAGGGAAGATTTGAAAAAGAAATATGAAGAGATATGTAGATTATGAAACCATAATAAAAAAATTATTGGATGAGGTTAAAAGATTGAAAGAATAAATGAAGAATTATCAAAATCAAGAAGAAATGAGGATCTTGGATGAAGAATCTACCAAAAGACTTGAAGAGGAAATTTGTAAAAAGTTTGAGGAATCCCTAAATACTGATGAGACAAAATTAGAAATTCAATCCAGAATTGAAGAATGACATCATAATTTGATATATGGGGTCACATTGCAACTTCAAAAGGATAAGGAAGACAATATTCAAGAAGGTCAACAAAATATACTTAAAGAATTTGAACTCCATCTAGAGTATGTACATGCCAAATATGATGGTATTATATCCAAGGATAGAGTAATAAAATACCAAGTAAAGATGATTGAGGATGCCATTGTCTCTGAAAAGAAGATAGATGAAATAAGTTTTCAGAGTGAAGAAAAACCATCAAATGTGAAACAATATCGACACCCTCATTACCAATAAATATTTCAAGGACGACAAGAAGGTCAATATCAACATTATCAAGGAAGAATATGGAATGCTCATCAATATTCATGGAATATGGCATCACAAAACCATTATTCAACAAGATATTATCATAGACCAACATCTACTACAAACTGAAGAATATTTAACAACAATACATGGAATCAAGGGAAATAAAATTATGCAACAACTATACACTAAGGATTACAACCGAAAAGAATTGATTTTGGATGGATGGATCATCACCAATGGAAAGAGGAAAGAAGAACATAATAAAATAATATTACTTGGTTTCATCACATGTGAAGCCTTTAATAGAAAAGCTTTGAGAAAAAATATTTTTTAAGGAAGGTACTATGTTATAACCCAATGGGAGCATATATAGGGATAATCATTTATGATACGAACCTAAGGGGGGGAATATATGGGCATGAATGTATATGAAATGTGTAAAAATATATTTAATAGGGATGACCTAATAGTAAAGGGACTTCATGTATAGTGTGTTAATAGGTATATATAGATAACATGCATTCATTATTGTAGGGAGGTGAATTGTGATGTATTAAATGTACTTGGTTACGTGGAGGAGGTTATCCTATTATTTAAGGATTTATTGTATAAATTATCTATCATGGAGTTGTGATCCACGATCACATTCTATACATGGAGTGTACCTCTGTTCTATTGTGATATTTTAAGCATTTTGAGCATTACAACTTGCAATCTTTGAGAACCATTTTATGAATCTTCAATAATAACCTACAAAAACCATGAATGATTTGACCTTTGTGACATTTATTAGTGTTGGTCATCCTATAATGGCCTCTATTTTATGAGGATCAATTGTTATCCCTTCCACTAAAATTACATGTCCCAATTAGTGAATCTTATTTTGATAAAATATGCATGTACTTAGCTTAGAATACAATTTATGCTCTCTTAAAACTTGCAAAACCATTCTTAAATGTTGCTAATGTTCATCATATGGCTTAGAGTATATGAGAATATTATCTAGGAACACAATTACAAACTTCTCCAAGTATTCCCTGAACACTCCATTCATCACAAACATAAAACAAATTGGGGCATTTTATAGTCCAAATGGTACAACCATGAATTCATAATGCCAATATCTTGTCCTAAATGTTGTCTTACTAATGTCATCTTCCTTTATCCTCTCTTGATGATAACATGATCTCAAGTCAATCTTGTAAAATATTCTTGCACCTTCTAGATAATCATACAAATCATCAAATTCTTGGAAAATGATATTTTTTCCTTATGGTGACCTTATTTAGCTGTCTAAAATCAATACACAACCTTAAGGTTCCATATTTATTCTTCATAAAAATAATTGGGTATCCCCAAGGTAACACATTTGGTCATATATATCCCTTCTTCAAAATTTCTTCAAGCTTCATCTGCAACTTCTTCGAATCTAGTGTGTCCATCCTAAAAGGAGTCTTGAACATTGGGGAAACTCCTGGCACCAAATAAATAGAGAAATCAATGTCTTTATTTCGTGTAAATATTGATATTTCCCTAAAAACATCTTCAAACTCCCTTAAGACCTGAATGGTCTTCAATACTTGCCACTTTATCTTTGGTTTCCTCTTCTGTGTGGGCGGAAAAAATTTGACATCCCTTATTGAAAATATTTTTCAAATGCATAGTGTAAATGTGTTGAACCTATAAAGAATAGATCTAGCTAGCAAATGACATACAAAATTTTCATAGAAAATATGAGAAAGGAGAAGAAGGGGAGAAAGAATGGAAGAATTCTCATTAACCAAATGAATGAATGATAATTTACACATGATATACTCTGTATAACTCAACTAATGCACACTGGAGAAGAATATAATGAACCATAGTGGTGGTCTAGAGGGATCTAGACACACACCAATAGTTACGGGAGTAAACTGCCACCTAGTCTAGTCTCTTAGGCAGTTACGGGAGTGAACTTCCACCTATTATGAGTTAACTAGTCTCACAGTCTTCAGTTAACTGACTAAAATAGAGTGAAGTGAGGAGGAGATCAAGAAATCATGAGTAATGAGCGTGTATGGTGATGATCCCAAGGACAATGCACATTATTTGGTGATGGTCCCAAATCTGCATGGTGATAATCTCAATGTTTCATCTAGACTCCACTCAACTGATCAAACTAAAGTGTGAACTAAAGATAATATTTTCCTAAAGGAATATTCTCCTTAAACTATAGGAGACTGAAAAATGACTAATAAACATAGGGAAAACCTTAGGAAAAAGAAATCATAGGTGTGTTTTAAGTATCTCTAACACCCCCCCTGAACATCACTATGGTGAAAATAAATAATGGGTCCCAACAACGAGGCCATGTTAGGTACCCAATTACAAAACATACACTAAAATGAAATAGGAAAGAGGGAAAACCTCATGGGAAAACCCCCTCCTCAAAGTACAATGTATGTGAAAATAAGAACTAACAGTTACTAGGAAACTGTGTCCTTCACTCCAAGACGACTGTGTAGAGAATGGAACATATGCTCAGTGAAGGTCTTGAAGAATATGTCTATAGTCTATTCTGTTGAAGGAGATAATTGTAGTTCTATGATCCCCTTATGTATTAAGTCCCAGATTTAGTGCATGTGGATCTTGATGTGCTTCATCTGCTACCTCTAAACTGGATCTTTGTAGAACTTCATAGTGCTCTGGTTGTCACACCAGATGACGATCATCAGATGAAAGTGAATTCCCAACTCAATGAGAAAATGTTGTAGCCACATAGCATGAATGGTTATGTTAACTACTCCTTTGTACTCTGCCTCAGATGAAGATCTACCAATAACAACCTACTTCTTGCTCGACCAATAGATAGGCCTGAAACCAATATTGAGTGAGTAACCAGATGTGTACTTGATATTAATTCTATCACCAACCTAGTCAAAATCATTGAACCCGATGAGGTCCAATGTAGAGTCTGTTGCATAGTGAATCCCAAAGGTGATGGAGCCCTATACATATTGAAGGATATGATTTGTAGCCTTCCAATGTAGCTCATGCATATCCTGCATGAACCTGGAGACTTCTCCAACTTCATAAGAGTGTTGATTATTTGGGTTGGCTGTCATTGATGTCAACCCTTAAAGAAAGTCCGGTAGAAAAATTCGGTAGCACAAAGGTTTGGGTAATGGACCCAAGATTGTTTGATGGATAATAATATGAGTTTTGATATATTTGTAGGAAATACTATTTTAGATGGATAGTACATGGAATTTCATTTCCAGTGGTATGTGGAACGTCACATAACTCCTCACGGTTAGAGAGTTATGGCCATGTGAAGTTGGAGAACCCTCATGAGTCATCTAGAAGCCCCAAAAGGTCAAAGTAGTCAAGGTGGTTGCAAAGAAGAAATTATTTAAATTATAAAGTGAAGTGATCAGTGTACTATAATTCAAAGTGGATACAAAATTTTTTATTTAAATATTAAATTTAATGGAGAAATTACTAAGTGGACAAGTGGTTAGAAGTAGGTTAGCCCTAAAATAAGGAAAGTGGTTTAAGAGATCTTAGAAGGTAAATAATAAAGTGAAGTGATGAGTGTAATATAAGTAAAAGTGGATACAAAATAAATTATTTAAATAATAAAGTTAACGAAGAAATTAATAAGTGGACAAGTGGTTAGAAGTGGGTTAACCCTAAAATAAGGAAAGTGGGTTAAGATGGTTAAAAGGTAATCGCTTGAGGAAGCTACATGGAAGTATAAATAAGAGGCAAGGCTCTCTCATTTTAATCACACTTGAGAATATTGAATGTATTAAAGTGATTGAGGTAACTAAAGGATATCTAGGCCAAATTTTAGAGGGAAGGTGAAGTAAATAACGTTGAAATTCAAGGGAGGATAAATTATTTTGATGATGCTTTCTAAGGTATGTTATTTACAGGTCATCTGACCATTTTCTCAATAAATTTATTTATAGAATGATTCAGACCATGCAATTGGGAGGCCATTGACAAAACATATCCAAGTAGCCGTGATAAAAATTTCAGCTTGTGGGTCATTTTATTTTTGGAGTTGCACTCCATGGAAAATAGGGTTTGTGGCTAGTCCTGAAACTAGTCTAAAACATGTGTTTCAGGTAAAAATGCCATAACTTATTCATAACAGATCCAAAATTTGTAAGAAAAAAGTATTGATTATAGTACAGTCTGTAGTATTCTGTGTACCATTTTGAGATCCATACAACAAATATTAATTTGCAGGGCACACTCTACCATTTCGCTCTCTAGAATAAGCCCTAATTCAACAAAGTATGCCATTTTTTCTATAACTCCTTTTCTAAGAGGTTCCAAGTAGTGAAACCTGGATAATTTCATAAAAGACACTAAAGAACATTGTGTACTATTTTCAGATATTTATTCATTATAGGTACATAGTTATGATTATTTCAAGTTAGGGTTGTTGACTAATCCAAATTTAGTCATGTGAGACTAAAGCAAAGTTTGATGAAAATGCTAGTCTCTTGTTGTTAAACTTAAGGAAGGTTTGTTGGTATGTGATCATATACAAGAGGTCTATTACAGAGTTAGAAATTATATTTGGATGATTAAATTGATGAGGGATTTTGGTGTCCATGGTTGAGACAAGTAGTTGAAGAGTTGGCACATACATGAGGTGTATAGTTGATGATGTTGGTACATATTGATGATTAATAGCTTGTGTGTATTTGGTGCATGATTGGTACATATTTGGTGCATGTTTGATGCACTCGTTGATGGTACATGTTGAGGTACAGGTTGGTGCATGGTTGATGCACTTGTTTATGGTACAGGTTGATTACAAGCTATTTGGATAGGTTATCATGATAGGTTATTTGTACAGGTTTGGTGCATGGTTGATGCATTTATTTATGGTACAGGTTGAGGTGCGGGTTGATGTATGGTACATGTTGGCATAGGTTATTGGTACAAGTTGATAACAAGTTGATTGGTATAGGTTTACAGTAGTATATCTCACAGTGATAGTGTGACAATGGTTCCATCATTCTACTTCTACGTCATGGCAGTTGGACAGGGCAAGGACATGTGGTTGTATCCACCTTTTGGTTGTATCCAGAGAACATAGGGGGTTGTAGCCTCCTTCTAGTTGTAGCCATAGAATTGGGGAGTTGGATATTCCATCAGGTTGTAGCCTGAGAAACTAAGGGGTTGTAGCCTGATAAACTAGGGGGTTGGAGCCTCATTTCAGTTGTAGCTGGTAAAAAAGGAAGTTGGTGCTTCCAACAAATGTAATTCTTAAATACATATAAGAAAAAACATTATGTGGTTTTCTCTCGCTTTGGGTTTCCACGTAAAAACACAAGTGTATTATGTATGTGTATGATTTCTCATTTGTTCATTGTTTATTTACTCTGCAATTATTGGATGATAATGCTACATTGATATATCACTTGCATTTTGTGGTTAAAAAGGATTATTGTTGTATTAATGAATCACCCCCCCTCTCAGTAATCCAACAATTGGTATCAGAGTAGTTTCCTTCAAGAAATAGTTTAACCATTGGAAGGAGATCATGGATTATTCCGAGAATGGAGTACCATTGTTCAATGGTTAGAATGGTTTAAAGTATGATATGTGGAGTGGAAGGACGAAAGTGTTTTTACAGGCACATGGGTATTATATTTAGCTATCAGTCATTACAGGATATGATAGTTCAAAAAGGGCAAAGACTGCATCTAATAAGCAATTGAAGAACAATAAAAAAATAACAATAGATTTCATATGGGAAGGATTACCTAATCCGGTAAGAGAAAAGATTGGTAAATGTTCATCAGCCAAAGAAATTTTGGATACGTTACAAGATATATATTCTTCACCCATCGCAGATTCAGAAAATTCCAAAGAAGATGCAGGTATAAATCAAGAAGAAATATGTTCACCATGTCAAATAGATTCAAAAGATGAAGAGTAGATAATCACTAGAGGTATGTTGTTTTTCTTTAATTGTGAAAAACATGGACATCTTGAAATAGAATTCCATGAAGGAAATGAGACAGAAAAACTAATTGAAAAGGAGAAAAATTGATTGGTGCTTTAGATGAATTAAGAGAAGAAAACAAGTCAATCAATAAATAATTGATGAAACAAAAGATAAGTGTTCACATTTTTTAAGAAGCCCAACAGGTGATCAATAACTTAAGAAATCGGCTAGAATAATCTAGAAAGATCTAATAAAATCTTGAATATCAAAAGAAGTATTTGCAAGCCAACATAGAAGAACACAAGGAAGAAGCAGAAATGAGACAAATCATCTTAAGGAAAGAAGTAACAATCTAAACCAACGTGAGGTAGAATTTGGTCAAGGAGAGAAAGGACTTGAAGAAGAAATAATCACATTAAAAATTTATCATGAAGAAGCGAAAAGAATAGAACAAGTCATGAAGTCTCAGATAATGAAGAAAGAAGAAGAGGTTGAGAATCTTGAAGAAGAAGTTGTCACATTGAGAAGTAAAATCGTCAAGCTCAACAAAAATGTTGAAGAGACATAAACATCCACATCAGTTATAGATAATGAAGAGAAGCACTCTAGGTTGCTAGAAAAGAAGAATTAAGAAAATAGAAAGAGTTATGCAAAAGTACTCAAAGGAAGGAATCATGGTCAACAAGAATCTAAGAAAACTATTGAAGATACATCTGCAATAAGGCCATCCATGTTCAATCCACAAAGAAGCTTCAATCATAATCATGATTAGTCCAAGAAGAAATTCAGAAGGATTACACCACAAAAAAGATCATTCACTCCCAGGTATGCAAATTTATTTTATGGTCATTGTTTTTATTGTATTAATTTTGGACATAAGGTTGCAGATTGCAGGGATTATAAAATAAATGTTCAAGCAAGAAGTGCCTATGTGGCCCCATGTAACATTGAATGTTACAAATGTCATAGTTATGGACACATAGCTACTGGTTGTAGAATCAAGATCGACACTTCCATGAAAGAGAACATTGATATCATATATAATAAAGTATGAATAAGAAAACACAAAAACTAGGTGAAAAAAGACCAGGTCCCAGAGATCGCAAGATTGGAAATAAAACAAGATGAATAAAATTCTATAGAGAAATATGTCAGATACAAAAAGGTTTGGAAAATAACTGAAAGAAAAGAAGTATAGGTAAATAAGGAACAGGTTCAAGATATTTTACTTTCAAGCATTGTAGTAAAAGATGAATCCACAGAAAGAAAGAAAGAAGTTAGAGCTCAGGGAGATGATGAATCTACCAATAAAGATGATGATGAATACACATCATAGCAAGAATTGTTCTGAGCCATCCGACTTAGAGCCTCCCAGGTAATATGAATATTAGACAGGGGGAGTCTATTTGATAACTGTGATAGACCAAAGAACCATCCTTCGATCAACTTGCAGAGTTTGAGAAGACAGATCCAGAGAAGTCATTTGGAAGAAGTACAGTCATTTGTAGTAGTGAAGACTTCATGATAGTATAGTGATAAATGGGTCACCATTATGGACAGTTGTCCAGTAGAGTCTTCGAAATTATGGATAGAGATGGATTCATAAGAACACTTAGTAGGTTTGGACAGATATATGATAGTGAATGACAACATGGTTTGATATATTGGTTCAGAGAGTGGTTCAGAGACAAAGGAACATTATCATAATGGATGATATTACACAGAAAATGGCTCGAACAATGCTAATGGATTCTAAATTGACAGGTATTCTTTAGACACATGCAGTTCATACAACAGTTCACATTCAAAATAGAGTAATGCTCAGAAACAACAATGAAAAAACTCCCTATGAGTTATGGAAAGGAAGACCAGAAGAAATATAGGTCAATGATTGGTATCTTACTATATGTGACAACATCTAGACCAGATGTAATTCAGGAAGTTGGACAAGTGCAACGATTTCAAGCATCACGAAAGGAATCATATGTATTAGTAGTGAAGAGGATTTTTAGATATCTCAAAGGAATAGAAGAGTTTGGATTATGGTATCCAAAAGGAAAGGATCTATCACTTATTGCCTACACAGATGCAGATTGGGAAGGTTGCATTGATGACCGATGAAGCGCCAATGGAGCATCATTCTACTTGGGTGAGTGTTTAGTATCTTGGCTAAGAAAGAAACAATCATCAATATCTTTATCTAGAGCTGAAGCAGAGTATATTGCAGCAGCAGGATGTTGTACTCAGGTTCTATGGATGAAAAAAACTTTTATGGATATACAGATTGAGTATGATGAGCCCATTCCAATCTATTGTGATAATGCAAGCGCCATTAGTATCTCAAAGAACTCGGTGATGCACTCCAAGACGAAGAACATTCCAATAAAGTATCACTTTCTATGGGAATAGGTTGCATAGA
Source organism: Picea mariana (assembly GCA_032191745.1). NCBI lineage: Eukaryota > Viridiplantae > Streptophyta > Pinopsida > Pinales > Pinaceae > Picea > Picea mariana. Next base: position 585,261 of record JASDQU010103090.1, on the reverse strand, counting down.
ATAACATCAGAGTTGAATATGTGGGCACAAAAGAACAGGTGGCAGACATCTTTACAAAATCGCTTCCAAGGGAATCCTTTGAGTATCTACTCCAGAGACTCGAATTAATTTCTACTCCAAAATGAATGATTTTGAATGATTATCTTATATGTATTAGATTTACATGAGGAAGCACCATAAAGAGGAAAAACTAGGTTGGTAGATCAGTTTCAGGAAGATTTAATCCAAGCAGAGCAGCCCCAGATGGAAATATATCTTTTACATTGATGACAAAGGGGGAGAGATTTATCAGAGGCAAAGGTAAATGCTTGGGGAAAGAGAACATAGGCATGGTTCTAGGGGGAGCAATGGTCATAGGGGGAGCATGAGTGATACAAATTCAGTATTGAATCAGATTGTTTCCACCAATACCAAAGGGGGATATTTTTTATTATTTGTGTTGGTTGTCATTGATGTCAACCCTTGAAGAAAGTTTGGTAGAAAATTCCAGTAGCACAAAGGTTTGGGTAATGGACCCAATTTTGTTTGATGTATAATGGTATGAGTTTTGATATATTTTTAGGAAAGACTATTATATATGGATAGTACATGTCATTCCATTTCCAGTGGTATGTGGAACACCACATAACTTCTCACAGTTAGAGATTTATGGCCATGTGAAGTTGGAGAATCCTCATGAGTCATGTAGAAGCCCCAAAAGGTCAAAGTAGTCAAAGAGGTTGCAAAGAAGAAATTATTTAAATAATAATGTGAAGTGATGAGCGTACTATAAGTCAAAGTGGATACAAAATAAATTATTTAAATAATAAATTTAATGGAGAAATTACTAAGTGGACAAGTGGTTAGAAGTGAGTTAGCCCTAAAATAAGGAAAGTGGTTTAAGAGATTTTAGAAGGTAAATAATAAAGTGAAGTGATGAGTGTACTATAAGTCAAAGTGGATACAAAAGAAATTATTTAAATAATAAATTTAATGGATAAATTACTAAGTGGACAAGTGGTTATAAGTGGGTTAACCCTAAAATAAGGAAAGTGGGTTAGGATGCTTAAAAGGTAACACCTTGAGGAAGCTACATGAAAGTATAAATAAGAGGCAAGGCTCTCTCATTTTAATCACACTTGAGAATATTGAATATATACAAGTGACTGAGGTAACCAAAGGATATCTAAGCCAAATTTTAGAGGGAAGGTGAAGTAAAGAAGGCCGAAATTCAAGTGAGGATAAATTCTTTTGATGATGCTTTCTAAGGTATGTTATTTACAAGTCATCTCACTATTTTCTCAATAAAGTTTTTTATAAAATGATTCAGAATGTGAAATTGAGAGTCCTTTGAGGAAACATATCCCAAGTAGTTGTGATAAAAATTTCAACTTGTAGGTCATTGTATTTTTGGATTTTCACTCCGTGGAAAATAGGGTTTGTGGCTAGTCCTGAAACTAGTATAAAACATGTGTTTCAGGTAAAAATGTCATAACTTCTTCATAACATATCCAAATTTAGTAATACCAAATGTATTGGTTAGAGTACAATATGTAGTATTCTTTGTACCATTTTCAGATCCACACAACACATATTCCATGTGGAGCATGCTCTACAAGTTCACTCTCTAGAATAAAACATAATTCAACAAGGTATACCATTTTTTCTATAAATCCTTTTCTGAGAGGTTAAAAGTAGTGAAACCAGGAGAAATTGCATAAAATACATTGAAGAAAATTGTGTACTATTTTCAGATCTTTATTCATTACAGGTACATAGTTATGATTATTTCAAGTTAGGGTTGTTGACTAATTCAAAATTAGTCATGTGAGACCAAAGTAAAGTTTGATGAAAATGCTATTCTCTTGTTGTTAAAGTTAAGGAAGGTTTGCAGGTATGTGATCATATACACCAGGTCTATTATAGAGTTATAAATCATATTTGGATAATGAAATTGATGAGGGATTTTGGTTGAGGTACATGTTGGGTACATGGTTGAGACAAGTAGTTGATGAGCTGGCACATACATGTGTTGTATAGTTGATAATGTTGGTACATATTGATGAGTCATAGATTATGTTTATTTGATGCATGATTGGTACATATTTGGTGCATGGTTGATGCACTCGTTGATGGTATAGGTTCAGGCACACATTGGTGCATGGTTGATGCACTTGTTTATGGTACAGGTTGATTAAAGGTTGTTTGGATAGGTTGTTTGGATGGGTTATTTGTACAAGTTTGGTGCATGGTCGATGCATTTGTTTATGGTACAGGTTGAGGAACAGTTTGATGTATGGAACATGTTGGCACATGTTACTGGTATAGGTTGTTACAGTTTGATTACAGGTTGATTGGTATGTGTTTAAAACAGTATATCTCATAGTGATAGTGTCGCAGTGGTTCCATCATTCTACTTCTACATCATGGAATTTGGATAGGGAAAGGATAGGTGGTTTTAGCCACCTTCCAGTTGTAGCTGGAGAACATAGGGTTTTTTAGCCTCCTTCTGGTTGTATCTATAGAATTGGGGAGTTGGAGCTTCCCTCAAGTTGTAGCCTGGGAAACTAGGGGGCTGTAGCCTCCTTCTAGTTGTAGCATGATTCGGATTATTTTGAGAACGACATGAAGGAAGAAATATAACCGGCATATAAAAATGAAATACACAAAAACATAGAAGAGAACACAGAAATACGGTGAAAACCAACTTCTATTACAGAATAAGATAGAAAAAAATTGTAGAACACAAACTAGAAAAATGGGGTAGCTTATCTCTAAAAAGAAAGAGATGTTGGCTACACTTTATTCACAAGGAGCTTTACATCACACTCTATTGCATGCATAAAGGGCCTCCTTCACCTCAATTATATATGAGATAGTGAGAGGAGAACAATTCCCATGATGCATGTGGGATAAATCAGACTAAGTTTATAAAATGTCATAGGAATGTAAAATAGTAGGACTTCCCAAGTGGTCACCCATCCCAGTACTACTTTAGCATGAGCACGCTTAACTGCGGAGTTCTAATGGGATTCAGTGCATTAACGCTATGCTATAGGCATGTACATAATACCACTAGGAAATCATTAAATGATGCATGTAATTAACAAATGAAGATGACATTACATTCCATTCCCCATCAAAAGGGTGAATATCATGGTTTATCAAAACCACCGGCTCAAAATGGTGATTCAGTGGAAGATTTGGATGGCCATTGATATCCATCTGGATCATTCCTCCTCCCTTAAGAAGAAATGGTCCCCATTACTTCAAGTTCCCTTGCAATATGGCAAGAATTCTGCTAAATTTGAAGCTTGGTGCATTGCTTTCCTTGCTGAAGAAGCTATCCTGCTTAACTTGTTGAAGGATGTCATCAACCTTTTGTTGGAGGGGTTGGATATGTTCAACCAATCTAGCTACATGATATACCTAAGTGTGGGAGGACTCTGTCGGTGAAGATGAAACATGAAGAGTATGAATGGTTATGTTATAACCTTGCTTGACTGGGCAGTATTGAGGCACCCCCGTAGGTGTAGCAAGAACATCTTGGTACTCATCTACAATCTTGTTTATCTTCTTTTGTTGGATAGAAAGGTCTTGGGCTGAGGCTGTAGTGATTGCAATGTCCTTTTGTTCACCTTCTGATCTGATTTTGAGGAGGCTAAACTTTGCAATATGAGAGATTACTTTGTGGCATTGTTTTGGAGGGACAATATTCGAAACTACCTATGGTATCCAGTATAGATGACCCCCTAGAGTAACAATGACACTATGGGGTTGAGACTCATAAATAGCATGGAGCCTCCACATATATGGTTGGAATAATAAAACATCATAGAATTCTAGTGGGGAAACATCACACAATACCTCATCCTTGAAGGGCTTGATGTCGTAGGATAGGTGACACTGCTGGATGACACGAAGATCTTGACCCTGTCAAAGCCACCCGATGTTGTATGGTTGTAGGTGTGGTGTTGTTGGAAAATCCAATTGATTGGAAACCTCTACTGATATGATGTTATTTTGGCTATTGATATCAACAATAAAATGAAATGGGGTCCCCTTCACCCACATCTATGAATGGAAGAGTCACTCCCCCTCCTGAGGATCCTCTTTTGGTTGGATTGTTGTAGTTGCAATAGTAGCAGTGGGTTCTGCATCAATGATCTGTCTCCTTTTATTATTTTATGAATTAGGGTCCAAGTTGAGGTTCGAATCTTTGTCTTTGAGCTCAGCCACCAATGACTGTATTGAGAGACATTCACCAGTGTTGTTCCAAGGGATTTTGTGGAAATCACACCATTTTCAAGTTTCTTTCTTAGACTTCTCATTACCCTTCTTTGCCTGCATCTAGGATTGGCTCTCTTGAGGTTGTCCTTCCTTACTCTGTCCATGCTTCTCCCACTTACTCTGCTTCTTGATTTTCTACTCCATTTTGACTGCATATCGATAATCAAATCCAAGTGAGGAGATGTCCAAGAAATCCATCTCTATTTGGATGTACCTGTGTAGACCACTGTGGTACTTCAAAAATAGGTGCCACTTGAAGTATTTGATACCTATCTTTGAGCACAAGGTATGAAATATGTTGGTGTACTCTAGCACCTTCTGGTCTCTTTTTTGACGCAGAGTTGTCCATCTCATTCATTGGTCATCATAATTTTCGACAGGGTAGAACTCCTCCTTTAGGGCATTTACAAAGGTCACCCAAGTGGGTTCTCTCCTAAATAGTGTATATTCATCCATGATGTACCTATCCTAGTAACCTTCCCACCAAACTCTAACATGGGGAGGGATTTAAAGAGCATGAAGGTGATCTTTTCACTGTTAGAATGCTTTTGGATAGAATAATAACCTTCTAGCATATTCAACCATTTTTTTATAGCATATGCATCTATCTGTCCTTCAAATAAGGGGATATCAAAATTGACTTGTACCTTGAAGGGTGTCGCACTTGCAAAATGGTTTCTTGTTGAAGATGCCTCGGCTACCACCATCGATAGTCTTCGAAGGATCTAAGCGAAGTTGTCCATCATGGCATTCCTTTGTCACACAAGGGATTCCTCGAGCAATGTATTGAAAGGATCTCCTGCTTTGTCATCTCTCTTTTCTTCTACCATGGGATGTCGCTTGGGCTAGCGAGAGTGGTTTTCATAAAGAGAAACTAGCTCAAGACCCAAATATCTATACCCTAACTTCATCAAGGACCTACTATGAGAAATGACAAGGAGCAGACTTCTCTGATACCATTGATCCAGATTATTTTGAGAACGACATGAAGGAAGAAATATAACTAAGATATAACAATGAAATACACAAAAATATAGAAGAGAACACATAAATACAGTGAAACCCAACTTCTATTACTTAATAAGATAGAAAAACATTGTAGAACACAAACTGGAAAAATGGGGTAGCTTGTCTCTGAAAAGAAAGAGATGTTGGCTAAGCTTCATTCACAAGAAGCTTTACGTCACACTCTGTTGCATGCATAAAGGGCCTCCTTCACCTCAATTATATATGAGAGAGTGAGAGGAGAGCAATTCTGATGATGCATGTGGGATAAATCAGACTGATTTTATAAAATGCCATAGGCATGTAAAATAGTAGGACTTCTCGGGTGGTCACCCACCCTAGTACTACTCTATCCTGAGCGCACTTAACTACAATGTTCTAATGGGATCCAGTGCATTAATGCTATGTTGTAGGCATGTACATAAGACCACTAGGAAATCATTAAATGATGCCTATAATTAACCAATGAAGATGACATTACATTCCATTCCCCATCAAAAGGGTGAATATCATGGTTTATGGTGATTCAGTGGATGGCCACTGAGATCCATCTAGATCATATCTAGATAATTATGGAGTTGGAGCTTCCTTTAGGTTGTATCCTGAGAAACTAGGGGGTTGGAGCCTCCTTCTAGTTGCAACTGGAAAATAAAGGAAGTTGGTGCTTCCAATGAATGTAATTCTTAAAGTCATATAAGAAAAAAAAATATGTGGTTTTCTCCTGCTTTGGGTTTCCACGTAAAAACATTGGTGTACTGAGTATGTGTATGATTTCTCATTTGTTCATTGTTTATTTACTCTGTAACTATTGGATGATAATGCTACATTGACATAACACTTGCATTTTGTGGTTAAAAATGAATATTTCTCTATTACTGATTCACCCCCCCTCTTAGTAATATAACAGAGAGGTATGGTCTGGATTGTGTGAGATAGAACAAGATCACCACTAGATATGTATACATTGTTTTGTCAAATAGTGGAGTGTCCCCATCATCTTAAGTCTGATTCCTCATAGGAAAGGAGTTGGGGCAGATTTGCAATATGTCATGTGAAATCTCTCAAGGAGATCGCATGCATACTTGGCCTGAGACAGTTTGATGCATGATGCATACTAATAGATATTGAGTCCAAGAAATAAATGTAGTGAAACCATGTCCCTCATCAAGAACTTATCATGCAAAATCCTCTTGACTGCATAAATCATTGAAGTCGAGCAACCGGTGATCAACGAATCATCAACATATAAAACTAGGAGTAGAAGTGAATCAGTCGTCCTGAGCATGTAAAAATTTGGGTCTGACTTACAACATACAAATTTATGTGGCATAAGGTAGGAGTCCATATTGGAATACCATGCCCTCAAAGCCTTATTGAGGACATAAAGAGACTTCTTTAGTAAATAGACCAAAGATGAATCTTGCATAAATCCTTAGGATTTCTCCATATAGATCTCCTCAGAGACAGATCACCATGAAGAAATGCATTCTTCACATCCATCTGATGGAATTCCCATCCCTTGCTTTTCGCAATGGAAAGTGCCAAATGTATTGAATCCGTCTTCACTACTGGAGCAAAGGTCTCATCATAGTCAATGTCATGCACATGCTGAAATCCTTTGGAAACTAACCTGGCTTTATATCTGCTAACCTATCCATCTACTGTGCTCTTGGTCCTATAGAACCATCTACACCTGAACATTTTCCTTCCTAGAGGAAGGGGAACTAGATCCTAGGTTTGGTTCTCCAGGAGGGTGTTGTACTCCTACTGCATGGTAGATTCCCAAAAGGGATTTCCAACAACCTTTCCATAGGACCATGGATCTGAAGACTGAACCAAGAAAATATGCATGGGTGGCATCGGTTCAATGGAAGTGAGTTCAAGAGAAGGATCCTAGAAATCAGATCGAGTCCTCCTATTATTAGTTGGATCCCCAACAAGATCTCCAGCATCTTGAAGAGTAGTCTTGGCCCACTTAATTTGCATATAATTTTAGTGACTCTGTATCTGGATCTTTTGAATCCTATGAATCATAACTCTCATCTGAAGAGGATTCGACATGTGCATGCTCATCATCTCTGACATGTGGAAAAACAAAAGTTTTTTCATGTGACTGCTGAGGTACATGTGAGACACATTTCTTGAATTAGACACTTCACTCATTGATGAGCTGGTCTGAGGAAATATCAATGAGTCTTTATCCATTCACACCATTAGGGTATCCAAAAATGATACACTTTGTTCTATGTGAATCAAGTGCCTTCCTCTTATCAGAGGGAATCTTGGCCCATGCACGTGAACCTAAAATACAAAAGTGGGCCACTTCCAGTTTGAGCCCGCTCCAAGCCTCGTAGGGGGTCTTATCCTTGATAGGTCTATGGGGAGATCTATTTTGGATGTAGATTTCACAATCAAGTGCTTCATCCCATAATCTTTGTGGAAGTGACCTTGCATGTAGCATGCAAGATGCCATCTCTTTTAGAGAACTATTTTTTCATTCAACAAATTCGTTTTGTTGCAGAGTATGTGCTACAATTGAATCCTGGCCTCATGTCAAAGATTTTGTATCTCATGTTTAACATACTCTCCCTAGTTATCTGTTCAAATGACTTTGATTCTCTTTCCCAACTGTGTCTTAAAAAGGGCTTTGAAATATTTTAGGTGTTGAAAGACCTATGATTTTTTCCTAAGAAATAAAATCCATGTGAAGCATGAGAAATCATCAACAAAAATGAGCATGTACCTTGATTTAATGATTTATGGATGTGAAAAAGGCCCCATGAGGCCACTATGGATGAGATCTAAAGGAAAGGAATCCTTCTGAGTCTTTCGTTTGTCAAATTTCTCTTGAGGGTGTTTTCCAAGAACACATCTCTCACAAATTCCTTTGGAGAAGTGTATGTCAGGTAGAACATCAACCATTCTCTTCTTGTTAAGTTGTTTCATATACCTAAAATTTAAATACCTGAACCTTTCACGCGATATCCTACTTCTTTCATCATCATGGGTAAGGAGTAGTGCAAAATCTAGTTCACTGAATTCAAAAAATGTGTAGAGTCTAGATTGATGATTTACCTCACCAGTGGCATCAGGTGTGAATATGAATCTTTTTCCAGTGCCATAGTTTTTCATATGATACACAGAGAGAATATTGATGGAAATTTTGGGAACATGTAGCACATTCTTGAAGCTTCTGTTTGTGAGTTCATTTCTTCTTTTGTTGGTAAGATTGATTGGAGAGTTGTCCCCCATCAGAATAGGAGGACATTTGCATGCATCCAATAAATAATAGACATATTTTATGGCATTCATGTGGTGTGATGCACCTAAATTTATGATCCAAGCATTGGGAGAGGAGTTGATGGCAATCAAACCATGGCTAGAATTGTCTTTCTTGAGATTCTGATCTTCTGGCTTCTTCTTCTTAGCACCCTCGAGGATGCGATATCTAATGTTCTTTTGCTGAAGTATTTGGGGAATTTCATCTATCTTTTTCTTCATACATTTAGATTCTTGATGGAATCCTTTATGGTAGTAACTGCATTTCTCCACTTTTCTTCCCTTTCCACCTTTTGATCCTGAAGCATCGTTGAAGGGTTTTGAGTACCCTTCCTTCTTTGGATTTTCATGTGATTTCCTTTTGTCTTTGTATTTAGATTTTTTATATTGATGACCACTAACATATTTCATAGTAAGTGCATGCACCTTTGGCCCTTTGGTTTTTCCCATATTGATGATCTTCTTCTACTCTTGTGTCAGAGACTCGATAAAGACCTCAAGAGAGGGCATCATCCAGGTGGCTCCAGAGGTGATCATAACTGAATGAAATGTATATACAAACACTGAGTATTCTGAACCAAGTTTGGAGAGAATGATGAGAACCATTTTTTTCTCCTCCTTATATTTGTCAACCCCGCAAGCCTTCAGCTGCGACAACAAATCCCTATATTTGGTAAAGAAATATTGGATATTGTCGAAGGTTTTTGGATCCAATGTGAGAAATTCCACTTCGATCATGTGTCCCCTCATATCGTCCTATTTTCCAAAAATCCCTTCCATGGTGGTCCAGTCTTCATTGGTGGTTTTATAGGAGGATATGTGAAAGAGGAGTTCAGGAGAAATGACATTGCATATAGTTCCAAACGCTTCATCCATTTGATTTATATAATTGGATTTTTCTATGGATGATGTGGGTTCTATCTCTTTGTTCATGGTTAATGTATATAATCCTCTTCCTTGAATATTCATTATCATATTTTCCTTCCATGCAAAGAAAATGTACGGTGTAAGAATGAATTCTTTTGGAAATTCCATTTTTCCATTGTCTTCAATCTTTGGTACCTGCAAAAATAATTTGGTCTGCCTTTTCCCTAGAATTCCATCAACTCTGATACCATGTAAATGTGTTGAACCTGCACATAATATATCTAACTATAAAATGACATACACAATTTGCAGAGAAAACATGAGAAAAGAGAAGCGGGAGAGAAAGAATGGAAGAATTATCATTAACCAAATGAATAAATGATAATTTACACATGATATACTCTGTATAACTCAACTAATCCTCATTGGAGGAGAAGACAATAAACCATAGTTGCGTTCTAGAGTGATATAGACACACAATAACAATTACAGGAGTAAACTACCACCTAGTCTAGTCTCTCAAGAAGTTACGATAGTGAACTGCCACCTAGCCTAAGTTAACTAGTTTCTCAGTCTTCAGTTAACTAACTGAAACATAGTGAAGTGAGGAGGAGATAAGTGAATCATGAGTAATTGGATAGTCTGGTAATGATCCCAAGGAAAATGTGCATTATTTGGTGATGATCACAATGTTGCATGGTGATAATCCCAATGTGGGATCTAGACTCCACTCAATTGATCAAACTAATGTGTGAATTGAAGAGAATATTATCCTAGAGGAATATTCTCCCTAAAATATAGGAGACTAAATAATGACTAATAAACATAGGTAAAGCCTTAGGAAAAATAAATCCTAGGTGTGTCTAAAGTATCTCCAACACGTAGCTCAAATTTCTCTAATAATTACAACTCTTAGAATGCCTTGAACCTTACCTTGATTTTGTTCTTCATCAAGATATGTGATTTTGTTATTGTAACAATATAGGATAGTGATCTAGATTTAGAAGAGGAGGGAACTAATTAACATTATGACTACAATAAACACAGAGATATGAAGAACAACACAGATATCCAGTGAAAAATATCTTCTATTGAATAAATGAAATAGGTTGAAACTGTAAAATTACATAACTGAAACACTTGCTTGAATGGTGGTAGCTATTTCTGAGAAGAGATGTAGTTTCTATGTGCATCCATATGAGTAGAATGATTACAATGAGGCTCTAGAGGAATTTTTTATATTACTCATGAATTCCAAAACCCTAGACATCCAAAAACCTAACCCTAGGAGGTGAAACGCCAAAAGTCATGTGGGTCCCTATGGGTAAGTTGGTACCTCAACTTCCCGGGGTTGTAAGTTTTTCATATGACGTATGTTTAGGTGCATGATATCCCATTGGAAAGGTATTTCAAAGAACTACACATTACACCATCAAACTATGACTATGTCTACAGTTTGAATGTGGCGAGCAAAAAAAAAACAATGTTAAGGGCCCCAAAACGTCCATGGAAGTACAACAAGATGTGCTAACATGAAAAAAAAAAAATTTGGATTAGGTGAGAGGCCACCATTATCCACCTGGAATATGTGTAGGGATTCAAACATCCCAAAAATTGTATAACCCACAATTATAAATAAGTACAAAAGAACGTGTTGAACTAAAAATGGACAAGAGGAGACAATTGGAATAGGTGGGTGGCCACCAATATACACCTGGATCAATCCTCCCCCCTTATGAAGAAACGGTATCCATTGCATTGATTTCCCCCATTAGGTGAGTAAAATCCTATTGTATTTGGCCCCAACTGAGCCACTTTCCTTGGTGTAGGAGCTTCCCTACCTTGCAACCCGATAAAGTTGGATCCTTTATTGGTGAGTGTCTTTGACCTATGTTTCCACTATATGATCAATGGATGCTTGTTCCATGCAGTTAGGGTTGAGCTCTATTTCTTTCAGTGGTTCTATGATCTCTGAAGTGTCCAATAATGGTGGAAAATATGGCCTAAGGAGGTCCACATTGAACAGTGGGTGTAGGCCAAGGAAGGGTGGAGTGTTGATCTCAAAAGAATTGCTACCCATAGCCTTGGTGATAGTGTAAGGCCCATAATGAAATGGGAGGATATTCTGATGGGACCCTATGACATGCTCCTTCTGCAAATGTAACCAAACTTTATTGCCAACTTGAAATGGGTGCAGTACCCTATGTTTATCATGGCGTTGCTTGTACTTACCATTGGATTTCTACAAAATCTCTTGGACCTGTTGGCGGATGTGTTGAATCCTATCAATGAATATGGTGGATTTGTTGGTCTTAGTCTGAAAATGGGAAGAGTCTTTTTGTGTAGTGGAAAGAGGTAGTGCAACTTCAATGGGACCCAAGGGTTTTAATCCCAGCCCCACCGGAAATGGGCTATGGCCGATGGAGCTATGCAGAGCCCTATTGTAACTGTGTTGAGCATAGGGGAGACTCTCATCCAATTTACGTGGATTCTTAGATTTATACATGTGCATGATGTGCACAATCATCCGATTGGTGACCTATGTTTGGTCGTATGTTTAGGGGTGGAAAGAAGTGGATTTAGTGAGCTTGTTGTCCATCAGTGACCAGAGACTTGACCAAAATGTGTTGAGGAACCTGTTGTCCCAATCGGAGATGATGGTCTGTGGTATCTCAAAATGGAACCAGACTCATTCGAAGAAGATCTTGAAAGTATCTATCAATGTGATATTCTTCTTGCAGGCTGTGAGGATGGCCATCTTCGAAAACTAAGCAACGACCACAAATACACAGTCATTGCCTTTCTTGGTGGAGGAATGTCTAGACATGTAATCCATTGAGATGGATTCCCAAGGATTCTCGAGAGTAGGAAGAGGGGCGTATAATGCTTTCTTCTTAATGGTTGACTTGGAAATGGCACATGCGGTGCAAGTTCTGATATACTTGTTGATGTCCTGTCAAAGTTTTGGACATTAAAAATGTTTCTGAAGAATGGCCATGATTTTCTCCACACCAAAATGTCTTGCCATCCAACTGTAGTGGGATTCCCAAACAATATTTTCATGCTCATTTGTAGGAACACATAGATGGTCCAGATGGTATAATAGTCCTTCCTGAATGTGAAAATCAGTGGTAGTCCCACCTGTACCCAAGAGTTGATAGGTGGTGGCGATGCTGAATATTGCTCACAAAGTTGGGGCCACTCATATGCCTCATGCCCATAGGAATGGAGCACAGTGGTGAGTGCATCCATGGGAGGTCGAATGAGGAAGTCACTGACACAATTTTAGATCCTTGTCTTATACTTGATGTTTATATGGAACTGTTGCAGGTAGGTGGACCACTTCTGATGCTGGTCATTTTGTAATTTCCAGTGTGTCTGTATGAATTGTAGAGGCTTGTGATCAGTGTGGATGATTGTCTCCTTTCCCAGAATGTAATATTTTTATTGACAACAAGATTGTACAATGGAATACATTTATTTTTCATAGGTGGGGTATTTCCAGATAGTATCCAAGAGTTTCTCACTATGGTATGCCACCAAATGACCGTGTTGAGTGAGAATTGCACCTACATCATAGTCATATGCATCAGTCTCAATCTTGAACGGTTTTTGTAGGTAGGGAAAGGAGAGTAATGGATCTGAGTACATGAAATGCTTTAGATCATCAAATTCTCATCGTTTTTCCTTCCCCCACATGAAATTTTCCCTACCCATCACCTAGCTGAGGGCCCATGCAATATGGGAGAATCCCAACACAAACCGTCTGTAGAAGTTGTCTAGTCTTATGAATCTTCAAAGCTCGATTAGTGTGGTTGGGGCTAGCCAGTCACGGATTACTTGGATCCTAGATGGATCGACATGTAACCCATGCTCATCAACAATGTTGACCAAGTATTGTACCTTGTTCATGCCAAAAGAGAATTTTTCCAAGTTGGCATATAGCTTGTGTTGTCGTAGAGTGATCAAAACCTAATGAATATGTCGCATGTGCTCCTCCCATGTTATGTTGAATATGAGGATGTCATCCAAATATACCACCACAAAAGAGTTGGTGAAGGGTCTAAATACATCAGCCATCAACCTCATGAAAGTGGTTGGTGCATTTTTAAGCCAAAGGGAATGACCAACCATTTGAAGAGACCATCTTTTGATTTGAAGGTTATCTTCCATACATCAGTTGGTTCAATGGGAACCTGGTGGTAGACATACTTGATTTCAATCTTCGTGAAGAACTTTTCCCCCTTGAGTTGGTCAAGAAGGTCATCAATCCTAGGAATTGGGTACTGGTTCCTGATTATGATTTTTTTTAAAGCTCTGTAATCAATGCAAAGTCGCCAAGTCCTATCCTTCTTATGCACCAATACAATCACCATTCCACAAGGGGAGGAGTTGGGTCTGATGTGCCCCTTTTGAAGAAGTTCTTGTATATGATGCCTGATTTCATCATTTTCCATCAACGAGCGATGATAGACTGATCCATTAGGTAGAGGTTCACCAGGGGTTAGATCAATTGGATGCTTGACTTGGTAGTGCGTCAATACCCCGGTGGGTGAGGAGAAGATGTCTCTATATTATTCCATGATATCATCCACTTGATTATGTTGCAAAGAGAGGCTATGTGTAGAGGCCATGGATGTGGAAACAACCTTCTTCTTACTGTGAGCACGGACCACAATGAAGATGAACTTCTCGGTCTGTGAAATGACCTTACTTCATTTCTTAGCATATATTAAAGAAATAGTGATAGGTGACGCTACCTATGGTATCATGTACAATTATCTACCTGAAGTAATAATAACATTGTGGGGTCTAGACTCATACATATCATGAACCTTCCACAAATATGGTTGTCCTAAAATAACATCACAAACATCAAGGGGATAAATATCACACAATACTTCATCCTTGAAAGGCTTGATGCCGTAGGGAAGACAACACTGTTGGATGACACAGAGATCTCTTCCTTAGCGAAGGTAGCTGATGGTGTAGGGTTTTGGGTGTGGTGTCATTGGAATGTCTAGTAACTTGATGACCTCTGTTGAAATCAGGTTCTTCTGACTACCCCTATCAACAACAAAATGAAGCGGAGCCCCCTTTACCCACATCTGTGAGTGAAAGAGGGATTCCCCTTCCTCTGGTTCATCTAGTTTTCTTTTCCATACTTCGATGGTAGCGATAGTGGAACTGGGTTCAACATCGATAATCCTCTTCCCTCCTTCAAGATTTGATTTAGAATAAGAATTGACCTTTTACTCAGAAGCCTTCAGCTCGACCATGAGTGACTTCTTGGAGTGACATTCTTCAGTGTTGTGCCAAGAGATTTTATGGTACTCACACCATTTTCACGTGTCCTTCTTCATATTCTCATTTCCCTTATTGTTTTTCATCTTGCACTGGTTTTCCTAAGAGTGGCCATATTTTATTTGTCCCTTATTGTGTGGGTTAGGGCCACCTTTTCCTTTCTTCGCCTGTGAGGATTTTTCAGATCCAAACTCTTGCTTCTTCTAATTAAATTTATGCTTGATATTGACAACATATCTATAAGTCGTACCCAATCAGGTGATGTCCAGAAACTCTATTTTTGTTTGAATGTATCTATGAAAACAACCGTGGTATTTAAGAACCAGATGTCAATTAGAGTCTTTGATACCCAATTTGGTGCACAGTGTATGGAAAATATTGGTGAAATATGGTACTTTTTGGTCCCTTTGTTGACGTAAGGTTGTCCATCTGGTGTACTGGTCCTTGTAGCTTCCAAAAAGGTAGTATTCTTCTTTAATGGAATTCTGGAAGGAATACCATGTAGGGGAAACCACAAATATTGTATATTCCTCTATGGCCCTTTGCTCAGAGTAAGTGTCCCACCAGTCCTTAACATGGGTGATGACCTTTAGGAGTGAAAAAGTAATATTTTCCCTATCGGAAAAATTGTGGATCGAAAAATACCCTTCAAGCATATTTAACCATTTATATACATCATCTACATCTATCAGTACTTCAAATAATGGAATATAAAAATTTACATGTACCTTGAAGGGGGTTGCATGGCTTATTGATGAATATGTTTCTCCTGTGGGCACCCCCCGAAGGATCTACACAAATTTCTCCATCATTTCGTTCATTTTTTGTGAAAGGGCTTCCTCGATAAACATTTTAAAAGAATCTCCTGCTCCATCATCTTTCTTTTCATCTCCCATGGTTTGTTGTCAAGCTTGGCACGACTTATCTTGAAAAGGTTCGATTGGTTCGAGTCCCAAATTATTGTACCCAGATCTTGTCAGGGACATGCATGGAGAAAAATAAATGAAGAGCAGACAACTATGATACCATTGATCCAGATTTAGGAGCCGAACGAACTAATTAATAGACCTACTACAATGAAAACATAGATATGAAGAACAACACAGATATCTAGTGAACAATATCTTCTATTGAATAAATGAAATAGGTTGAAACTATAAAACTACAGAACCGAAACACTTGCTCGAATGGTGGTAGTTATCTTTGAGAAGAGATGTGGATGCTATGCAAATCCATGTGAGAAGAATGATTACAATGATGCTCCAAAGGAATTTTTTGATATTACTCATGAATTCCAAAACCCTAGACATCCAAAAACCTAACCATAGGAGGTGAAATTCCAAAAGTCATGTGGGACCCTATGGATAATTTGGTACCTCAACTTCCTGGGGTCATAAATTTTGCATGAAACCTTTGTTTTAGGCGTGTGATAGCCCATTGGAAAGGTATTTCAGAGAACTACACATTACACTATCAAACTTTGACTTCATCTATAGTTTGAGTATGGTGAGCCAAAAAAAACAATGATAAGGGCCTCAAAACGACCCTGGAAGTACAACATGATGTGCTGACATGAAAAAATACAAAATAATTCAGTTGGATTAGGTGAGAGGCCACCAGTATCCACCTAGAATATGTGTAGGGATTTAGACAACACCATAAGTGTAGAAACCACAATTACAAATAAGTACAGAAGAATGTGTTTAACTAAAAAAAGACAAGAGGAGCCAGTTGGAATAGGTGGGTGGCCACCAATATCCACCTCAATAAGATGGATTGATCAACCTTCTTGCAAAATTTAAATATTGTTACAAGATTTCATCTTCTTCCCTTTGACTTTGTCTCCACATTTACCATGCTGACATGTAGACCGTTGATCTCTGCCTCATGGATGTAAGATCCCTAGGCATCTCACATAACTCTAGAACTCATTAAGAGCCAAAAAAAAATCTTGTACCTATGATTCTACAAGAAGTGTGCATGCGATAATTATTGTTACAACATGCATATCATAAAACATTTAATTAATTAGAATACAAGTTATTCTTAATATTTCTTATCATAAATTTAGAAATAATGCAATGCACCAATTCACAATATGATTCCCTATATTCATTATTCTATGTAACAACTCTCCAACGACTATACTCAAGTCTCATTCTGAGTTCTGAGTAAAACATTACAACATTCACATGTTGCAATTTTCACTAACTCACTACTACAACAATTTATTTGTTAGTTATGATAATATTTTACCACCCAATTCAAAATTATGGGTGGAAAAATGTCTTCTCCTCCTCAATACATTTCCATTGACTATTCATTTTCTCAAATCTGAGCTCTGAGATGAAAGTTATGGTCTAAAGAATTTTTTACTATTTCTCTCAATTATCCCTGTATGCTATAGGTATCTTCTTTTTCTTCTTGCACATTTTCACATACCTAGATTCCAAATTTGGCTCCAAGGATGTCTTTTATAGATCATAATATTTCCATAAACTACTCCTGTGACCAAAATCGACTTCTGAGAAAGGAGTTATGCCCTCTGAAAGTAAATTGGTGCCAAAAAATTACCTTAACTATTTTAGTTATAACTTTCTCATACAAGCTTTGTTTTGCACCCAAAGTAGCTTATTGGATATATCTCCTTGAATTATTTATTTAAGCTAATAAAAAAAGAGTGTACCTTGGTGAAATTTGTTCTTTTGGTTTTTATCGCCTAAAGACATCGTTTAGGGCCTCAAAATTGACCCACAAGTTGAACACCTTCAAAATCCCAAAAATTTCATAGAAATTTGACTATTTTACTATTATAACAATCATCAAATATGATCTATCGAACTAAAATTGAGTGAAATATGAGTTGTTGATCCACTAATAATTTCCAAAACTTGCGAATAAATTTACACCATCAATCGACAACTTAAACAATTTGGACTATCGATCCGAGCTCCATCAACGATCAATGATCAAGATTCTCCCTTGGGTGCATTCAACACTTTTCCAAAACTTTCAAATCGATTGTCGACCATCGACCCTTTCCATTGGTAACTAATTTTCAAAAAATCTCAAAACTGACTAACCCAACCATCAATGACTCCTCTTGGGCCAAATGAAACACCTTACCAATTCAACCGACTTGACCATTAGCCATACCTATTGATTGATTAACACACTTCTCCAATTTTACTAACCTGACCATTGGCCATTGACCATATCTTGGATGACATGGAGACTACACTAATGTGGCATGACACATGAATGTTGATGTGGCATGAAACGTCATCTCAAGTTTCCAACTTAGATGACATGGCATGACACGTGGATGATGATGTGCCATGACATGTCATCACCCTCTATTTTTCATCGATGATCTTCCATTTCTCTTAGAAACACTGACAACTCGTTGAATCATATGTCCACTTGTTGGGCCCTTTGTTTTTTATAAGGAATTGTGCAAGTTTTGACCTAGTACGAGTTGCACAAGATTCAGAAGAAGCTGGAAAACAGAGCAAGGAGAAACAACATAAATCAGTTGCGAAAAGGACAATGCAACGCCAGCAAAGAAAAAGCAGTTGAAACAGAACAAGAAAGAATGGAAACCATGACAGAAGACACAACTTAGCTTATATATAGGGATAAATATGATTGTAAAAGGGTTCGGTTCAATGTTGTTGTTTCTATTGTTGTTCGGTTGAATTGTGATTGTGTCAAGTCTGAAATTTCCCTTACTATTAGGTTGATGTCATATCTATTGTATGTGGTTGAGAGGTTAGAGTTATGATTTTGTTCTATAATATGTACACTATTTTTCGAGTTAGAGCTCTGTGACATGAGTCCAGAGCCAAGAGTCTATAACAGAGCACTACTATGTGTCTCTGAGTTTGTAAATGAAGAAAGATCTGAAGATAATATGAAGAAGGATATAAATTTTCAAAATATGTTGTGTCTTTCAGTGTTTATCATTATGCATTGTATCTTTATAGTATTTCTTTCTGGTTTATGAGTTCCACATGACGTATTTTTGTTTAGATGTTTGTTTGTAATAGAATCAGTTCCAATTCTTGCACACATGAGTTCAGATCTGTTTTGTAGTTATATGTCTTGCGCAAGATCAGGATGAATCTTGAAGGTTCTATGAATCCTCCTAAGTATTTTCCTTTCCCTTCCCTATCTATTTGTCTCAGCAACGTTTCGGGTGAGACTTCTTCTCATCCGAGGAGATGAAAATGTCAATGCTATAGACTACTCGGTACCTTTTGTTGGTAACCTGAGAAGGACCGTGGTAAGATAAAACTTGCACCAACAAAATGGTTCCATTACTGGGACCTCTGTTAAAAGGGAACCTGTAGGGAGGATGCTTCCACGGATTCATATATCTAATATTGACCAATGGTGGGAAAGAAACTGTGACGCATTCATATGGAAAGAAATGGAGCTAAGGGGAAAATCTATGGAAGATACTCATGAGGTGGTGTTTTAATTAGAAAGATCGAGTGACCAGTACGAGGTATTCTAGGTTAAGTTCCTAGAATAAATTTTCCACTGGATAAATAGGCTCCAAGAAGCTCTAGAGTTCCAAGAATGAGTCAAGAGGACCTGTACTTGGGACACAAAAAAGATTGCAAAACTTCATCAGCTGGATCGTCCAGTCACGCGAGCGATTGATTTTTGGGTCAATACCACATTAGAAGGATACATTATCGATTTTGCAGCTGAGAACCACCAATATTTTTCTTGAGCAAAGGATAATTTCAAGAAATACACTAGGGGAAGACTGTTGAGAGAAATCCCCCTTTGGATTAAAGTTTTCTTGATGGAAGAGGGGATGCTGGTTATATCCCTGACTGAGATGGTAGCATAAACACCCTCACTTGGGGTAGGGTGAGGTTGGGGTAGAGTCATGGCCTAAGAGAGGGGAAGGGTTCTTTGAAAACTAGGGGGGGAGGGGACAATAAGAAATGGACTCAAGAGATGAGTGAGACTTGAAAAGATCCGCCATAGTTGAGAAGTGGTGGTACGACAAGATCAAGAAAGAAGCAAGATAGTCTGAGAAGTTGCAGAAAGAAGTTGGACCAGGAGAAGTAGAGGAAATAAAGATGGAAGAGTTGTGGAAGATGAGAAGACTGGAAAGGCTGGATAGTCAAATATTAAGTGAGAGAGAAGCATAGAGAGAAAGAAGTCCCTAGGAGGTTGGACAAGAAGCAGAAGGTGTAGATGTAAGGGAGGAGGAATCTGACATGAATCTTGAAGAAGAAAGAGAAGATTCAACCCAGATGACAGGAAAGATGGGGAATCGATTGAAGAGATCCCTCTAGTGGAAGAAAACGAGACCCCCCAGGTCAAATAAAACCACCTCGAAGCCAGTGGTGCCAGCCCCAAATCGCCCATACCCCAAGTGTCTTCTATACAAGTGGTAATTTTGATACTACCTTCTCATGCTAGTTTTGTTGTAGTACAATTAGTTAGTCAATCACATCTAGGAAGTGGGAGTACATGGAGGATATTGGGATCCCCTGGTAGATCGCAAGAAAGACCGTTATGTTTCATTTTGATAAGAGCACCAAGATCAACAATGGCTGGTCACGCAGATTCTATAGAATACACATATTTCATGGAATGCATTCAAAAACAATAGAATAAAGAAATTTGTTGGAATGAAACTATTAACCCTTTCTCATCAATTTTGTGGACTATGACCCAAAACAAGCCCTCCCTATTCTTCCCTATTACAAATAGTCGGCTATACAATAGATTTGTCCGAAATCATATTATATTGGAATGAGCCCAGGCTCATAATGAACTAAAATGTGAAAGATTTGATACATTCCATGGATCGATTGGTGCCTAGAAATCCTGTTCCGATTGACCTATATCAACCATTAAAACGAATGAACTGAAAGAAAACATATTGATTTTTATTTGATTCATCGAACAGAACTGATTTAATATTTGTCATATGTTGAATGCATAATACTGCTTTCATTTCTGAAGAAACTGAATCCTTTGAACCTTATTCATTCCTCGGTCACTCGATCCTTTTATCCCTTTTTGCTACTATGAGATCTGGATAGTACGAATGTAAAATATCTACTCCTCAACCTGTTCCAGTAAAAACATAAAGAAACGCATGTTCTAATTCTTTGATACTTCCTTCGTTCTAACCAAATATTTGATGACAAAGATTCCCCTTTTCTCATTCATCTTCTTTCAATACTGTAAAATGTTCACTATCTCCATTGATATATGATCCTCAAAATTTGTATATTTTTCCCATCACCTGCATAATAATATAACAAAGAACTTTATTGGTCTTCTAACCATGCATGTAAGATAGAAAATTTTTCCATATTGGATGCAAAGCTCTATATTTTCTAATACGATAAGGATACAAGTTCCAAGGGTCTAGATTCATTGAATCTAAATATGTAACAAGGAGATAGGGTCAAACTTGTTGAGGCAACCGCAACCTCGATCATTTGAAACAATGACGCTCCAATGAAATACCCCACCCAGAGTTGTTCAGGCAGACAAGATCTGAGTATCAAGATAAAACATACAATAAATACCAAGATAAATCTATATAAATTCCATTTACACTGAACCATGTTCATGTTCATGTCCCATTCATTTCATTACAATTCAAATAACATGGCATCTACCGAACCAATCTGCAAAACTGCGTTATTTTAGAACAAATTGATAATCTGATCTGGAAGGGAAGAAACGATCGTTATCATCCATGGGTGAATGGACAAAGGATTGATATGAAAAAATAAAGATTATTCACGTTAGAAAGAACTGAGGAAGGATGGGATCGTGATATGTCTCTGGAAGAAATATAAAATACTTAAGAATAGTTCGAGAGTTGGTTGGGAGTTAGTCATCGATCTTGCTTTGATCCCATGTTAGAGGTCRCTGACCCACATACAAATGTTAGCTTCATCATTTATTCCAAGAATAAATGACTATAGATAGAGAAAATCGTTTTTTTTTTTCCGGGGTGGATGTAACCAAGTGAACCAAGGTAGTGGATTGTGAATCCACCATGCGAGGGTTTAATTCCCATCGTTCGCCCATAAAATAAAATAAAAAAATGGACTAGATTCRGTGTCATTTTCCTATTTCGGTGAAAATATTTCTATCTATGTAATAGATTAGAAATGGACACCCAGGCCTTCTTTATTCATAGGAAATATGATCCCTTTATAGGACTTGAACCAATGACTTATGCCTTACCATGGAGTTACTCTACTACTGATTTAAAAGCCCTCCCCCCCCCCATCATATATTAATGAGTGAGCCTACTACGATATATGGATAACAAATTGGATGCATATGATCCGTCTATTTTTATAGATATCAAGTTGAGAACATTTATTAGTAGCCTGTAGGTTTACATGAGAGGAGGGTGGGGATGGCTATACTGGAAAGTTTGTGATGAGTTGGTACGAAGTGAATGGATATAAGTTATGTTATTCCTGGGAATAATCAATATGTTTGTATTGATAGAAGAGATAAAGGATCAACGGGCCAAGTCTTATTGGAATTACTTGAAATGCATTCGGATAATATTCTTTTTCAATTGGGTATGACTCTCACCATTCTGGGTGCTATACAATTAGTTAATCATGAACATAAAAGGTTCGATTGTGCAATACCCAGAATTTTGGGGTAAGGGAGATGAAGATGTTGAGTAGCATTGG
The DNA here is from genome assembly GCA_032191745.1 of Picea mariana. Taxonomy (NCBI): domain Eukaryota; kingdom Viridiplantae; phylum Streptophyta; class Pinopsida; order Pinales; family Pinaceae; genus Picea; species Picea mariana. Next base: position 562,831 of record JASDQU010103090.1, on the reverse strand, counting down.
TTCTTGTGTGAATCAATCTGGAGATCCAGAGGGACTCTGGATGTGAATAATTTGGTTGATCTCCAGACTACCTTGAGGGGACACACTCTCAAGTGGTACATGAATATTATTGAGCCAGGAGTGTTGGGAATGAAAGGTCAAGTGTTCACACTTGGCTAGGTATGGACAAGGCTCATAGCAGATTTTAAAATACCTGAGTCAAAACAACAAGCTTTGTCTAAGTTGCATGAGATTCAACAAAGGGAAGGTGAATCAGCCTAGGAATACAGTTAGAAGTTTAAAGATGCTATAGGGAGGTTATCACATCCAATCCATGAGGAACATCAAAGGGAATGGTACATTGAGGGACTGCTACCTCTGACTCAGATTCTGCTAATGCAACAACGGATAGCCACTTTGACAGATGCCTTGGAACAATCCATGAAGATTGAAGCCATGGCTAGATACCCTAGGAGCTTGAGAGTTACTAGACCCCCAACATATGTGAATTTGGCGCAACTACAAGGGAAAATATCAATGCTTATAGAAAATATTCAAGAACTCACAATACCTAGACCAGGATGGCCGCAGGTCTGGTGCACTAGATGTTATACAGAAGGACATATAGTTAATGAATATCCACAAATGAGGGGAATGGGACCTCCTCAGAATCTGATGGGACCCTCACCAGGACCCACGGGAGGAGTTGCGCAAGTTTTTGCGAACTTACCATTCCATAACCCCACTCCATATCATTCTTTTCTAGGAAACCAAGTAGCACCAATAGTTGAGTATTGTGAGATCTATTGAATCCATGGGCATGGGCCAAGACAGTGCCCCGTTATGCACAAATATTCGACAGTACCAAATACAGTACATTGTGAGTTATAAGCATATACCACACATACTACCAATCAATGAATAGTGTTAGATTCACTTGCAGACAGGTTGGACCAAACAACATTCAGGGTGAATGAAAACCCTCAGGGACTGGGAAGAGGTCAAGGAGGTGGAGCCAGAGGAGACTTCATAGGAGGAAGGACCGGGGGAAGAGGGCCAAGAAGATGTTATAACTGTGACGAGCAAGGCCATATGGCGCGAGAATGTCTTCATCTGAGGCAACCATGGTTCTCTCACTGTAGAACCAATGGGCACGAAATTGAGGACTGCCCAGAACTAATTGCAAAATGGGAAGACCGATTACGTCAACAAGGAACTAACCTCATTAGTTCAAAAATCAAGAGAGTTATTAAGGGACAATTACCCAACCTCAATATCGTCACTCGAGGAGGAAAAAAAATATGAGCTGATGCTGATACTCTGCCTCAAATACAGAAAACAACACCTAAAGAAGACATGTATGACCCTATAAAATATAAGTTATTCTTTAAAGATGGAATAAAAGTATTTAAGAATATCCATAGCCTTGAGATGCAAGAGAAAACCCCACAACCTATTGTTTACCCTAAAATTGCACAAGTCCCTGCTTCACCCCCTGCACCCAAAAATGGTGCAGCCACATCGAGACAACCTGAGCAAACTCAAAATGTTKTTGACCTTTGGTTTCAATTATTATCTGACATTCTCGGGAATGATCAATTAACAGAGAAGTTATGCAATGTGTTATACCTAGTTTTATTGAATGAAGAACCCATAGAAGCAGGAATAAGGACTAATATACCTCAGAAGAGTACTCAAAGAGTGCAGAGGAGAAAAGTATGAACTAGAAAATAATTCAGACTAGTAGCCTAGTTAGACGAATTTGAGATCAAGGATGTCATGTCGGATCTAGGATCCGATGTGAACATTCCACCTAATAAGACCTAGGAAGCTTTAGGAAAACCTAGGCTGACATATTCCCTAATTCAGTTAAGAATGACCAACTAATATTGTATTTTCCCAATAGGAATACTGGAGAGTGTGGAAATAGATGTTGTGGGAGTAAAGACCGTAGTTGACTTTGAAGTGATTGAAATCATGGGGGATAAGGACCCTTACCCTTCACTACTTGGAATTGATTAGACCTATGGAAACTATGCAGTAATTGACTTAAATAAATACACCATGACCTTTGAGGTTGATGGAATCAAGGTAGTTCAACCCTTGGATCCATATGTATCACCCAGATATATAGAGCCAATAGAAAATAATATGGAAGGAGAAGACTTGGACCAATTATACACTGTAAAAATAGGAACAAGAGACAATTATATAAATCCTACTACTGATGGATCAATAATTTGGAGGAGTATACAGTTAGTGGATGAATATTCAGAACTGACATTTGACAGTTGGCAGTAAGGATCATATGAAAAATTCTCACAGAGATGCGCAATTGTCAGAGAAACCCTCATCATTCATATTCAAGATGAGCCTGAGTGTGACACCCTTCCATCCACCATCATCATTGAACACCCTCCATCACCACCACAACCCTAGTTGCCACCCCTAGAAACCACAAGTCCACCCCAAACGATAGATCTAGAGCCGATGTAGCTCAATCCCCTAGAGAAAATAGAGAGAATTCTTAGAAACAACCTAGGAGTTTCCTGAGCCAAGACCAGAAGTTTTCGGTCCAAACCCTAAAGTACTAGAGTAGAGCCTTTAGTTGACTAGTATGAACTCGAACACCTAGGACCAGTATATTGTGCCTTTTGTGTCGGAAAAGGACACCCAAACTATGGAGGAGCCACAAGATCAAAGAACCCAGCACATCCCCTCAATGACCAAGGTTGAGGGTGACCAGGGAAGCACAACACAGGGAGCCGACACAAGTAAAGGGGAGGACATAAGAGAGGTTCAAAAGGAACTTGAGTCAACTTCTGGGAAGATATTGAAATCAACGTAGGAACAGATGGAGTTGGTTCTCGAGAACCCTCGGCAGTGCATAGAGTTGTTGCAACTCTACCTGACCAGAAAAGAGGTCCTGACACTCTTGCCCTCAACATTAAGGTTGAGGTTGGCACCAGGACCATCAACAAGGAAGGAGGAAGTAGAGACTCCCTTAGAACTCTCAACGACTAGTGGAATTCCATTACAGACTCGAGCACCTAGGGATGCAACACCATATTCTGGTGACCTTGCACAGTGGCCAACAACACACTTGTTTGGAATGATCATACCATCAACTGATCAATTGGAGTAGAGGCTCCAACAGGCCGAGAGGTCTTCCAATGTCGCAAGGGAGGATTTTTTCCTTGTGAAAGCATCCATATAGCAAGAGGAACGGGCCAAGGTCTAGGTCGAGCACAAACTGGAAAGGGTCCAAGAAAGGATTGTTGAAGCCTAGCCTAAGATTCGGAAGGTCGCACCCCAACATCCTGAAGCTAGCAATGCAGGAGAGTTGGAGCATCAGACTGAGTTTCTCTAAGGAGCATGGTCTCAATTGGACATTCACGTTGAGCATATGGAAGTGCAGTTGTGGAAAAATTAGAAAGAAGAAGAAAAACAACCTCAGAAGCTGCAAGATCAGATGGAGAAGATAGTACTAGAAGAAAACAATGTCTGGGAAACACTACATAAGCACACAGCTGAGTGCACAAAGATTTTCAGGGAAGTCAGTGATTGGATGGGAATCATTGCTAGACACAACCAGATTTTGGAGGATGTGCGCACTAGAATCCAAGTGTTGAATGAAGAAGTTGTAGCCACAATGGATCCACTGGAGAAATAATAGAAGTTCAACTAGATCCAACAAGTGGACAACAAATTGAAAATCCTATCCATAGCAAAGAGGGAGTTGCGCGACTTCCGACCTATCATTCAGACAGTGTATATGTAGATGCATCAAGTTGATGCAACAATGGATTCTGAATGGAACTCGTTGGTCACATCCAAGACCAAGGGATGTATTACAGAGGCGATCCAACAATTTGTAGCAAAGGCATCACTCCTTTCCAGGAAGTGGCAGGATAAAGTTGGAAGCTTTCAAGGAGTGAGGAAGTGGGCCTTGGAGTTGGTCCCAGAGTTGGGCCCTTCGTTTGAAGAGGCAAAAGAAGAGAAATCACAAGTAGAAGAGAAAAATAAAGAAGAAAAGGAGGACAAGGGAAAACAACAGTTGCTCTTGGAAGCTGTGAAAGAGCCAAGTACTTGACTCAAGGGAGAGTCAAGGTTTGTGGTTGGAGCCTGTTGGGCCCTTCATTTTTGATAAATAATTGTGCAAGTTTTGGCCTAGTACGAGTTGTGCAAGATTCAGAAGAAGTTGGACAGTGGAGCAAGGAGAAACAACAAAAATCAATTACGAAAAGGAAAACGCAATGCCAACAAATCAAAAGTGGTTGCAACAGAACAAGAAAGTGTGCAAACCAAGACAGAAGACATAAATTATCTTATATATAGGGATAAATATGATTGTAAAAGGGTTTGGTTTGATGTTGTTGTTTTTTTTGTTATTTGGTTGAATTGTGATTGTGTTCAGTCCGAGCTTTCCCTTACTATTAGGTTAATGTCATAGCTATTGTATGTGACTAAGAAGTTAGAGTTACGAGTTTGTAATGTAATATGTACACCATTTTGGGACTTATAGATTTGAGACATGAGTCCAGAGCCAGGAGTCTGTAACAAAGCACTAATGTGTGTCTCTGAGTTTGTAAATGAATAAATATCTGAAGATAATATGAAGAAGGATCTAAATTTTCAAAATATGTTGTGTCTTTCAGTGTTTATCAGTATGCATTGTATCTTTATAGTATTTCTTTATGGTTTATGAGTTCCACATGATATATATATGTGTTTATATGCTTGTTAGCAACATAAGCAGTTCCAGTTCTTGCACACATGAGTTCAGATCTATTCTATAGTTAGATGTCTTGCAAAAGATTAGGATGAATCTTGAAGGTTCTATGAATCCTCCTAAGTATTTTCATTGCCCTTCCCTATATATTTGTCTAAACAATGCTTTGGGTGAGACTTGTTCTCTTCAGAGGAGATGAAAATGCCAATGCTCTATACTACTCAATACCTTTTATTAGTAACCTGAGAAGGATCCTGGTCTGATAAAACTTGCGGAAGCACCACCAACCATAAAAAATCAACCATTTGTGATTTCCCTTGATTGATTAAATCACTTTCATAAATCTTCCAACCTGACCATCGGTTATCAACGATTTCCATTATGGATTGAAGCAATTCAGTAATTCGACCATCCCCACAATTGGTCATCGAGAAATCCTCTTGGCCAACTCCAACACTTCAAAATTTTGAACAAATACCCAATGAATCTAGATTGTTGATCTATCATTTAAATTGATCTTAGTCATTGATCTAACAAAATTCACCCAACTTTCCCGATGATTCTTGACTATTGATTTTCTATATTTTCCAAGCTCCTAAAGAAAATCATGACTATCGATCAGCTCCATATTTTCAATGGTTGAAAATGAATCCAAATCATCGATTTGACTCATTTTAGAAAGCTTAAAATGAATCTTGGTGGTTGATATACTCAATCTTCTAAATGGTCGAAATTTATAATTTTTTAAATTTATCACAACGAATCTAGGTTATTGATTGTGAGATCAAACATGATCTCAACCGTTGATTCACTAAACTCTCCTAGCTCCTTCAGAGACCATTAAAACATGAAATTCAAAATTCCAAGTCTAATTTATCTCTACATTTCTATATATCATTGTAATTAAACATCTCTAAGATGGATATGAGGCAAATTGATCCTGAATTTTCTCATGAATTTGGGGGTTTCTCTCTAATTTTCTCCATTTTTCCCCAAATTCAAAGAGACCAAAATCTGCAACAATGAATTTTCTCAATTCACTTTCATGCTAGCCCACATAATCCTGGTGTTTGAACCAAAATCTCTAATACCATAATTTATCATTCCCCATCCCAACTAAGGTCCATTACATGTATAATACTCATCAAAAATAATAAAAAATTGATAACTAATTTTTTGTAGCTTATCAACTATGAATTACAACCAGATTTAACAAATGACGAATACCATTAATTGGATGCATACACAACATGCTAAATTCATACATGAATGGAGATAATAACTCATTACAATAACATATAAATCATCCTTATACACAAATTAAAATCCCAACAATTAAAACTCATTAAGAAACACAACAACAAGATAAAGCACTCATCTTTCAAAAAGTTGTCCAACGAGCTGCTTGGGATGGACATTCCACCCAAACATAGAATTTTTGTTCCAAATGTCAACAACGAGTCACCCTCGAGCTAAGGCTAGTAATCTGAAAAAGAGGGTACTCTCTCCCTATCCCCTCATAGCTTATAAATATGACAACCCACTGGTATTCTCCTACAACAATCTCAATTTTCCACTAGGTGTCTTCCTCTCGACCTGCCCAACCTAAGGAATGTAACCATTCACTAATCACATTCCCTTTGGCATCCCATTTATTTATTAGGGTATCTCTGGCATAGGTAACAACGAATCTCTCTGTTGGGAACTCAAGGGAACTCATTGTTAGGAAAAATTACCAAACAACAACAACAAACACTTGTTGTTACAATGCACCTCACATAGGAGTTCATTCTTCAAACCTCACAACTTGGCTCTTTATTATTTTTCTCCAAATTCACTCCAGAAACTCTCCAACATGCTCTAAAATTTGTCCTTCATGGTTTATCTAGCTCCAAGCTCTATGTATTGCTCTCTTCTTGTTGTTCATGCCAAAACCTTGACTGTCTAAAACTATTGTAACATACCATATGAATTTCCCCCCTTTGGCTTGCTTTCTTGACTCACACACTTCCCCAAGATGATTCTACTCATCCCCCTTTCTCCCAATAACTATGGGATGTGACTGATCACACCCACCGTCTTACAAGAATCCAATGATTAACTTTGGGGACACTCAATCATATAATAGAGTTTAATACATAATGGAAATAAATTTCTGAAATTTGGATGGAATTAATAGTCATGGGTAATCCCCCCTTGGGCCCCTCTCTTAGACAATCTCCTAGACCCTCCCCTCTATTGTGGATTAATTCATCCCACATATCTGTCCATATCTCGTTAGCAGTTGGCATCATATTTTATTATTAAATTTAGAAACACATTTCACATATACATCACTTTGGCCATATCCACACATTATATCTACATTAATAATTAATTCAACTGGGTATTATAGTGAGGATGTTACATTTCCAAAGAAAATAATTGAAAATGGGTTTGTAACAAATTGTCAACCACTTTTTTTGTTTGACCATAAATTTAGGGATAATATGTGGTGCTCATTTTCGATTCAGAACTTTCAATTTTACATAGCTCCTACTAAATTGTTTTGGTGAATGTGGGATCTTGATTTGATACAATGGATGTGGGAATGGAATGTAACTTGTAAATATGATCCATGAGGACATGGGAAACCATGGGAAGGAAAATGTATGTGACAAGGAAAAAATGGGAATATGTAGAAAACTAATTAACTACCAGCATGATGGCCTATTTGTTACTAGATTTTGGAAGACCCACTATAAAATTCAAGGAGACGTCAATATCGATAGTGGTTGGAATTGGGAATAGTTGTAGTGCCCCAAGAATATTAACCATATCACCCTTTTTTCTTTGACAAGTGTCACATGCCACTAGAAATATTGGATTTTTTTTTCATTCCTTCCCAAAAGAAAGAGCACTTATCTTGTTCATAAGATTTATGGAAGCTAGAGTGACTCATAGTAGGTGATGAATACAACTTCTCTAATACCCTTTGTTTTAAAGAATAATTTTTTGTCAAAAAATGCATCCTTTTTACTTCATGGTATCTTTATTCCATGCATAACCCTTAGGAGGGTTGAGATATTCCTAAAACCTTTGACTGAATTGAACCATTGTGTCCTTTTCTAGCCATTCTCGATGGGATTCATTGAGAAAATTAGCTAGGGGTAAGGATAAGGAAAAGATGAGTCCTTCATATTCATATTACCTTCATAAAGAATCAATCACCACATTTTACTTACATTTATTATATATGATCTCATAATCATACCTCATCATCTTAGTGACCCACTTATGCTAGTATACTGATGATAACCTCTATTCTAGAGAATATTTGGAACTATGATGATTGGTTTTGATCTAGAAGTGCTCTCGATCAGATATGAGTGCCAAGTCTCAAATTCATGAATGATGTCCATCATCTCTTTATTATAGGTAGATTTTCCCATTTTTTTCTCACATAATTGTTTACCAGTGAATGTCAAGGGATGCCCTTCATGCATCGACACCATGCTAATACCTCTTCTTGAGGCATCACATTCTAAAAAACAAAATATAGGGAAAATTGGGTAGTGCCAAGACTAGAGTAATGAACATGGAATTGTTTAACACTATGAATCCCTTATCAATAGTCTCTCCATACAAACACATTCCTTTTTAGTAGGTTGTTAAGGGAGGAACAAATTTTCTATAATTTTTCACAAATTTTCTGTAGTAGCCCATATTTCCTAAGAAATCATGCAATCTATTCAAAGTCTTGTGGTATGACCAATATTACATAGCCACAAATTTCTTTGGATCTACTCACACCCCATCTTGGTTGACAATGTGACCCAAGTATTCAACCTATGTATCCACAAAAGTGCATTTTGAACATGCAAGGAAAAAGTGATGGTATCACATGATTTGAAAGGATATATAGATGTGATATATATGGGAGTCCCATGTTTTTATGTAGATCAATATATCATCAAGGAATATAGGAACCTAAGTGTGTAATAAGGGTTGAAAAATATTGCCTTGAAAGGTGCATGGAACATTGCAAAACCTAAATAGCATCATTTAAAATGCATAATTAACTTCATGTGTGTGAAAATATTCATGATGTTTGTCTCCTTGATTCATATTTGGTGGTATCTTACACAAATGTATAGTTTATTGAAAAATATAGCTCCATGAATTTCATTGAAGAGATCACATATAACTACAATGGTAAATTTGTCCTTAATGGTCAATTGAATGATAGCCTAAAAATCAAGACACATGCAACAATTTCCTTCTTTGTTTAATACCATGACCATAGGAAATGAGTAAGGCTATATAATGAATGTATGAATCGAACCTCCAATAGTTCATAAATCATATTTTCTATTTCATTCTTTTGCATAAAAAGGGTTCTTATAAGGATGCACATTGGGTGGTTGGCTACATGGAATCAAAGGAATACCATGGTCATTCTCACTATGAGAAGACAATAAGACATGGGGTTTTTCAAATGCTTGTTCATGTTTAGTCAATACTATCTTCAAATTATGGTGAATCTCCTATGAGGGGTGTCCACCACTTTTATAGCATTTCATTGGTAAATCATGCTTGAGCGACATTTATTCAATAACTTTCTCCATATGTTGAGAGCTAATAATTTTCAAAGGAACTAGATTTAATCCTTGTGAGGGTGTGATTATGATCTTACTTAGTGAAGATCATATATAATTTCTTAAATTCCATGGTGATGGGTCCTAAAGTGCACAACCATTATGCACCAATATTGACATCACAACCACCCATTTCAATATAAAACATGTGGGATTTGAGATGATACTCTCCCATTTGAAGTTTCACATTTTCACATGAGTAAAAGCATGTACTTTACTTTCTTTTTTTCAAAACTATTACTTTCTTAAAATGAAGATTTATTTGGAAGAAAAACCTTGAGGAGAATAATTCTTGTCATCAATTTTTTCCTCCTTTGAGAACTTCCATGTTTTTAACGTAATGTTTGGAGAAAATGGGTTAAGTTTCTAAAGGACGCATTCTAATTTGGTCTCAAGGCATTAAAAGAAAAAATTAGTAGAATTGATTGTAATAATATCCTCCAAGTATTTTTTGGTGATTCTGACATGAGTACACTATCCACACACTCCGAAGGTAGAGTTTTAAAAAATTTACCCTTTAATGCAAAAATTTCATTGCATGTTACTAAACAAAACCCTAGTTTTAGAATTCATCAAATAAAACAAGATTTGGGGTATGTACATGTGGGAGAGGGGAACACATAGCTATAATCCAATTTCATGAGTCCAATGGAGTTGATGGTTAATTGATCCATTCTTTTTTATCATTTTATGGCAAGTTTCATCTTGCTTCTTGAAGCCATTTAGGGGCACTTGTTGAATTTTTTTCAAGGAAATAAAAAACAAATAAGGCAACATAATTGAGTATCACAAGATCATGTAAGTTTCGTTGGTTAAGGTATACATGAGAATACTATCCACACATTTCTAGGGTAGAGTTTTACAAATTTTACCCTATAATGAAAAAAATGCATTGCATGTTACTAAGCAAAACCCTAGTTTTGGAATTTGTCAAATAAAACACGATTCAGGGTATGGATTTCTAGAAGAGGGATGCATTGAATTGCATTATTATTGATAATTTAAAACCATATGGAATACCATGGTGTTGAATATGAATAGGTTGTCATGGCTCTTGTTGTAGAACACATGGAGAACTAGGTTTTCATGGCTCTTGTCCTAGAATTTTGGTCATATGAGTCTAGCATCAAAAGTTTTAAATGACTTTGAATGTTTGTTGAAGTTGAGTCTTTAGAACTGATGTGAGACTATGGTTTAATAATACATCCATAAGATAATAAAATAAGTCATAGGAATGTAAACATAAGAGCAATTTCTAAGAGATCTATAAGAGGATTTAACATAGGAGCATAGCATAAGGTTTCTGACTATAAACATAAGAATAGTTTCCCACAAATTCATAATATCATAACATTACATCTAGGACTTCAATATGACCTAGTTTGTTCAAATCAATTTGAATACCATGGGTCCATATGGTTTTCTCACATGAATGTTTTATGATTAATTCTCTTATATGAATATACATGTATAACAAATAGTATGTGTGCAACCATTCTTCATCCATACATCCATGACAAATTTATAACATGAGCATATAGCACGAATTCATTCACATGAGAGAATAAATAATACACAACATAAATATAGAAGATTTCCCATCAACATCCTTCATACTACTTCATAAAAATGTCATATAAAGTGTCATGCACCATCATTATGTCAAAATCCTGACTAAAATATGTGTGCACTATTGAAGTGTCTTTACATTGCAACTAACAAAGTTACAACACGTTTGGTATTTTCATATCATGTCTTGATTTTTTCAGGATAGGGACCATAGATGATTTTAGGGGCCAAATTTCGTAAATGGGCTAATTTTCTATGGTTTTTCCCAAAAAAGTATTCATCAATTTCCATTTTTTCTAAAATTGATTCGCCCAAATTCCATAAAATACAATTATTTTACCTTAAAAATCACCAAAAGGTTATAGAAACTATATAAAATCCTTAGAAATTTGAATATTTTTACAAAACTATGGCCAAACATTTTACATTTTGCATATTAAGGACTAGTAATATTAGCCCACATTTCTACATTTTAATATAAATTTCCATCTTTAAAATCATCCCAGATAGGGACACTTGCAATAGGATATGACATTCCTATATTAGAATATAATAGAAGTACATGTTCCAAAATTTATTTGTAAACTGGCATGGACTTTCCACTGGAACAGTTCATCGAAATATATTTTGTAATGTTTTGAAATATTTAATTATGCAATTTATTTCCTTAGATCCTAGATTTATTATTACAAGCTTAATGCTCAAATTTATGGAAACAACTCAAATATGAAAATGAAATATCAAGAAAATGAACACATTATCCATAAAAAATAACACATGATATGACTTGTCCAACCAAATACAAGAGAAAACTAAACTAGAAGGTGGGGCATATCCTTTTCTCTCCTTTCTTCAGTGATGAAAATAAAGTACAAAGAAAGAGGCATTCTTTATGGAGTTGTTTTTAACACTATGGCATGAATGTTTGCTACATAACATTCTACCTCCTTTTTATTCTCTGAAATCCCAATCCTAGATGATATACTCTACTATGGAACAAGTGCATTGCTAAAATAATGGAAACCCTTCCCTTCCTAGTGGTTCACTAGTATTTAACATATCCTAATAGTCATCTAGGGTTAGGGTTAGGGTTTATACATGCCTCAACCATCAATTAATGTTGGTATTTTGGTCCTTTTATAATATTCTTGAAATTACACATGTGACTAACCCAACATATATGAGTAGTGGGACATGATTTGTAATCCAGTTGGTACCATGGTAGTCAATAAGGTAGGTCAACTTGCAAGGGGCATAAATTTTGCACGTGACCTCCAATTGAGGTGATTTCTAAACTGCTAGAAAACGATCAGTGTGTAGAATAGAATCAATGGGATATAAGCTATGTTCATATAGATGAAAAATTATATAATAATCAAGTTTAGTTAATAACGCCCCATTTAGGGTGTATTTTTGTCCCCAAAATGTTTTATTAAATGAGAGGAGAAAAATTTCCCTCTACCTTCTCCCTAGAGTACCATTTTACCCTACATAGAAGTCGTCCTTTCAACCTTATCTGCTAGAGGTCATGTTACCCATATTTATAAGTTCTATAATTCTTTTGAAAAAATATATCTTCTACCAAATCTACCTAATATATTTGTGCTAAGTCCTCTATGGTAGATAGGACCTACTCCTTAGTTTCCTTGTTCAACATGGAAGTTTCATAGAGTTTAAAATTTTTCATATTTTCTTCTATGTAAATGTGAATATATGGGTATAGGTTGAGTCTGTAGGAATTATCACTCACCTTCTCCAATATGTCAAAAGGACTATACCATAGAGCCTTGATATTCTTACTATGACCCTATAACCTTTCCTTGTCTATCTGCAACCAAACTCTATGTCACACCTTGAATGTTTTCTAAGATCTGCACTAATCATGTCAGGATTTGTATCTTTCCTATAAATGCTTCAATGCCTCATGTAATTGAAAATGGATATGACTAATATTTTTAACTAATTTTTCCATTTTCAATGCTTCACCTATGATCTGTTCCCTCACTCCTGTTTTTTATCCATACACAACATCCAATGGAAAAGGTATAAAAAACCCAAACGAAATTCAAAAGGGGTGTTACTATTAGAAGTGTGAAACACTCTATTATAAGAGTGTGAACTATATATCATATTTTCATTCCAGATCTCTAGATGGTTCTAATTATAACCCCTGAAAAGTTGAACCAATGTCCTATTGACTATTTTTATCTGTCGATCAGTTTATGGATGGAAAGTTGTAGATATCTACAATTTGTTCTTCATATTCTCCTAAAGTGTAGTACAAAAGGAACTAACAAATTTGGTATCCATATCTGAGATGATGCTCCATGTTATCCCAAAGTGCACCCAGACTTTTTCAAAGAACTTGTTTTCTACTTCTTGTCCTTTGATGGTATTTTTACAAGGCATAAGAATGCACATATTGTTGAACCGTTATATACCACAAATATATAGTCATGTCCATTCTTGGTTGTTGAAAAAACACCCAAAAAATCCTTGCAGATGTTATCCCATGGTCGAGTGGGTATAGGTAAGGGATGTTACAAACCTTGCTTTATATTACTAGGTTTTTTGGTAGAAAAAATGTATGCATACTCTAATATAATAAGCCACATATTTTTGCATTATGGGCCAATACACATAAATTTGTAATTTGGAAACTATATTCCCAACACCAAAATTTCCTACAACCTTGGAGGTGTGAGCCTCTCTAATAAGTTGAAATACATCACCTTTAGGAATACAGAGCTTGTCTAGCTTGTAGAGTAACCCATTTTGGATTATAGAGTAGCCCATTTTGGAGATGATAGTCAGGCTTACCATCACATTATTCTAAATTAATTCATCCTTGTAGATGCTAAAATGATTCTTCAAATTCCTCATCTTCCATGTATGCATGTTTGTATTCATCGCTGGTAAGAGGCTCCATGTGCATAAGAGTTACCAAATCTATAATATTGGATGTGGGTGTCCTTGAAAACATGCCTTCCAAATTATTAGTTCTTCCCTTCTTATATTTCATGACTATATGAAACTACTGAAAATTTCCCATCCACTTATAGCTTCTAGTTTGATGAATCTTACCCTAGGCTTGCAAATACTATAATGGCTAGTGATCAATGTGCATAACTATTTACTTTTCTATTAGATAGTCCTTCCACTTCTTAACATCTTTAAGTAGGGCATATATTTCCTTATCATATGTATGGTAGTTCAAGACTCCCCCATGGAACATTTCAAAATGATAATATATTGAATTAACTCCCTACATCAAGGTCGCTCCCCCACATGCACTTGCATATGTATCCACTTCAAAATGCTTATATAGTTTATGGAATGCAAGAATTGGTGCTTTAATGATCTTCCATTTCAACTCATTGAAATATTTATGTTGATTATTTCCCCTCTCGGAACTCTTACCATTGGTTGTTATGGAATGGAGTGGTGCATCTACCATTGAAAAGGATGCTATGAAATTCTATAGGTATCGCACTACCCCAACAAAGATTATAACTTAAATGAAATTAGTAGGAACTAGCCACTTGAGGATGGCCACCATCTTCATGGCATCTATATTTAGTTCCCTTCCACCAATCATGTACCCAAAATATACCAATGACTACTAAGAAAAAGCACATTTCTTAAGGTTAGCCAGTATTCGATTCTTTTTTAGAGTCTCTAAGACCTACATGAGATATGATATGTGATACTCCTAGGTAGAGATATAAACCAATATGTCATATAAATACACTATTACAAATGAATCTAGATAGGGATGAAATACATCATTCCTTAATCACATAAATATAGCTGTTGGATTACATAAACCAAAAGGCATTACCATCAATTCATATAGACCTTTCCTTGTCTTCAAGGTAGTGTTCCAACTATCTTCTTCCTTAATGCACACATAATGGTATCTTGATTTGAGATCCAACTTGGTGAATTAATTGGCATTCTACAAGTAGTCTAGTAAATCATAAATCCTAAGAAGAGGGTACTAATTCATAAGTGTGTTCTTTTTCAAAAATCTATAGTCAATGCACATTTTCCATGTACCATCCTTATTGGGTATTATAATGATAGGTGATTCACAAGGATATTTCTTGGTCGAATTGATCCTTTCTCCAACAACTATTTCAACTATTTCTTCACGTCATCTGCGTCTAGGATAGAATATCTATATAGCCCAATATTTCATAATAGGGAGTTAGGAAATAATTGTATTTTCTATTCCACTTCCCTCCTATGTGGTAACCCTTTGAGTCCATAGATCACTTATTTATACACCTACAAAAACTCCTTCAACTAATGTTTATGCTCTTTGGTACATCCTTCCAAGGATGCCTTTACTCTTACCAATTCATTTCCTAGTCGATTCTCTTTTAAGAAAAGAAATACAAATTTTCTACCAGAACTAGTCAACCTTTTAGTTTGGTCAAAATGTACTAGAGAGATATTCTATTTTTTGTCATTTGTATTAATGATGTAATATCTCCCATCCTTGATTAGGTGGTACTAGTTTTATATCCTCGTGAATATAACATCCCTCATATACATGTAGGAGATTGCAAATGCTACACCAAACACATCAATGGGTGCTACATCTAACTCCACTTCCCCAATAAAATATTCACATATAGAGAATTTTATATTACACTATTTAGTGACCTTGAGCTCTAGATGTGTTTTTAACCACCCCCATGGATATGGGCTATCACGTTCATGCACTTACAATAAAATATTGTTGATAAAATCATTGGATATGAGGTTGGCCTATGAACAAGAATAAAATAGAGTACCCACCTTCATCTTTTTGACCTAGATATTAATATGTAAGAGCTTTTTCAACTCCTTATCTTCCATGTGATGAAGGCTACACAGATTCTCCTCCTACACTAAAGTGAAAAAAATATTCTCATCCACATCCTAGATAATATCTACTAGGTTTCATCAATCCATTCATATTAGGTTATTATTCTTAGAATACTTATTATGGTTCTTTGGATTCAACTCTAGATCTGGCTTCCAACACTTATATTTGGTGTGACCATTGATATTACAATGGTTTCAATGGTTTCTGTTATCCTTGCACTAATGATTATTGGCTATAATTTTATTTTATTTTCCTTTCTACTTCTTCTTCCCCTCCTTGGAAGCATCTTGGTGGTATTTATATTTAGAACCACTTGTTTTTCCTTTCTTATGGCCTATGTTCTCTAGGTACTATGCTTGTACATATTCATCATTAATGATCCTAGGTTTGAAGATAATCACTTGCTTTTGTATATGGTTGGGTAGACCCCTTATATACTTGAGTGTTCTTGGGTTCTCGATAGATATACCCAACATAATATCTATTTTCTTCTACTCGATGGTGTACCCTTGCACACTATTCTCTTGCCTCTACCTAAGTTATTCCAATGGATATATTGGTCCCCTACATACCCAATAAGGTATAAATGGGACCTGGTGACAGTTTTAGACACCTCCCAACTAGTTACTGGTGGATCACCCTCTAGCCTAAGTGTCTCTGTGTGTATTTCCCACCAGGTTAGTGCATGACCCTCTAGTTTCAGTTAGTAAAATGGAATATCTACTCTTTTTCTATATTGTGAACATTGAAATAAACTTATATCCATTGCAACCAATGATTCAACTTAAAATCATCAATCTCACCTTTTTAGGGATTCAAGTCCACTTTTTCCTCCACTTTAAATAGAGGCTATGAAGGATTCATGGAACTAGAAATTGGTTTCTCATTATTTGGCTCTTTATTCAAATACTTTTCCATGTTTTCACTATGTCCTAATTTCTCATCCAATCCGACTTCAAAGTTAGAGATACCGACCCTCCCCAAAATCTCCAAACGTTTTCACTAGATATTCCATTAAGAGGTCCATGTTGCAATATATATCATAAGCTTATTCTTCTAGCCTCATAATCTCTCTTCTATTGCATCCCAAGTGTAGCATACCCCCAACCACCAACAGGCCGAGGAATGTCACTACTCAGACACTTAACTTTGTTCTGACAACATATTGTAACACCCCAGTATTCAACTGAGCTATGTCACATAACATTTTCTCTTCAAATACGTATATATACACACATGCATACATACATATTGAACTGCATGCAATTAAACATATACATACAATGCTCTAGCGGAAGCTTCACATATAAAGCATAAAAAAATAGTTGCATTATGTAAATATATGATTTTCAGGCTTATATAACAGTAAACACAGACATGCAGCATACACAGGGGTATACCCTTAAACATATGGATAGTTATGATCACACATGCAATAAAACCCATAAAATAACACATAAATGACAATGCAACATGTAAATTCATCACATAACTGGTACTTATCTTGGTAGGAATGTCACCAACTGCTTGCAGACCGTCCAAAAACCTCCCATCCTTAGACTACACTGTTCATCACTCTCAATAGTGAGTCACCCCCGAGCTAGGACTAGACTTCACCCAAGTAAGGGATTCCTAACCAGGCTAAAGGTACACGATCAACTAGAAGGACTCCCTCTCAGGTGTTCACTCAACCACAACCTACAGCCTCTCCTTCCCCACATTTTTGTCCCACCCAAGGAAGTGTGCCCCTTCTATGCTCAACAGTCCTTTGGCTGCCCCACTTCCCTTCCAGGGCTTCAGCAACAAGCCGGACCGGAAGTCTCAGAGCGTTGTAGTCGCAGTTTAGCACCTTCAAGAAATCGATCCCCAACAATTCTCTCACTCAGATAATTTCTCACGGGCTTGACAACCCACCTCTTCAATCCCACTCCCAAGCTGACAGGTACACCAAGAGGAATGGTTATAGATATGGTCTAGGTATGGTGGTAGGAAGATATGAGCATAGCTCAAGGAATGACAGAATGTATCCCAGATATTGGTTCTCTGGTTGAAGGGAAAATGGTAAGATTCTCAATAATTCTTCCACCCCTCTCTTCCCCCCACAATGGTCGATCCCCCCAAAGGAACTAAGTCTCAACAATAAGTATGCATGTCTCCAACTTGACACTTGTCATGTTGGAATCTACTTTGATACACTTGTCCCCTACTCTAGGACTTAGGATAAATTAATTATCCTTACTTTATGTTTTAAAGAAATATTAATATAATATTTATTTTTGGCTTTAAGCTCTCTAGCTTAGCCCTGTTCTTAACTTTAGGCCCTCCCTGTCCCTATTTGGTGGAATCTAGTCCCCCTTCTCTTTTATCATGGTTGGTCTGTGCGCAGCGATGTATTTTATATTAATCATGAGACATATACAAAATACACGCAATGGCCTTTAACATCTAGGCGCTCTGGCCTAATTCCAAAACATAATCATTCTGACTTATAATACTGGCTCACCAGCCTATAATGCATATCATATACATAAAGGTTCGTTGGCCTTAATATTGTGTGCACTTTAGTTACTACGTGCGGTATCTACTGTCCTCAAGGTTTCTCACTCTATAGTTACTGTGCATTGTATCCATTGTCTTTAAGGTTGTGCGCACTTTAGTTACCATGTGCGGTATCTAGAAATGTGTACACTACATCACTTTACTGCGCAGTATATGCACGCACCATGCCATGAAAGGTGTATTACAAAAATGATGTATAAACAACTCACTAGATTAAATATACTTGAATTACATTTTCATTTGGGTTTGGCTAAGGGATATTACAATCCCCTCCCCTTATTTATGCACTGTCCTCAATGCATCATGTACCCATATACAACAAAATTTTCAATTTTTTTTCAAAAAGATGCGGGTATTTTGCCTACATTGCATCCTCATGCTCCCAAGTAGTGTCTTCAGGTTTGTACCAGGTCCATTGGACCTTTACAAGTCCTATGGACCGATTCCAAAGTTCTTTGATGTTTTGGTCCAAAATGCACACCGGATGCACTTGGAAAGTGCCTTCTTTCTCTACTTGAATAACATTCCAATCAATAACATTATTAGCATCAGGTATGTATTTCTTTAGCAATGATACATGGAATACATTATGAATAGACATAGATGCAGGTAATTGTTATAGCAAGATTTGCCTCACCATTGTTATCTTGCATAGAGGGCCTTTTTCCATTTCCCTATGCAGACTTATCAACCCCCTTTTTGATAAATCCAGAGCCAAAATATATATATTTCCACATATACGCTCCTTAATTTATTCTCAAGATGTGTATACACTTGATCCTCCACTATAGCTCATGTATATTAGGATTTGTGCAAGAAAATACAAAATGAGGTCGGGTTTCCATGTCATGATAGAAGATCTCTGATATTTGGCCTTCGATATACTGGAAACATTCTGACTCGGCCCTTTAGTTGCATTCTAGAAGCTATAAGAGCACAATTTCGAGCTATGGAAAAAGAGAGAGAAAACATTCAACTTTGAGAGAAAAGTTACTCTGGAGAAATTACTTCATATTGAGTCTACATCCCTTTGTCCCTCAAGTCTAAACACAGTGTTCAGCCCCCAAGCTCTTCTCTTATTTTCAAGAGAATCTCTTTATCTCTTTGCTATGATCTTGCCTTTGGTGAAGGATTGAAGTGGTGGAGACCCAGTTGGAAGGAACTTGGTTTCTTGGTTTTGAACCATGTCGACACAGAAGTCTGTAATGTTGATACTTCTGTAGATCAATTATTAATAGAAATACTCATTTCCTGTCCTATCGATATCTTGCAAATATATGATTATTATCCATGGGCATGTTTGTAATGTATATTGATGGATTGTGCTATCTGATGTGCTAAATCATTTTATATATTGTCATTATATACTTGCATCACTTGTTCATTGAGAACTTCTTGCAGGTATAAGGCTTTGGTTCAAGGTACTCAACAGTGGAATGACATCCAACGATTAGATCGAGGTAGGCTTCTTCTTCGTATTGCACATTAGTTTATATAGCACATGCTGGAATTGAGTTGATTTCTGCAGTCATACCTATCTATTGTGGTTTACCCTTGACCATAGAGAGTTTTTTCCTTGTAACAGAATTGGTGACTCCATTGGGGAGAGGTCTTCCTTCTAAGGGTTGAAGTATTTTTCCTTCTTACATTGCTCTTTTTTCTTTGTATTTCTTGTCATATCACAGTTGGACAGAGTCTGTTTACTCTGGGTTTGAGTTTTCAGCCTTTTTAACCTTGCCTAGCCTTGTTTTAAAATATGTACACCCCTTTTGCCCTGACAGTCGCATGTATACGCTTGTTGTCCCACTACAAGATGCATGTATACGCCCTTTTCTCTTGAACAAGAGAATATACCACTTCCCCCTTGCTTGTTTTCTTGGTTTAGTGACTGCTGAGTAGGTTTTGAGGATCACTGAGCCTTATTGGGTCTCTGTGGTACCTGTTGAGATTACCTGGGATGACAGAAAACCTTTTTGGAGTTGAATTTTTGGGTGACATCATTCTCTTTGTTTTCCATTTTTTATTTGTCCTTAGTAGTTGGGTTGTCTTCTTAGCTGTTTGATATTTTGCTCGAGTGATTGCTTTTATACACAGTAGAGGTTGTATATCAAGTCACTTATCAGTCCATGCATTTTCTTTTTAAATACATTGAAAATACAAAAAAATAAGCATTTTGCATTGGTTGGTATTTTTGTCTTTGAAACTGTATCATTAGCTTAGCACAATTAACAAAAGATTGCATTTTATTTCTAAGTTGCAGAATTAAAATTGAATATTGCATTGTTCTATTTAGCATATCATTCACTGAAAAGTTAAAGTTAGTCTTTGCACTATATCTATTTTTATTCTTATGCAGATTCATAACAACATGAGTTTCATTTCCATACCTTTTTGAGTAATCATGGCCAATAAAATTTATGCTTTAACCTAAAATTGATTAGTCACGATTTTATTTTTTAGGGTGCACAAAATAGCCTAGGATTTAGTGCCTTGGAATAGGATTTTGTGAGTAAACTTCTCCAAGGAAATTAAATCAACTTATGTGTCTAAGACAGGGAGTTGAGAAATACATTGTATAATTGGTAATATCAGGAGGCTCCGCTCACACCGAAGTTAATCACGAGGTCACACGAAGTTAGTTGAAGGGATAACCCCTGGATACTCACCTAGTGTCAGTGATATTTCTATGGATTTATTCCTATTTGGGGATATTGCTAGTGCCAATACCTCTGTGAGAGATGGTACTTTCAAGGTTTTGGGCTTTGCTACCCTACCCATATGGTGATCCAGAATTACAAATTTTCACTTATGCATCGGTTATATAATGGTTTATTAGTTTATTGACTTAGGTTTCTGATAGCAAGACCCCTGACCCTCGGGCTGAGATCCGCTTAGGATCATTCTAAATTCTCCTCGAGCCAAAGAGACTCCTTTGGTTCCCTACTGTAACCTTCAATGAATCCAATCCATAGGTCCTTCATGAAAACTCCACCTGCACCACATGCACCAGGTGTGATTCTTCACCTCCACATGACCACAACCCGGGCCTTAGCTCAAGCACCTTTCGTGACTCGCAATCTCGTGAGTTTGTGAATTGAAGACCCTCGACTCCAAACCTCCAATACCTAAGAGTGTGATACGGGTATGGACCCTTCCTTACTAGCACCTCTACAAACAACCACTGGCTAGGGCCAAGCTTTAGCACCCCTCGCAACTCATAACTTCGTGAATTTGAGTGTTGATCCCTCCTGATCCTCCTTTTTGAATCCCCGATATGCAATAAGTCAACAATGGGTTGACTCCTTTCCTACACGACGTGTGTCCACCACCTATCACCCCCTCCCACTTTTCCTTGCGCTCTATGTTTGTGCCACCTGTCAACCACGCAGTCCCCACTTAAAGGAAGTGATGTGTGTTTTCATAAGCCCTCGATGCTTGGCATTTCGCAACTTCTGCAGTCGAAAAGAAGTTCTTTCAACCCCCGAACCTCCGATACGTGATACAACATGAACGTTCAATCCAACGGTTCTCCCATGACTTGTATCCAATAGTCTGGATCTCCTTCCCTGCTCCTCACAACTCAGAATTTCATGCAAAACCAAGAATTTGGTCTTCCCTCCAAACTCACAAACCCTGAGTTCGTGATATGATTCAACAACTTACACAAAGCATGATCAATGACTCATGTTGATTCTGGATCCTAAGGTGATGGGTTTCACCAGCCTCTAATCACCTTACAACTCTGCCAAATCCAATGACTCTCACAACTTTCCAATTCCTTCATGAAGGCCTCTCACCGTTCATATGGCTCCACTGGATCCTATAGTCCTCGCGACTTCGCAAGCTCTCCATGGAGAATACTGACCACCCGATTCATGCTTCAATGACTTGCACCCAATGATTGAATGTTCTCCCTCCTGAAATTAATTTCTATGAGATTATTTCGATCTCCATATCCCTTTGAACACTTCAAAGGCGTTATCTCTCATAAGCTGTCACTTGCAAATTCAATCCTTTCAAAAGGGTTCTTGCTCGCACTCCTTTCGGCAAACTTTCAAATAATCTTGGGTTATTTGAGTCTTCGATCTTGTGCACTCTTTGCAATAGTGGTCCTTCAACCTTCACCTTAGTTGATAAATTCTAAGCCTCAGCTAGCCTGCGAACACCTTGCATGGCTCTATGCTTCACCTGCACTTCTGCAGGTATGAGAACAATGATATCGCTCCTAAGATTTTTGAGATAAAACTTAGATACTTGTCAGTGGACACCTTGTAGACATTCACTGCACTCTTTGCAGGAATTATTAGGAAGAGAAACAATTGAAACTCATTCTTCTTCTCTCTTAGACTTCATACATTCAATCATGAAATAATACACACAACACAACATTGAGATAAATGCATAACAGAGAAACAAAATAGTTGTAAACATACCATTCAACAATTGTAAATAGTAAGCATCATAGCACCATGAAAGTTGAGTCAAAGATTCATATATTAACTCAAGTGCTCTTGTACATGGGTTCTTCTCTACGTCCCTCTACTACAGCTCTCAATGATGATAATATTGTTACTGTTGCAATGATACAAGGGTGAGGGTGTCTATATCCATTTTCCCTCCTATGCTCCTAAACTATCTAATCTAACATTCATATCTACCTACTTTACATTAACAGTCTTAATTGCCTATTACATCCGGCAGGTGAGAGTAATTTCCCCAGATCTGTTCATATCTCTAAGACATAAATATAAGTATGATCCTCCTAGCTATTACATTAATGTTTTATTTTTTTCAAAATTCAAAACACTTTCATAAAAAACGTGCTCTTTTTGCATCCGCACATTCAATTGTTCCTTTGGCTAGGCGCATGCTTTGGCTTTATACGATGCTCCTGCATCATACTCCCTTGCTTGAAAATTTTCATGAACTCTTGTTCATGAGTTCTTGCATGGTCTGTCCATGCTTTGGAATTGCTTMTTCATCCTYCCAACTAGAATCTTCAATTGGATGTCCCTTCCACTTGACCAAGTATTCAAAATACTCCTTTCTCCTAGTCTTTCTGCTAATCCTCTTGTCAATTATGCTTTCCATCTGTGGCTTTTCAGCTACAGGCATTTGTTTTGTGCATTGAATTTGTTCTTKCTCATCCTTTGCTCTTGCTTCTTCAGCTCTGTAAGGGTACAAATACATGACATTGAATATCAGTGAGATTCCGACCCCATTAGGTAATTCAATATCATATGTGTTTGCCCCAAATTTCCTTATGACATTGCATGGTCCAATCTTTTTCATCTTCAATTTGTTATACGTTCCCCTTGGGAACCTCTTCCTCCTCAGATGTGAAAGAATCAGATCACCAACTTCAAATTGAAGTTCTCTCCTGTGTTTATCTACTCTCCGCTTGTATTCTTGACTTGAACTCTGCAATCACTCTTTAACTTAGCTGTGAAGCTCCTTCATTCCTTCTGCAAAGTCCTCTACACTAGCACTCCTAAATTCATCTTGTTCTGAATCTTTCAATTCAGAAACTCCCCTTGGCTACATTCCATATACAATCTGGAATGGACTCTACCCTGTGCTTCTATTGAGTGAATCATTATAAGCGAATTCTGCCTGTGGCAGAATGTGATCGCACTGAATGTGGTGTTCAGTTACTAAGCTCCTTAGTAAATCTCCCAAACTCCTATTTATGACCTCTGTCTGTCCATCTGTCTTAGGATGATATGTTGAGATAAAAGAAAAATTTGTCCCCAAATTCTTCCATAAGGTCATCCAGAAATGTCCTACGAACTTGGTATCTCGATCAAACATGATACTCCTTGGAAAACCGTGAAGTCTAACAACTTCCTTGAAAAGCAGGTTTGCTATATGAGTTGTGTCACTGGTTTCCTGACATGGTATGAAATGTGCCATCTTTGAAAATTTTTCGACTACCACAAAGATCAAATCACATCCTCTTTGTGTCCTTGGCAGCCCCAATATAAAATCCATTCTCATTGTGTCCCACAGCCTTTCAGGTATGGGAAATGGTTGGTATAACCCCGTGTTCTTCCTTTTTCCTTTTGTGTGCTAAAAAATTCTGCACCTATCCACAAATTTCTTGACATCTATCCTCATCCTTGGCCAAAAATATGAGCCATTCAACTTTGAGAACATCTTGTCATGACCGAAGTGTCCAACCAATCCTCCATTGTGTTTTTCCTTCAAAAAATTCTCCCTCATGGAGCATTTTGGAATACATAGCTGATTTCCCTTGAACAATAATCCATCTTGGATCATGTATTTATTCCATTGGCTTTTTTCCATGAGAATTGGATTCTCAGATGCCTCATATGCCTCCTTGAAGTCTGGATCATCTCTGTACATTTCTTTGAGGTTATCAAAACCCAAAGTCTTGACTCTGAATTCCTGCATAAGAAAACATTTCCTGCTCAAAGCATCAACAACTTTGTTGGTAGTTCCAGAAATATATTTAATCACAAAATTAAAATTCTACATGAATTCAACCCATTTAGCATGCTTTTGGTTCAACTTCTCTTGTTGAGTCACGAATTGCAAATCATGATTATCGTTGTACAAAACAAACTCCTTGGGAACCAAGTAGTGTCTCCATTTCTTCAGTGCCTGTATGACTGTGTAGAATTCCTTGTCATATGTGGAGTACTTAATCTTCGCTTCATTCAGTTTTTCACTAAAATATGCGACTGGCCTGTCGTCTTGGCTCAAGACCGCTCCAATTGTAAATCCACTCATGTCACACCTGACTTGGAATATCTTGCTGAAATCTGGCAAAACTAGAATTGATTGCTCAATGATATTCTTCTTCAGTAGATTGAAACTCTTCTCTGCTTCCTCCATCCAGTGAAAAGATTTATGTCTTTTCTTCACCGTATCCATCATTACTGCACTAATTCCACTGAAGTTTCGGATGAATTTCTTGTATAATCTAGCCAAACCATTGAAGCTTCGTACTTCAAATACACTCTTCGATGATGACCAATTCTTAATCGCCTCTATCTTTTCTGGATCCATTTTCAGTTCATTTGTAGAGATAACAAAACCCAAATAAATAAGTTTTGTCCTGATAAATGATGATTTCTTCATATTAATAAAAAAATTCTCTTGTTGTAATCTCCTCACTATTGCAAGTAAATGCTTTAAGTGTTCTGCTTTTGTCCTGCTGAAAATTAATATATCATCAAGATATACGATGATGAATTTCCCTATGAAATCCTTCAGGACTTTGTTCATCAACCTCATGAAAGTATTGGGTGCATTCATTAAGCCAAATGGCATGACAAGCCATTCATATAGCCCCTCATTCTTCTTGACTGTTGTCTTCCATTCATCACATTCTCTCATTTGAATCTGATGATATCCGCTTTTCAAATCAATATTTGAAAAAAATCTTTCTCCACTCAAGCAATCCATCAAATCATCCATCCTTGGCAATGGAAATCTATATCTGATGGTAATCTTATTGATTTCCCTTGATTATGTGCACATTCTCTAGCCTCCATATTTCTTTGGGTTGAGCACTGTTGGAACAACGCATGGACTCAAGCTCTCCTGAATCAATCCTTTTTCCATTAAGTCCTAGACCTGTCTCTTAACTTATTCATTTTCCTATGGCATCAATCTGTATGTGGATTTGTTCGACAAAATGGCTCCAGGTATAAGATCGATATGATGGATTATACTCCTAATAGGTGGCAACAAACAATGTAGTTCGTCCACTACTATATCATCAAACGCTTTCAGCAACTCCTGAATTTCTTCTGGTAGATCATCTATCCTCGCACTAGTCAAAACAATGTTGGGCTTCCTAACCACAATAAATTGTCTTTCTTCCTTCTTCTTAACCTCATCAAGAAACTCCTTCCCACTCATGAGAAGTACAGTGTTGCTCATTTCTATTTTCACTTCTTTATCCTTAATTGGAAACAACATGTGAGTCCTACCATTTTTCTCCAGGGTGTACATGTTCTTTCTCCCATCATGAACTATGTCTCTGTCATATTGCCATGGTCTACCTAGCAATAGATGACAAACATCCATGGGAATGACATCACATAATATTTCATCTTTATATCCTCCTATTTTAAATTCAACTAAACATTGTTTAGTGACATTTACCTGATGTCCTTTTTGTAGCCATGAAACTCTGTATGGGCTTGGATGTACAGCAATCTCCAGCTCCAGCTTTTCTACCATCTCTGTAGATACGAGATTGTCTATGCTACCGCTGTCTACTATGACCTTGAATACTCTATCCTTAGTTTTGCAAGAAATCCTAAATAGATTGTTTCTTAGGGTTGGGTTCTCTACCTCCTTCTCTGTCTTTAAGAGAACTTTCCTCATCATCAAAGATCTTCCACCCTCAGCATATTCTGCCTCAACATTCCATCCTTGAGCTTCGACAATGTGATTTTCACCACCATATTTCTTCTTATCTGGACACTCATAGGATTTATGTCTGATTTTTCCACAAACAAAGCATTTCACTTCACCCCCTCTGCCTCTTCCTCTTCCTTTGTCTCAAGGAAAAGTATTTCTATCAGCATATTTCCTTCCCTTTGAGCTTCCTCCTCTCTTAGATTTAGTTTGAGGTTTCTTCCCCTCTTCTTTAGGTTTCTGAGTTCTGTCTTGGGCAATTGTTTTTCCTTTGGCTTGACTTTTACCTCGGCCTCTTTGACCTTGCTTCCAGCTCAGCTTCTCTTCATCTTTTAGAGCCATCTGATAAGAATCTTCCACATTTAAAATGGTCATCATGCTCATCTCATCTTGAATGTCATATCACAGACCATTCATGTACCCGGAAACTTTTTCATCATCGCTTTCCCGATGACCTGCTCTGATGTTTATCCTGTAGAATTCTTCAGTGTATTATTTCACTGACATCATCTTTTGTCTCAAATTTTGCATCCTCCGAAACAGATTAATTTGATAATCCCTGGGTATGAATTTGGATTTCATCTTTGCAACCATTCTATCCCAGCTTTTGATTTTCTGCTTGCCTTTGCAGCGTCTGTCAACCTGCAGTTCATCCCACCATAGTGTTGCATTCCCTTTAAGTCTAGTAATGGCATGTTTGACTTTCTTATCTTCCTCAACATTCTCATAGTCGAAGTATTTGTCTAGATATCTAATCTAGTCTAGAAGCTCTTCAACATCTAAGTTTCCCTCATACATTGAAATGTCCATTTTTGCTCTAGCACCTATCCTTGCAACAGCTCTGAATAGGCATTCTTCTGCAACATCTTCAACTACAACTTCTTCATTTTTAGCTTCATTTTCACTTTCATCTTCTCAGATATCCCCAACATCAACTGTATGCCTCTGTGTTGTCTCCATAGCATCAAGCCTGGCATGTAATTCATGCATCTCTCTTTCCCTTGCTGGATCAAGTATTTGCCTGTCTCTTCTTCTCGACATTTCTCTTTCCTCTGTTGGATCAAGTATCTGCATGTCTCTTCTTCTCGGTGGCATGACTGTAAAAAATTTTCTCCCTTCTCTTTGCTACAGAAAGAAAAGAAATTATTCTATGCTCTGATACCATATGATAGAAAGACCCCTGACCCTCGAGCCGAGATCCACTCAGAATCGTTCTAAATTCTCCTAGAGCCGAAGCAGCTCCTTCGGTTCCCTACTAAAACCTTTAATGAATATGATCCACGGGTCCTTCATGAAAACTCCACCTGCACCACATGCACCAGGTGTGAGTCTTCACCTCCACACGACCACAACCCGAGCCTTGGCACAAGCACCTTTCGTGACTCGCGATCTCATGAGTTTTTGAATTGAAGACCCTCGACTCCAAACCTCCGATACCTGAGAGTGCGATACAGGTATGGCCCCTTCCTTACTAGCACCTCTAAAAACAACCACTGGCTAGGGCCTAGCTTTAGCACCCCTTGCAACTCACAACTTCGTGAATTTGAGTGTTGGGCCCTCCTGCTCCTCCTTTGCAAATCCCCGATACATGATAAGTCAACAATGGGTTGACTCCTTTCCTAGGCGATGTGTGTCCACCACCTATCACCCGCTTCCACTTTTCTTTGCGCTCTATGTTTGTGTCACCTACCAACCACGTGGTCCCCAATTAAAGGACATGATGTGTGTTTGCATGAGCCCTTGGTGCTTGGCACTTCACGACTTCTGCAGTCGAAAAGAAGTTCTTTCAACCCTCAAACCTCCGATACACGATACCCCACAAAGGATAAATTCAACGGTTCTCCCGTGACTTGGATCCAACAGTTTGGATCTCCTTCCCTTCACCTTGCAACTCAAAACTTCACGCAAAACCAAGAATTTGGTCTGCCCTCCAAACTCATGAGCCCCGAGTTCGCGATATGATCCAATGACTTACACAAAGCACAATCAATGGCTCACATTGATTTTGTATCCTAAGGTGATGGGTTTCACCGACCTCTAATCACCTTGCAACTTTGCCAAATCCAATGACTCTCACAACTTTGCAATTCCTTCACGAAGGCCTCTCATCGTCCATATGGCTTCAGTGGATCCTATGGTCCTCATGACTTTGTGAGCTATCCATGGAGAATACTGACCACCCAATTCACACTTCAATGACTTCCGCCCAACAATTGAATGTTCTCCCTCCTGAACTTAATTTCTATGAGACGATTTCAATCTCCATATCCCTTTGAACACTTCAAAGGCATTATCTCTCTTGAGCTTTCACTTGTAAATTCGAGCCTTTCAAAAGGATTCCTGTTCGTGCTCCTTGTGGAAAACTTTCAAATAACCTTGGGTTATTTGAGTCTTCGACCCTGTGCACTCTTTGCAACAGTGGTCCTTCAACCTTCACTTTAGTTGATAAATTCTAAGCCTCGGCCAGCCTGTGCATACCTTGCATGACTCTGTGCTTCACCTGCACTTCTGTAGGTATGAGAACAATGATATCTCTCCTGAGATTTCCGATATAAAAATCATACCCTTGTCAACACACACCTTGCGGACATTCACTGCATTCTTTGTAGGAATTATTAGGAAGAGAAACAATTGAAACTCATTCTTCTTCTCTCTTAGACTTCATACATTCAATCATGAAATCATACATACAACACAACATTGAGATAAATGCATAACAGAGAAACAAAATAGTTGTAAACATACCATTCAACAAATGTAAACAATAAGCATCATAACACCATGAAAGTTGAGTCAAAGCTTCATATATTAACTCAAGTGCTCATGTACATGGGTTCTTCTCTACAACTCTCTGCTACAACTCTCAATGATGATTATGTTGTTACTGTTACAATGATACAAGGGTTAGGGTGTCTATATCCATCTTCCCTCCTACGCTCCTAAACTGTCTAATCTAACATTCATATCTACCTACTTTACATTAACAATCTTAATTGCCTATTACATCCGGTAGGTGAGAGTAATTTCCCCAGATCTGGTCATATCTCTAAGACATAAATGTAAGTACGCTCCTCCTAGTTATTACATTAATGTTTCAGTTTTTTCAAAATTCAAAACACTTTCATAAAAAACGTGCTCTTTTTGCATCCGTGCATTCAGCTATTCCTTTGGCTAGGTGTGTGCTTTGGCATTTTACAATGCTCCTACATCAGTTTCTCATAGGTTACTTGCAGGGGTTATTCTTCTTGTATCCTAAGTCAGATAGGGGTCAGACAACACACAACCTTTATGGAGGATTACCTCTCTGGGGGGGTCTAACCGACTGGTTGTTAAGCCTACGAGGGCCCTTATAACTGATTCTATTACCTCCAAACTTTAGCAGGGAGTCTCAGGTCCCTCTTGGACAAGTCATACCTTCTTTAGTGAGGGAGGCCACTCAGCCACTTTAGCCCATTTGCATGCATATTGGTTGTTTGACTTTTTGGTGTGCTCTTTGATTATTAGTTGACCATAGGATTTCATGCTGGGTTTCCGTTATCACGGATAGTGGAGTTCCCTTTTCTCCCTCGTTTACTGCTACCACCCCCCATGATGTTCATGGGGGAATATCCGTCTGTTTTTTATAATGGTATGTAGAACTATAACGCTTAGTCTGCACCTTGGGTCTCTAGCCATTTTTATATTGATATGCCTTCCCCTGTGCATCTCTCTCCCTAGCCCACATATATGAATCCTAGCATTGGACCCGGGGGTACCATGGCTCCGATGACTACTTCTTCATTTGATATGAGTCGTGTCCCCATGGGAGGTTGCAACCTTCCTCCCTTTGGATCCAATACTAGCTATGCTCTTTTAGGAGACAATACTCAGATGGGTGCCTATCCCACTGATTACCCCCTACCCATGTATATTTCGTCCTGCATGTCAGTTCCTTCGAACACTTTTTCCATGACAGGTCCTCAAGTACCCCTAGGTCTTTCGTATGGGGAGAATCAATTTCATAATTCAGGCTACCCTCTTTATGGGACACCTTCACAATGGGGAAACATATATCCTCACTCGAATAATCCTTATCCAACCTCACTCTCTCCAAAAATCCCAGTGATGATGCCCGTCCAAACCTCATCGGACCATTTTGGCATGAACAAGCACGTTACTGGGCTAGGGCAAGAGGTACACCAAGATCCTGTCTAGCTTGCAATTTTTCAAAATTAGTCTTTCCCCAGACTGTGCACTCAAATGCCACCATCAATCGCCAACCCAGTCACTATCAGTCATACTGGTTCTTCATCTCCAACCTTTGCTAGTTGACTTCTTCTACCAACTGTGTCGACAACTTGCCCCCAACCTCTACTAATTATGTCGGGGGCACCATTCTTTTTTCCCTGAATCACAGCCATGCCATGTCTCCCGCTTCTATTCATCATATGGGAGATGACTCTCTTTCCCCTGCTAGTTACATCAAGAAGCCTAGACGCCTCAGATGTAAACCTGAATTATTTTGCAGTACTTGCGAAGGAATTCACCTTACTTGTTTATGTCCAATTACTACCGAGATACCAGAAGCATGGGGTGTTAGAATATAGAAGATTGTGCTCATTTTACCATTGACGATACCCTCATCACCCAACCACTAGCTGAAGCCACCCTCCGAGCACCTTGACCTTGACTGAGAAGAGAATCTTGGTAGCAATCCAATAGCCAAGAGAGGATAATTCACCAAGCAAGAAATAGAAACTAATTTGAACATATGATCCCACCTAGAAGCTAGCGCACCACTTTCCAGCTCTCCTAGAAACTTGCACACCAAACTGCTGCTGCCTACAACTTCCTGTGCAGATTTATCTCTCACTACAACTGTTGAGATGATGAATAATGAAAAATGGTGCCCTGTATTTATAGTAATCTGAGAATTTTAACTGGGCCCG